>ML799451.1:78866-163460 GCA_009831015.1 Picea engelmannii | reverse complement strand
AAACCTGAGTTTCCCCAAAACCATGGACCTGAGTTGAGAATCAGATCTCGATCCTCCTCAATGTCAAACTCAAAAATGAAGAATCCTTTGTCACAAGGATGAATGAAATCTTGTTGTTGCATGATAGGGATCCAGTTAGCCGAGATACAACTATTTAGATTAGTTAACTTTAGCCGAAAACCATTGAAGTGATAGACCAAACTCACGGATCTGCAATAATCTTCCTGTTCCTTAGAATCTTGTCTCATGGGAATGACAAGGGAAGGGTCTTCTTGAACTAGAAGAGACGAAGTAGAAGGAGAAGAGTCTTGCTTAACAACATCCCGAAAGGAGGCACCAAACTGCGAAACTGAAACTGGCATGGACACATATATGGAGGGAAATGCCCCACTTCTTAGGGCACCCAGAGAAATGGATGAGGCCACCGCTATGGCCAACGAAGAAGACACACACGAGGGTTGCAGGCCCATCACATGTAGCGAGCGTCCAGGGTTAAACCCTAGTCATCACGCTCATGAGCAGGAGTGAATCCATCAAAATATCTATTCCCTCTTTCCTCTATTTTCAATGTTCAATATCAGATGCATTGTAAAATAGATAACTAACATGGCCTTGGTTTCCATGACCCATTCATCATTTACACCCTAATAGTGTTCAGGGGGGGTGTTGGAGATATTACACACTCACCTAGGTAATTATTTTCCTAAGATTAATAGTCTAATGTTGAGGGTGCTTCCATAGATGAGAATATTCTCTCATAAGAATATTCCCCTACAAATTAGGGCACCTCCTAAAAAATAGGGAACCTTCCTCCTTCAATTCAAAGTCAGTTACACCTTAGTTAGACTAGTGGAGGAAATTTATGCATGGCAATCTTGGTTTTAACACCTCCAGTTGCATGTTCACCCCGGTTTAATCATCAGGAGGACGCATATCACATGCATGCAACCAATGGGGCACATATCATGTGCATGCATTAGTTTCTCTCACCTCCACATGTGTGACTCAGTTAACTAATGATTGCATGGACCAATTAACTAGGACTAGGTGGAAAATTACTTCATTTTTTGTCAATGAGTGTATAGATCTCTCTAGATCACTACTATGGAAAATTCACTTAGCCATGTAGAGTACATTGTGTGTATTATTCATTTTTACTCATTCAGTTAATACAATTCATTCTTTATCTCAAGATTATCTCTCTTTCTCTTTTCTCTCTCACAAGCTTTGTGTGATTTTTCTACGAGCTAAGTTCTTTATGCAATTTTCACCAAAAATTCACATGTAAGTTCATTCTTTCAGGTCTCTAAGGATCTTCTTGTTTTATGGAGCTAGAACCAAATATGGATTGGTAAATCTCAGATTCTAGCTTGAGAACCCACTTGATATATATATGTTTTACGAGAACAAACATTGAGAACCATCGTTTCTTCTGTGATAATAGATGGTTGGATAGTGAAAACCCACTTGATATCTATATGTTTTACCATAACAAACATCAGGAACCATTGTTTCTTTTGTGATAATATATGGTTGGACAGTCACAGTGGCATCTGTAGGTGATTCTCATTGCATTCTTGGATATCCACGGTGGCATATGTAGGTGATTCTTGTTGCATACTTGAATCACTTGGAGGGTTGGTTTCTCTTTTAAGTGTCGATCACATGCTTGAGGCTAATATCCAAGAGTAATATTCTTGTCATGATGCAAAAACATCCATGATATTGTGTGTTATACTATGTATTCCTTTGATCAATTGATTGTGGAAACAAGTCTTACTTTAGCCAATTTATTGTTTCAATCTCTTGATATGTATTGATATATGATAGTGTAGGAGGGAGCACATAATGGCTAGTGGTGGTGAGATTGTTAGATTGAATATTGTTGGTGGAGCTAAGGTAGGAATCTACACAATATATTGTGGGATATAAATACATAAAGAAGTATATTTGTATTCCATAATAAAGGCCACTAAAACATGTCCGTGCTACTTTTGTGCAAATTTATGACTGCTCATTTTCTTCCCTGGATTTCAAGGAACATTGATTTGGTTTATGGTAGAGACATTATGGGACTTGTTATCCCCAATTCCTAGGGATAACTAAGGATATGATGTCTTGAGGCCCTCGGGTTGCAGAGATGGAGTACCGAGAGACAACTTGACCAATAGTTTCCACTTGCACAAATGGAGACCCACCTCGCCACCACATTGTCAATTTCATCATGAGGGTATCCACCACATCAGCTTGCCTCTGGAAGACATTGGGTATTTCTCCATGAGGTACAAGTAATGTATTATGGCGAGTGTCATTTCAATATTTGAGGCATTTGAGTTTGTTTCATTTAAAACTGCTTTTGATTGTGTAACATTTTCTTGGAAATTACGCTCTTTGCCCTGTTTCCTTTGGTGGTTGACATTGCACCCTAGTAAGTGGTCAACCTTAGAGATAGGTTTGTTGCTGAGAGGTCCTATTGATGAGTCATTGTTCCATTCTTGACCATACTTGTCAGTTTCCACACTTCACCCCTCATATCCTTACCTTTTCAGATTTTCGGGTGTACTAACCCAAGAAGGGATTGTCCCTCATTTAATGGGAAGAAGGGGTTGAAGGCCCGGAGGCTTGTAACTGGAAAAAGATAAAAGCCAATCATGAACCTTCTAGATGCTCGCTCAGGGATCCCGAGGACAATGAAATGCATCTCATAAGAAACTGATGGGACCCATGAAAAATAACTAATACAAAATGCCAACCAAGGTGGAGCATGTGTGGGTAATTTTTTTCATGCTTAGGTAGAAGCCCCACACATTTTCTTCAACTTGGGGAAGCATGACGTGACCAGGGTAGAGTCAAGGTGGGAATTGTTTTTCATGCTTAGGTAGAATCCCCACCTTATCTTAAACCTAGAAACATCTTAAAAGAACAAAAGGAAATAAATGGGCTTGGAAAAAGGTTGCATTGAAAATGAAGGTGCAACAGACCCTCTACAAAGGCACCCATAAATGAGATACTATGATCCCTTGTATGTCATGAACCCCATGCCCGAAGGTCTTGCCCCCATCCATGTCACTTTGTCCACATGACCTAGAGAAGATCCAATTGGGAAAGACTCCTAAACTTGAGGTACGATTCACCCAATAGGTCGCTTTGTGAACCCTCCCATACCTAAATTTGGAAAATTGCATAGGGTCTTTGAGCACTTGTTTATCTTGATGAGGTGGTTTTGATGTACATGCTTAGATGGCTCTTTTATTGACTTGATTTACTTATCATGATGCATTTGACTTGAGATCCTTGGAGGGCATATTCATTGTCTTTGTGGGACCTAGTTGGTGGACAGATTTGGAAGAACAAGATTAGCTTGGGATTCCTTGGGGATTGAATCCCACAGGTTGGATACCATGGCCCACACACGGGACGATGATGGTATCCTTTGGAGGATTATGAGACACCTAGGAGGATCCATCCTAGCCCATTGTCAGCCCAATGTCCTGCTCTTGAGGGTAAAACACCATATTTGAGGAGCTTGACGTCACCCTAGGGTTAGGGTTTTGGTGGTGAAGGACACTTGGCACATTTTGATGGGAGGAGGCATGGATTAAAGGAAGAAACCATAGCGCATGAGAGGGAGTCCCTAGAAGGCCCAACGAATTCCACCCTTAACTCCAATGACTTGCAAAAGATGTCAAAACATCACCCTAGAAGAGGGATGACGCCACATTAGGGTTCTTATGTGCAATTTTTAAAGTTAAATTTGAATTTAATAATGTAAAGGGGAAAAGTAAGGGTTGTTGGCCCCTTACTTTATGTTTTACGCTAAAATTAAGTGGAAAAACAATTTTAGGAGGATTTGTATAAATAAGGATCACTTATGTTTCATTTGGACCATAGCTCTGCCATTGTGAGAGGCCTACTTGGATGAAATTTCCACCCCTCTTGGGAAAATTCACCATCTCTCTCTCTTGTGATATGGTTTTTATCTTGTCTAATGAAGTGAAGCGATGCACTATTCTTGGAGGCTCTTTCTCTTGCTTTGATGATGAAAATTGCTTGGTAACTAGGGTTTTGTCTTGGCATTTCTTGGAATTGGTAAGGAAAATATGCACTTTGTTAGGTTTCTTTCTTGTTCCGTGGTTGTTGGCTAGATTCTTGGAGGATTATAAGGGCATACACCCTCCACCAATTTTTTTCATTATTGTTTGTTGAAAAGGCTATTGCAAAGGTTGCTAGGAGGAGTAAAAGGGTTTACACCCTCCTAGAATTTACCTTATTAGGGTTACTATCTCAAGGAAGTAAAAGGGATTACACCCCTTGAGATCTAGTAGGCCTAACCTAATACAAGAATACTACATAACCATTTTGGCAAGGCACTAATCATTTATTGCATTGGAGAAACAAAATTACTTGCATTGGTAAACATGATTTTGGGAGATATTGATCTTGTTCAAGTTGGAACCTTTTCTTGATGCTTTAAGCTTGCTAAAGCCTCTAGGGTGTCTAGATTGGTCAAGTGGATTTTGAGCTATAGCTAAATAAAATCTACAGCCATTAGGGCTGCAACAAATCATCTTATATTTTGATTTTAACTTGCATTTTAACCGTGGAAATTCGCTAGTAAACCATTCTTATCATTCTACTGCTAATTGGTGAACTTTTTGTCAGATTACTTTCTTGTTTTCATGGTTAAAACTTGTTGTTGTAGAAAATATTTGATACATCCACTTGGATGTTACAAACATACTCTGAAAAGATCATATAACAGCCCTCTAAATCCACTAAAGCTTGTGCTAAAGTATTTGGGATTAATCTACATGTTTCATGCTTCATTTCCCAACAAATATTTGATGCTTGAAGTGGTTAAATCTGTAGTAATTAGTTATTTGTCATGCTGATATATACTCTTGTTTATTGCTGTAATTAGGGACAACAAGCTTAACTTTCTTGTCCACTTAACTTTAAGCCTGTACACTTGTCTTTTCTTGTGTCTCGAGAGGTACAATCATCTTCTGCAGGTACTCAATTTTTTTGGCAACTATTAACCACTTCCGAGACTCATTTCCAAGCTATCTTCCACTTAGTATTTTAACCTATAGGGGTATCACTTCCATCATCTCATTTCCCCCTAGGGTCATCTGAGACTCCCCCCTTGTGTTGGATTATTCCTTCACTAAAGCGAAGGGAGGGTTTATCTAAGGTGATAGTGGGTAAACTCTCCCAGTGTTATCGCTATATTGTGGATTAGGTCGGGATTTTCTCAACCTACTGTTTGAGCGATAACATTTTGGCATCCTTGTCAGGGAGGATTTTGAATCCTCTTTCGTGCCCTAACAACACTTTGGAAAGCTTCCATCCCAAATCCTTTACCCCTAGCTTTCCTGACGAATCCACTTGAAGGGCGTTCCCCTTACACCCTTGATGGGCTCTTATTGAGGTTCATCTGGTGACTCCGCCTTCAAAGAAACCACCTTTCCATGATTACCCTTTCCATCTTCTGAACTATGAAGGTATATGATGAAAACCTGCTCAAAAGGTGGAATGATATCCCAAAGTTTGATGGTAACCCATGTTCGGTCGTTACACATGTTGTCGAGTTTACTGAATGTACATTTATTGGTATCAGATAACCCAGGGTGATGAATCAATGCAATTGTTCATGGAGTCCCTAGATAAGAAAGAGAGAAATTTGATAAATAATGCTTGTACCTCAAAGGATTTAACCATCCTCATCTGATAATTCCTCACACATTGTGGACCAAAGTCCCAACAGTTTGAAGAAATGGTTCATAACCTTGAGGATGCTTTTCAGGAAAGGATGTTTCCTTTGGATGTGATTGAGCATTTGAGGTAAATTTCATTTGAAGGACATATCTACAAAGAATAATATGTTGATGATGAAGACTCAGATGAGACATCAGTATCCATGCCCCCTCCTAATGAAGATGAAGTGCTTGTATATGCCCTTCCATTTGATGAAGACATCCATGCCTCTTTTCTTCATGCACATCAAGAAGAGAACATGATGAGCTGTAACCCTTTCAAAGATCTTGATGATACTTTATTCCATGATTTTAGAAGTGAAGAAATATTAGAGGATCCCTTGGGTGAGGCATGTCCTTTTGAATAAAAGAAAATGAAGCACTATGTATTAAGGATCAATCCTCTTATGATGAAGAGGCGATGGAGGGGCATGTCCATAAAGAGAAAGAAGAATTCTAACGAAGAACAACATGTTGAGATGTCGTTATATTTGCTCCCACTTGATGAAGTTGAGTTTGTCCAGCCTTACTCTCATGTTGTACATGAATTTGAAGAAGCAAAGAGTCTCAATGATGAAGAATTTGGAGGTCTAGTTGAAGCCTCCTTAGCCTATGTTCTTCCTGCACGCGACGACAAAGAGATGGACATTTTTAGTCACAGGGATGGTCTTATAAAAGAAACCTTGGATATGGTTGATAAGCATATAGAAACTTTCATACAGACTGGAATACACACATGGGAGTTTGGTTGTTTCATTTTTTATAGAGACCCCATTTACGACATTGAGAGTATCTCTCAAGCAAAATGGGTTGAGTTGTCATCTTCAAAAGACCGACCTTCGTGCATATATGATTCAAATATTTGGCATCCTGATGATGATATGGTTATAGATTTGTTCCGTCCATTCTAGGATGACCTATCATATCATTTTCAGGTTGATTTTCAGTCATCCCTTGGGAGTTGTGATGAAAATCCTTTTGGGTATGTAGACTTTTTCTATGAGGACTTTTAGCCACCTTCATCCTCAATTTTAGATGAACACAAGGACGTGGCCATCCTAGAGGAATCAAAGGCTCACTCTACAAAGCGGAAGTATTTTCATCTTGTGTCTTTTTACGAGGATTCGCAGATGAAGAGGCAACATTTTTCTAGACCTGAGCCTGTCCCTTACCTCATTTATTCTTCTCATGGAAATCATGGGTTCTTCTTTGGATCTCTCATGTCTTCTCAGTATTTAGGAAGCAACGATCATGCTAATGGGGATGAAGATGAGCCATCATTTGCATATGGTATCCCTCTTCAGATATGGATTGATCGAGCTTGTGGTTATCCTTCCAGGCAAGATTTTTGGGATGATCAGGCTGGTGGTTTCTCTTTCCAACAAGATTTACTCCCTCCCACCTAGCTCCATGAGTTTTATTTCATAACTGATTATATGTGTATTTATGCTCATGATTATTATGTGTTGGACTTATATTTGTTGTTTCACATGATTAAGCACATGGGGAGATACCTTGATGAAATGATAGATAGGTGGTTGCACTGGTTGTATGACTTCACTTGACATTTTAAGACCTGATCTTCAAGGCCCCAAGGCTCCAGGTAAGTAGGAAGGTCATCTTGATTTCTTTCATTTGCATTTTGATTACTCATGGTAGTTTAGTTGCATTTCATTTTTCATTTTTCTATACTTGCATATTGCTTTCATCATATTAGATGTTTATAAATTTTTGAAAAAATGCAAAAAAAAACTTTTCTAGAGTAGTTGTCATTTTTTGTTTTTGATTATGTGGAAAAACGATGAGTGAGCCATCCTACACTTAATAGTTTGTTGCTTCAGTGTGTGTAGGCATAGGTCCACCAGGAGATGTTGCAATTCTCATGCACTCTATGGCGAGTACATGTCCCCAAGTAGGAGCCAGATGTTATCCCAAATTCCTAGGGATAACTAAGGAGATGATGTCTCGAGGCCCTCGGGTTGCAGAGATGGAGTACCGAGAGATAACTTAACAACCATTGTCCACTTGCACAGACAGAGACCCACCTCGTCACCATAGTTCCAGGTTCATCATGAGGGTATCCACCACATCAGCTTGCTTCCGGAAGACATTGGGTCTTGCTCCATGAGGTACAAGGAAGGTATTATGGCGAGTGTCATTTCAATATTTGAGGCATTTGAGTTTGTTGCATTTAAAAATGCTTTTGATTATGTAATGTTTGCTTGGAAATTATGCTCTTTGACCTATTTCACTTTGGTGGTTGACATTGCACCCTTGTAAGTGGTCACCCTTAGGGATAGTTTTGATGCTGGGAGGTCCTCTTGATGAGTCATCGTGCCATTCCTGACCATACTTGTCACTTTCCACACTTCACTCCCTCATCTCCTTACCTTTTGGGATTTTCGAGTGCACTGACCCAAGAAGGGGTTGTCCCTCATTTTGTGGGAAGAAGGGGTTGAAGGCCCAAAGGCATCCAATCATGAACCTTCTAGATTCTCGCCAAGGGATCCCGAAGACAAATTAATTTCTCTCATAAGAAACTGATGGGACCCGTGAAAAATAACTAATACAAAATGCCAACCAAGGTGGAGCATGTGTGGGAAATTATTTTCATGCTTAGGTAGAATCCCCACACATTGTCTTCAACTTAGGGAAGCATGATGTGACCAGGGTAGAGTCAATGTGGGAACTATTTTTCATGCTTAGGTAGAAGTACCACCTTGGCTTCAACCTGGAAAAATATTAAAAGAATAAAAGGAAATAAATGGGCTTGGAAAAGGTTGCATTGAAAACGAATGTGCAACACACCCTCTACAAAGGCACCCATAAATGAGATACTATGATCCCTTGTATGTCATGAACCCCGTGCCCAAAGGTCTTTCCCCCATCCATGTCACTTTCTCCACATGACCTAGAGAGGGTTCCAATTGGGAAACACTCCTAAACTTGATGTATGATTCACCCAATAGGTCGCTTTGTCAACCCTCCCATACCTAAACTTGGCAAATTGCATAAGGTCTTTGAGCACTTGTTTATTTTGATGAGGTGGTTTTGATGTACATGCTTATATGGCTCTTTTATTGACTTTATTTACTTATTATGATGCATTTGACTTGAGATTCTTGGAGGGTGTATTCGTTGTCTTTGCAGGACCTAGTTGGTGGACAGATTTGGAAGAACAAGCCTAGCTTGGGCTTCCTTGGGGCTTGAAGCCAATAGGTTGGACAAAATGTCCCACACACGGGACGATGATGGTGGAATTTGGAGGCCTATGAGACTGCTTGGAGGATCCATCCTATTCCATTACCAGCCCAACATCCTACTCTTGAGGCTAAAACGTCATATTTGAGGAGCTTGATGTCACCCTGAGGATAGGGTTTTGGTGGTGAAGGACACTTGGCACATTCTAATGGGAGGAGGCATGGCTTAAAGGAAAAAACCATAGTGCATGAGAGGGAGGCCCTAGAAGGCCCAACGACTTCCACCCTTAACACCAATGACTTGCAAAAGATGTCAAAACGTCACCCTAGAAGAGGGATGACGTCACATTAGGGTTTCTTATGTGCAATTTTTAAAGTTAAATTTGAATTTAATAATGTAAAGGGGAAAAGTAAGGGTTGTTGGCCCCTTACTTTGTGGTTTACACTAAAATTAAGTGTACAAACAATTTTAGGAGGATTTGTATAAATAAGAATCACTTCTATTTCATTTGGATCATAGCTCTCCCATTGTGAGGGGCCTACTTGGCTGAAATTTGCGCCCCTCTTGGGAAAATTCACTATCTCTCTCTCTTGTGATATTATTTTTATCTTTTCTAATGAAGTGAAGTGGTGCACTACTCTTGGAGGCTCTTTCTCTTGCTTTGATGATGAAAATTGCTTGGTAACTAGGGTTTTGTCTTGGCATTGCTTGGAATTGGTAAGGAAAATATGCACTTTGTTAGGTTTCTTTCTTGTTCCATGGTTGTTGGATAGATTCTTGGAGGAGTATAAGGGCATACACCCTCCACCAAGTTTTTTCATTATTGTTTGTTGAAAAGTATATTGCAAAGGTTTCTAGGAGGAGTAAAAGGGTTTACACCCTCCTAGACTTTACCTTGTCAGTGTTACTATCTCAAGGAAGCAAAAGGGCTTACACCCCTTGAGATCTAGTAGGCCTTGTACCCAATACAAGAAGACTCCATAAACCTTTTGGAAAGGCACTAATCATTTATTGCATTGGAAAAATCAAATTGCTTGCATTGGTAAACGTGATTTTGGGAGATATTGATCTTGTTCAAGTTGGAAACTTTTCTTGATGCTTTAAGCTTGCTAAAGCCTCTGGGGCGTCTAGATTGGTCAAGTGGTTTTTTAGCTATAGCTAAATAAAATCTACAGCCATTAGGGTCGCAGCAAATCATCTTATATTTTGATTTTAACTTGCATTTTAACTATGGAAATTTTCTAGTAAACCATTGTTATCATTCTATTGTTAATTGGTGAACTTTTTGTCAAATTACTAGCTTGTTTTCGTGGTTAAAACTTGCTGTTGTAGCAAATATTTGCTACAGCCACTTGGTTGTTACAAACATACTCTGAAAACATCATATAACAGTCCTCTAAAGCCACTAAAGCTTGTGCTAAAGTATTTGGGATTAATCTACATGTTTCATGCTTCATTTCCCAACAAATCGTTTATGCTTGAAGTGGTTAAATCTGCAGTAATTAGTTATTTTCCTTGCTGATATATACTCTTGTTTACTGCTGTAATTAGGTGCAACAGGATTAACTTGTTTGTCCACTTAAATTTGAGCTTGTATACTTGTCTTTTCTTATGTCTCGGGCAAGTACAATCATCTTCTGCATGTACTCAATTTTCTTGGCAACTATTAACCACTTCCGAGACTCATTTCCAAGTTATCTTCCACTTAGTATTTTGACATATAGGGGCATCACTTCCATCATCTCACTTTTCATCTCATTTCTCCCTAGGGTCATCCGAGACTCCCCCTTTGTGTTGGATTCTTCTTTTACTAAAGAGAGGGGAGGGTTTATCTAAGATGACGGTGGGTAAACTCTCCCACCGTTATTGCCATCTTGTGGATTGGGTCGGGCTTTTCCAACCTACAGTTTGAGCGATAACAAGACTCATGGGCCTCGTCTCACAAGCCATCCATGAAGGTGGTCGCCATGTACTCAAGTATATAATCTTATATCCTTAAATTCATCCTTATACAGAGACAAATTTTCCCAATTCCAGACGACAAATTCAAGTAAAATGAATAATCAATTGGTTTGAATTGCAATATGGAACTTGATTGAATTTTCATCTATATTTTGTTTTCTTTGCTAATTTTAAAATTTTGTATTCAGGGTCATTCCCAAGATGTTCATGGAACCTCAAGAGGTAAAACATACCTGTAAAACTGAACTTTGTGTTGGTTATTATTCAATTAAAAAAAATATACAAATAAATTCATTTTCATGCATGCAAGATAGGTTTTTTTTCTAGGAAAATTCATGGGTAGAAATCATCTAAATTTTGTTTACTCTGTTAATTCTAACATTTTTGTTTCCAAGGTCACTCCCAATATTCTCATGGCACCTCGAGAGATAAAACAAAGATGCAAATTTTGTGTTGGTTTTTATTCAATTAAAAAGATTATACAAATAAATTCATTTTCATGTAGGTAGAACTAAGATTTTTCCCAGGAAAATTCATGGCTAGATCCATAAATTTTCTATAAATAATTAGATATCCAACAAAACCGTTAATACAAAATCCATATAGAATACTAGATTTTTCAAACAACCCCATATTATGGAAGGCGTGGATGTTATTAGCAAGCGTGAGAATTAATGCCACCAGTTGCAGGTACCTGGAGATAGGAAAATGTTTTTCAAGCTCACCACTAAATTGGGATTCATGGAAGGATCCACGGTCCCACTTTCTTGGAAACTATACAGTCAATCGTTGAAGAACAGTTCTGACTGGTATAAGAGTCAACTCCACCAATCTGTTCTAGGTCCGACTACACCTAGCAGTTCTAGTTGCACTTGAGGCGCCATGGTTTATTATTAAAGGAAGCATTGGGTTTAAAGTCGGTTGGCTGCACTTGAGATGCCATGGTTTTTTATTAAAGGAAGCGTTGGGTTTAAGGGTGGTTAGTGACAAATTTCAAGGAGGAACAATTGGTGGGTTTCGTTGAACCCACGCCTCTCCTCTTGGATTATCGGGGCTTGTGTGAAAATCGATATGGGTACTGGGAGAAAAATTTAAAGGTGATGATGGAGGGGTGGTTTTGAAGGACAACACATGTGAACAAAGATGGTTGTTTCCAAAAACCTATTAACCAATTGACAATTTTTTCATGAAAATATCTTCCTATAGATTTTCTTCTACATAAAAATCAAATCTGATTAGTTAAATTTCAAATATTATTTATCTTACATATTATTGGTTAAAATATTTGAGGTCTTATTGTAAGCTTGGCTATTCCCAATGTGTTGTAATAAACATTTTTTTTCCCAATATAGTTGGGATAAATATTTTGTTTCGAATAATGTGAGTGTAATAAATGTTTTTTTTTGGAGTAAATCAATCAATTAAATCTCCATTTATCATCATCCCCTTCTTCATCAATGATACTACTAAATCATGAACCATTTTCCTGATAGAATGTCATTTTCCATATGTTCTTTAGTTTTTGCTGCAACTATCATTGAATCTCGATCGGCCATGAAATCACTTGTCTGTAAGATAAAAGTTCTTGTAGCGACAATGGTGTCTTCTAAATAAATCTGTATACATGATAGACTCATCTGGGTAATAATGTTTTGTCAAGGATGACAAAACCTCTATCATTATTGTCCATGTTGTTTTCTTGTTGTTGAGTTGTTGTAGATTCGAACGAGGGATGATATGGGCCCAATCTCACGCGTTGGCGACAATTAAAGCTTTTGCTACTCCATGTTGCATTCTTGACGACGAAGCCATTGGGGTGTTTTGGTGAAACAATGATTTCTTCTTTTGAGTTACAATAAGGGAGGGAAATGAGAGGCTACTAATAGTTTTTTTTAACTAGTGTCGTAGGAGGGGCCAAATCTCAAGCAGTCTACTCAATTTTTTATGGTTTATGTCCGCCCTTTAATATGTGTCATTTTCTAAGCCTTATTTTGTATCATCCATCAATCCAACCACTGAAGTTACCGAAATCAACAACTTTTTCTCACCGGATTTCAAGCAAAATTAAACAAAAAATATCTTAGAAAAAGGTCAAAACTTAGAACAATTAGACCACAACTAATCGACACTTCACGTCTTTCATTTTGTTGCAATTTATTTCATTGATGGTTGGTACATCAATGCATATGTGACTACTCCATAAATCCAATGATAGACATCCCTGCGTTCATAGAGTTTAACTCAATCTTCAATTTGGGAGAAGTTTGCTTTCACATTTGAAGGTGGACAATAACTTAAAAAATGGTCCATTTATATTTTTTGATTTGTAATTTAAAATAAAACTTATTTGTCATCATGTTCATAATTAAAAGATCAATCAGAAGCCACAAATCATTATCTTTTCATATGACTTACCTTGATAGATGGCGTTGGAGGAAAAGACAGGTTGGAAAACTCAATAATGTGGAGAAGTAGAATTAGGAGATGAGGCCATAATGTTGGCTAGTTTCCAAGTTATTTCTTCTATTGGCATCAATGATAGGCCACTCTTATATTCCGTAACGCCACAATCTAAGGAAATATCCTAAACGTGTTAACTTTTCTGGTGATTTCTGGTATTACATAACCCATGCCAAACCTCTGAGTTTCCTTGCCACTTTTGTTAAGTATAGAGCAAAGACAATTCAATTCATTGGCTCCGTGTACCATTTTGATTTTCAAATTGCATTACTTGATCATGCCTTTTACATTTTATTTCTTATTTCTAACATCATATTTTATTTCTTATTTCTAACGTCATCACGTATTGCACTAACTATGCATCCTTGTTGCTTTTAAGTTTTGAGGAGGTTAACTAAAACACTTCAATGCTTCATAAAAGTGATTTTAAATCTTGTGTTAATAGGTTTGTTGCTTTTAAGTTTTGAGGAGGTTAACTAAAACACTTCAATGCTTCATAAAAGTGATTTTAAATCTTGTGTTAATAGGTTTTGGTTTAGCAAGGCAACTCATTGAAATGATTCACTATCCTTTTTTACCATTTCATTAAAAAAAATTGTTTTAAATATGATATTTATTTTTTTTAAAAGAAAAAAATGTTTTAAATATGTAATTTATTTTTTTAAATGAATTTAGATGAATGAATGACATTTATAAGAGATAATTGAATGATTTCGAATATGCATTAATTTTTAAAAAGATACATTGAAATGAATGAAAAATGGCTATACAAATCAAGCATAGATAAATGACTTTGAATTTATGGTTACTATTAAAAAATAATATTGAATGGTAAAGAAGATGGGTTATAAATAAAGGAATCATGCTTAGGGGACATGGGTTATGAAGAATACATCGAGATAGAGAAATGTGTGATTTAGTTAGGTTTGTTTGTCTGGTTAAGAGTTTTCAGGGTAAATCTTGTGTATATTGTATGAATGTGCCATTGTTATTTTTGTGTTTTAGATTATGTTCGTATTATTTTCCCTGCACATGTTTATCAAACTCTTCACGAATGATGCTCTTGAAACATAGGTCATAAATAAATGACATTGAATATATCATAAATCTTGAAAATTGATATTTCATAATATTGGATAACAAGGTGATAATTTGACATTACATTTATCTATCATTTAATATCACTTCTTTATGAATTAAGTCATGGACTCCAACTTTGTTTCAACTGGATAAAACCCCACTTTAAAATAAATATAAAGAGATTGAACCTTTCACATCTCTCAAGCAAGAGTAATTTCCCAATACCTTTGAACTTTGCATGTGTGAAGAAAAATGTTTGATCTTTCAAAATTGGTTTTCCTCTATCATCAAAAACACTTAACACATATCCAACTTATCATTTATCTTTCTTTTCTTTTTTTAAATTGAAATTGAACATTTCTATTAATAAAAAAGGGTTTTTCCAAAGCAAACAACAAAACCATACATAGTTACAAAATTGGGCTTTAAACCTAGACATTTCTCTGGAACTAACATAGAAAAATTTGGAGCCTTTTCCATGTAATATTTCCACACAGACTAGCTAATGATTTCCTTAACAAATTGTCTATAAGTAAAACTATTTTAAAATACATTCACTAATGAAAAGATTCATTGTCTTGTACATCTTGTTCTATACCCAGCGGGAGAGAACCTTCTTCAACTTCCATTGGCATGGTGTCTCAATTCCCATGATCATTGTCCAAATTGCCCCCATGATGAGATATTGTTGCTCCCTGATTTATTGAGGTTGATTTTGAACACTGGGGAAGAACCAAGACCTTAGATATTGACCATCAATTTCCAATCCATCAACTCTCCAATTCTAGATTGTTAACAAAATCATCACATTTTCTATAGCTTGCTCCATTTCCCTCATTTTTGTAGAAATATTCTACAAAGAGTTGTTGTTTGCATGTGAAATTTCTTCATGCCAATGGAGTATTTCTTTTGATATCATTCTAGTTGGGATCCATCCCTATTCAATGCAAACAACAACAATGAATCCCCAACCACACAATACTACAAGGAGTAACCCCAATTTCAACTTTAACAAAGGAAAACAAAAGAGGAAGGTCCTCAAAGAAGAGAAGGAAATTGGAAAAGAAAAAATTCCTATCACAATAAGAAATAGGAGGGAAGAACGTAAAGACCATGGATTTCCTAGTCGAAACCTAAATCAGAACCAACATCGAATGAAGGTCGACTTCCACCAACACCCGAGACACGACCCGAACCACCCAAAAAAGAGGCAGTCAAACTACAACATAATACCAACAAGCCACACTGCTCAAGGAAGATTCATGAGCCACAACCGAAGGGGATGCACATATGAAGTCATCCACACACAAACTGCAGTGAATAACCCTCATGATGCCTTTACAATCCAAATGTGTGAGCAATACTAGAGCGCAAACACCAAACCAAATTCCTTGCCACTTGTCTTTCTTCATTAATGAACAAAAAATCTCGAATTAAGGGATGGGGAGGACCCCCCTAACCCCATTTATGAAAATCAAACCTTCATCCATATTTTCACCAGGCTTGGCCCAATAGTCAAATTGGGAATTAAACTCTCTTTTGATGTGGAAAATTCTAACTTTGTCAAATTTTGCGAGCAGAGAAAGAATGTGAGAGATGATGCAGTTGAAAGCATTGTTCTATGTCATATCCCTTTTTATAACTGCTTGAACCACCATCATAGAGTCCCCAAGAATCATGATATTTCAGACTTTTTTATCTCTCGCAATGTGAACTCCTTCCCACAAAGCATATGTCTTGCCGACGTTGTTTGATATGTTTCCCAATCCCCAAGCAAAGGATGTTATGCGACTTCCCCATGGATCAAAGAAACTCTCCCCCCCCCGCACCTGTCGCCCCATCATTTACCTTTCACTGCATAATATTTATATATATTCCCTAAGAAGTAGCCTCTCATTCCTATTGTTAGCATATTTATTTTTTAGTAAAGTTGGGAGTTTGTTCAGAGTTTGTAAAGTCATACCTTGGTCTTGGGAAGACCAAGGCATTCCTAATTGAGTCTCGATGTGTGTGTGTGTTCTATTTCATGGGGTGATTCAAAGGCCTTAGGTCATTGATCAAATGAAGGATAAGATGCATGTCAAAAGAGAGTCAAGTTATAGGTCTGAGTCAAAGGGTTTTTGTGTCTATTTCATAATACACCATCATGAAAGACAAGGAATCAAAGGGGTAAGAGGTAATCCCAAGTTTTTTTTTTATGTCATAGAAGTTGTGGGAAGAATGGATTTGATGTTAGAGAATGGTTTTCATAAGGGTGATAGCATAAAACATTTTCTGGGCATAGTTGTTGTTCAAACTGATAAACTGTCATACACAACATTTGTGTAGCAAGTTTTCGCTACGCAAATGTTGTAGACTCATATGATTAAAAAGGACAACATGAAGTGAAAGGAATATGATTTTTGAGGTAAACACAGGTTCCCAATCATTTTATGCCACCTATATCTGCATGAGTTACAACAAGATGGAGTTTGCTACGTAAATGTTGTAGGTAGCACTTGCGCAACAGTATCCCCAATTTGCTACGCAAATGTTGTAGGCACACATGATTAGCAAGAACAGTGGGAGGTGATGAGAATATATTTTTGAAATAAGTACAGGTCTCCAGCAAGCTTCTACCACCAGAATTTGCACGGGTTTCAAGAAAAAACAAGTGCGCTACACAGAGTCTGCAGGGCACGCTACGCAAGTTCTAGGAATGATTATTTTTGCTGTCAACTTCAAGATCGCATTCCGAACAACTGGAGAGGAGTTTGGAAAAAAACAGAGATTTTTTTGTCAATAACGAGCTCAATAAGAAAAACCTCTCTCACGTTTTACACAGGTGTCATAGTTTGAGAGATTAAAATGAATCTTTACGGTCCATTTTTTCAGATTTTAGCATTTAATGTTTTCCTGTTTTAGTCATCATCTTTGGGTGCATATTCTGAGGATCTGGAGAAGAATTTTTTTAAAAAAAAAGAGGTTTTTTTCAATCACGGACCCATTAACAAAAACCTATTTTATTTTTTACATAGGTGTTATTATTTGGAATATATGAAATGATATTTTAGGCCTATTTTACAGAAATTCACCAAGCTAGATTTGTTGACAGAGTTCTAGAATCTTTGAAATTCGACTTGATGGTCCTCCAACTCAGCAAGGTGGATCCAAAATTGATATCTATATTGAAGCTTGGATACTCTCCTATTATATCCCATGATTTTCTCTTCATTTGGCACATTTTTAGTTGGTCAGAAATCAAACCCTAGATAGTAGGATATGAGCAGATTTTTGACAAATATTCTTTCCTGAGCTATTGTAACAACTCTCTATTTTTGGAAAAGATGGATTTCGACCTCCTTAGTATAGAATATGATATTTATCTATATATTTGAGCACTTTGAAGGTGAAAAAAAGGGGCGATTGGGCAGAAAGTATAGTTATTTTGATCCTTATTGTAATATTCTCTGAATCTGCACGAAATACAAATGAAAAAGTCTTGAAATTTTTATGAAAAAGATTCTAATGGTGGTGGTATGAAGTCTGTACTCTTATATTTGTATGTACTTCTTGTGTCCTTACTTTCATCTTCATTTTCTTCTGTTTAAATTGGATAATTAAAAGGGTCTAGAGTTCATTCAATGGTGCTCAGACTCAAGTGATTTAAACTTTGTTTCTCTTCTTAACTAGGTCAAAATTCATCTTTCAAGGCGCTCTGATTTTGGTATATGTTTTGTTTCCTCTTCCAACCTATACAACCAAACTCAAAACTGAAATTTCATCACCTAATTTAGCCTTTTTTCTTTTGGAAAGTTCTACCTACTAGTCATTGTTTTCATTCGTTTTCAGGGGTTGACTCCATTGCCCTATGGTACTTTTTCTCTTGTTTGTCCTACCATCTCTTTAAAACAAAAAACAAACCTATCTTATATCATAATCTGACCTCTGAGTGTTATTATTGTATAATTCTTGAGTGTGAAAGCCTTTTGATTTTTGAGAGAGCCCTCTTTGATTATAGAGGTTAGAATACAATCTAAAGTTGGTTGAAATAATTTCCTTGGGGTTTCTTTGATACATCCCAAAGAAAATACCAAGTGTTAACATTTTGGCGCCCTTGTCGGGGAACGAAGGTGAAATCTTCCCTGGGATAAAATGACAAAGATCATATTTGACTTATGATGGTGAACATAGGTCAAACAGAAGGTGGTTGTACCATTCACCCGGCGACTCCAATCAAGCTTCAAATGTGATTTAGAGACTCCACTAGAGGACGAGATCCATTGACAGAGGTATGAAAGGACATCATGGGAAAAAACAAGTACCTAAAGTTGATTTTTCTCCAAGACATAATATTTTTTGTTATTAATTACCTTTTGTCCTTTCCTGAACATGCTAAACAAATTTTTCTTTACATGCTGCATTCAAATGATGATCATGAGAATTTTGCACTTGTATATCCTTCTCTTAAATTTGTACATATATATCCTCATTGTATCATTGATTTTGATCAAAATATTCCATTTGAGCCATGTGATGACCATAGCCAAGTTGATGAGCCTCATGAAATCAAGGATGATATCTCACCTCATGTACTTGATCCAACACCCTCCAAGATTCAGTAGAGATACAAACCTTTAAAATTACCTCACATCCTTCATAATTTTCCTCTAAAGCACTATAAGTACCTACATGTGTTCGATGGAGAACCTGATACCCTCACAGCTAAGAAACATGTCCATGATTTTGAGCATTTCATTGATCTTTTTGAGTTTGATCATGATCATGTGTGTATGATACTATTTTATCAATATTTGCAAGGAGATGCCAAGGAGTGGTTTAGACACTTTCAGCCTGAATCCATCAGTCCATGGGAAGAATTGAAGGATGCTTTTCTGAAATTATGGGGTCAGAGGAAATCACAGAATCAATATATTTCTGAGTTTCATGCCATGGAAAGACATAAGGATGAAACTATCTCCATGTTTAATAGAAGATTTTCCAGCTTGTATTACAAGATTCCTAAAGAAGTCCAACCTCCTGAAGTTGTTGCCATGATCCATTATGTAAGTACCTTTCAATCAAATTTATATTTTCTTATGATGGAGAGGATCTCTACGTCTTTGCAGCAGATGTTCAATAATGCTCATGAAGTTGCAGAAAATATTCAAGCATGTAATTAGAAGCTGCAAAATCATATTTTGGATGAGGAGTTGAAAGTCGAAGAACCAGAGACTACATAATATGCAGGAGGTTGATCATGTCATAAGTTTCATTGAAGGATGTCATGAGGATGTGTTTACAAAGAATGATGAGCAACATGAAGAGAAAGTTGTTGTCTCGAATTGTTTTGATACTGATTTGAATTTGGATCCATGTCATCATGAACAAGAGACTAATTGTTTTATGTATGCACTTGAAGACAACCATGAAAGTGAATTTACAGATCAGCCTGCAGAAGAACAAGTCATTGGCTCAATTTTTTTGTTTGATGACATTACATAGATTTTTGGCGAACCAAGATATGAAGAGTAAAATTATGACTATGAGGTTGATTTTTTAGAACAACAAGATGGATGTTCTTTATCAGAAAATGATATTATGGCTTTGTATATGGAGAATTTCATCGGTTCATATTTGCAA
Organism: Picea engelmannii; assembly: GCA_009831015.1. Classification (NCBI taxonomy): domain Eukaryota; kingdom Viridiplantae; phylum Streptophyta; class Pinopsida; order Pinales; family Pinaceae; genus Picea; species Picea engelmannii. Next base: position 143,379 of record ML799451.1, on the reverse strand, counting down.
CCAGTTGTATGTTTGTTATCAGAAAAATGTTCCTTGTCAACAGTCAGATGAAAACATTCATCCCTTATATTTTTGTAATAACAATGAACATGAGGAAAATAGTAAATTTGCTAATGAAATTTTTCTTCCTTTTAGCTTTGCTTCGGTTAAATTGTTGAGAGAAAATTTCAAAGAAGAAAAGGAGTATGGGTTGATGCAAAGTCATCTAGACTCAATGGGGAAAATTAAGAACGAATTGCAACAATAAAATCTTGTTTTTCATGACCCAGTAGATGATTATATGGAGGGTTTCAACAGTCACAATTTGCAGCCTGTGATCAGTTGTAAGGTTGGAAGTGAAGATGATCATGATTTAGTGTCAAAATCATCTATATCCTTGTTGCCAAAAGGTGTTTTATTATAACAATCCAATGCAGATTTCCAGTCCTTTTATGACAATCAACAATTGAAATTCAATGAAAGCAAAGATCCAGTTGAAAGGTTGATATAGTATGATTGTCTTTTGTATTCATTTAAGGATCCTTTTACATCTTTCTTGGAGTCAGCAAGTGGGCCTAAGTTTTTGATTTTTTTCAAAGTTGAATCTATTTGCAAGTTTTCATTGGAGTTGTTGTTAAGTAGGCTTTTTATTTTTCCTCTGAAGGAGTGTAAGCAAGGAGGTGGAATAGATGATAAGGTGCTTATATGGTTGCACTAGATTTTTTTTTTCACCTAATCAAATAGCTCAAAGAATAGCTTAGTATAGGTAGTAGTTTGAATAATCTCAATATTTTGAGCATCTCTTTCAGCAGTTTGCATTTTCAACTTCATATTTCAATTTGCAGTTTGCCTTGTTGAGGATTGAAACATGTTGCAGACAAGGTTTTGGATCATCCCAATGGATAAGGCACATGGTCTATTGTTCTTTGATATCTCACAGGGAGGATAACATCCCCATTGGAGCCAAATGTTAGCATCTTTATTTTTTAGTAAAGTTGGGAGTTTGTTTAGAGTTTGTAAAGTCATACCTTGGTCTTGGGAAGACCAAGGCATTCCTAATTGAGTCTTGGTCTGTGTGTGTGTTATGTTTCATGGGGTGATTCAAAGGCCTTAGTTCATTTATCAAATGAAGGATAAGATGCATGTCAAAAGAGAGCCAAGTTATAGGTCTGAGTCAAAGGGTTTTTGTGTCTATTTCATAATACACCATCATGAAAGACAAGGAATCAAAGGGGCAAGAGGTCATCCCAAGTTTTTTTTTATGTCATAGAAGTTGTAGGAAGAATATGCATTTGATGTTAGAGAATGGTTTTCACAAGGGTGACAACAGAAAACATTTTCTGGGCACAGTTGTTGTTCCGACTGATAAATTATCATACACAACATTTGTGTAGGAAGTTTTCGTTACACAAATGTTGTAGACTCATATGATTAAAAAGGACAACATGAAGTGAAAGGCATATAATTTTTGAGGTAAATATAGGTTCCCAATCATTTTATGCCACCTGGATCTGTACGAGTTACAACAAGATGGAGTTTGCTACACAAATGTTGTAGGTAGCACTTGTGCAACAACTGCCCAAATTTGCTACGCAAATGTTGTAGGCACACATGATTAGAAAGAACTGTGGGAGGTGATGAGAATATAGTTTTGAAATAAATACAAGTCTCCAGAAAGATGCTACACCAAAATTTTCACAGGTTTCAAGAAAAATCAAGTGTGTTAAGCAAAGTCTGTAGGGCGCGCTACGCAAGTTATGGGAATGATTGTTTTTGCAGTCAACTTCAAGATCACATTACGAACAACTGGAGAGGATTTTGGAAAAACCCAGAGATTTTTTTTCAAGCATGAGCTCAATAACAAAAACCTCTCTCACTTTTTACATAGGTGTCATAGTTTCAGAGATTCCAATGAATCTTTACGGTCCATTTTTCCATATTTAGCATTTAATGTTTTCCTGTTTTAGTCATCATCTTTGGGCGCATATTTCGAGGATCTGGAGAATATTTAAAAAAAAAAAAAAGGTTTTTGTCAAGAACGGACCCAATAACAAAAACCTCTTTTAGTTGTTACACAGGTATTGTTATTTGGAAGATATGAAATGATCTTTGAGGCCTATTTTCCATAAATTCACCAAGCCAGATTTGCTGACAGAGTTCTAGAATCTTTGAAATTCGACTTGATGGTCCTCCAACTCAGAAAGGTGGATCCAAAATTGATATGGATATTGAATCTTGGATACTATCCTATTAGATCCCATGATTTTCTCTTCAGTTGGCTCATTTTTAGTTGGTCAAAAATCAAACCCTAGATAGTAGGATATGAGCAGATTTTGGCAAATATTCTTTCTTAAGCTATTGTAACAACTCTCTATTTTTGGCAAAGATGGATTTCAACCTCCTTAGGCTAGAATATGATATTTATCTATATATTTGAGCACTTTGTAGGTGAAAACGGGGGGCGATTGGGCATAAAGTATAGTCATTTTGATCCTTATTGTAATATTCTTTGAATCTGAACGAAATACAAATGCATAAGTCCTAAATTTTTTATGAAAAAGATTCTAATGGTGGTGGTATGAAGTCTGTACTCTTATCTTTGTATGTACTTCTTGTGTCCTTAATTTAATCTTCATTTTTTTTTGTTTAAATTGGATAATTAAAGGGTCTAGAATTCATCCAATGGTGCTTAGACTCAAGTGATTTAAACTATGTTTCTCTTCTTAACTAGGTCAAAATTCATCTTTCATGGTGGTCTGATTTTGTTATATGTTTAGTTTCCTCTTCTACCCTACACAACCAAACTCAAAACTGAAATTTCATCACCTAATTTAGCCTTTGTTCCTCTGGAAAGTTATGCCTACTAGTCATCATTTTTAGGGGTTGACTCCATTGCCCAATGGTAATTTTTCTCTTGCTTGTCCTACCATCTCTTTAAAACCAAAAACAAACCTATCTTATATCAGAATCTGACCTCTGAGTGTTATTATTGTATAATTCTTGAGTGTGAAAGCCTTTTTATTTTTGAGAGAGCCCTCTTTGATTGTATAGGTCATAATACAATCTAAAGTTGGTTGAAATAGTTACCTTGGGGTTTCTTTGATACATCCCAAATAAAATGCCAAGTGTTAACACCTACCATACTTTAAATTGACTAGAACTCATTAAGTTTATTCACCCTGAAAAGACTATAAATGTAGGATGCAATGATAATGAAAGAAGATTGATTTAGGTTGTCACATATCACTATTATAATGTCTTGAATAAAACTTATAACGTTGAAACCTTTATCAAAATTGTAAATATGTTTATTTCATATATTTAATCTTAAGTTTATTAGTTTGATATTTAAAAAAAAAATATATTGCTTAGTATGTTTTTGAGAAAAATATAATATTAATGTAAAATAAAACTCCAAGTTAGAAATATATTACTACAGTGAAATAGTATGTAATGTTAGTTTTCAGGGTGACTCTGAAAGTGTTTACACCATGCTTCAGGGTGCTTCATGATATTTGGGGTACATGGTGTATGTTTAACCCCTTGACATTCCATGATTGATTTTCACATTGGAGATAACTTCCTTAGTGGTTTCTTGACATGGAGATGGTTACTCGCTAAGAGAACACCCTACTTAGGAGGAGGATCATTTTGCATCTTGGAGGAGGGAATTGGACCCTAGAGAAAATAGGGTAGCTTGATGCTTGCATGGAGGCTTGGAGTTGGCTCAAGGATGCCTAGGTTTCAACAAAGTTCATCAAGGGGGAGTGGACCCAGTGGAGTACATGTTCTAGGAGGATCAATGGAATCTTTGGAGGCTTTTAGGAGGAACGTTGGACACATAACATGGAGTGCCCTTCCATTTGGATCCTTAATTGTGGATGACATCAACTTCGATCTTGACATGTGTACTCTTATAGTGTATCTCTCCACATCTATGAGCCTCCACATGTTGTTGTAGGTTGCTTGTAAGGGAATATGCCCACATATGTATGGTTGGACTCCCTTACCTCTCATATATACAAAGGAATGAGATAATCATTCAATCGCTCATTTAATCTCTCTCTCTCTCTCTCTCTCTCTCTCTCTCTATCAGAATCACTATAGTTTCTTGAGATCCTTCGAGCATCTTGAAGACTAGGATCAAGGTTGGAGATTTGTAGATTAGGGTTTTGAGATGAAACCTTCAATTTTACTTTGTGAACAGAAGAAGAGGAGACATTTTCCCTTGGAGGACTTACTTGTTGATTCTCATTAGTGTGAGCTATGGTTTTGGAGAGCTAGAGGATTTTACTAGTATTTTGACAAGGCTATGGTATGTACATGAACTTAATTTGTATGCATATTAATGAAGTTCCAATTGTCCAATACTTGTGTAAATTACATATTTGATTTTCATCCATACATGTTCTTCAAGGTTTGTAATTTAAATCACTATAAGTCTTGTTGATTTGACATAAGTTAAGGGTAAATATGTTAAGGGATTTAACATTTATATTGAAGAATATAAGGGTAATTTTGTTGTTGTATTTACAATTGTCATAGGTTTTTTCAGATTTGTTATATACATGATAAGATTTCCCTAGAGGGATAAAACTTATTCGAGTACATGGGTATCTTTGATGTTCATTTTCCTAGTGGATTGGGGTTGTTAAGAGTTGAAATATAGTTTGTTGTTGTTGTTGGTTTATTCATATTTAATATCATCTCTAAGGATGAAAATTCACAAGGTTAAAATATGAGAAATCTCTAGGATAGAGGTAAAATTTGTGAATTGCATGAGAAACATCAATTTGCATCAATTTATACATTATACCAAATATTTTGTGGATGATATCACTCTAGGTGTAAGAGGGAGTTTGTATTTCAGCTAAAGAATACATGGGAGAGGTACTTGACCTTGTTGAGGTTGTTGGGTGTGATACCATAGGTTGCTTGGGAGAATCACTTGGACCCTAGAAAGGGTTTTGTTTACTTCATATCTTGTTGATTTTGTGAACTCGAGGACTTGTTCATAATGTTTAGGGTGACTCTTTGTTTGAGATAGAATAACAACTTGGATGGAACTTCCAATTTTTTTCCTTCGAAGCTTAGAATTCAATTACTTATGGAGGAAGTCGATACTTGGGAGCATGTATTGAAAGAGATTCCGGAACCTGCTAATCCAGTGTAGTTGATTGCTCATCGAAAGAAGGAAGCCAAAGTGAAGAGAATCATTCTCGATTCTATGAAGGATCATTTCATATCACACATTGCAAATAAGACAATAGGTAAGAACATGTTTGAAGCTTTGGTTGATTTGTTTCAGAACTCTTGTGCTTCTCAACAAATATTATTGTGAAACCAACTTTCAATCATCAGTATGAGTAAGGAAAATACTATGGTGAGCTACTTGACCAACATAACTAAATTGAAAGATCAGTTGGATACCATTGGAACAAAGGTGGAGGATCAAAATTTGGTGTCCATTGCCTTAAACAGACTTGTTCCTTATTGAATTCCTTTTCTTCAGGGTGTTTGTGCTCAACATACCTTGCCAAATTCTCCAAAGATTTGGGTTGATCTTATGTACGAAGAAATCATATTTCAGTCTTGTTCAAAGGAACTAGAGGAAGTATATGTTATTGGTCTCATTGGGAAGATGAAGAAGGCTATCAAGAAAGGCTACATGAAGAAGAAAGTTATAGATATACGAAATAAGGAATTGAATAAGGTGATGTGTTTATGATGTCAGGAGATGGGAAATTATGACAAATAATATCCATTGAAGAAGAAAGAGAATGTCAATGAATGGATACAAGATGCAAGGATTGCAAGTACTATAGAAGGAGTGGATGGGTCATCATCCTAGCTTAAGACCACTTTCTCATTGGTCTCTTGTTTTTCCTCTAACACTATGGCTAGTGTTGGATGGTATGTGGACAATGAAGCTTCAAGATATATAACATATTAAAAGTCTTTTTTCAACATATTTCAGGAGCAGGAAGGAGGCATGAGAGTGGGCCTTGGTTATGATGATACTTATGTAGTGAGAGTAGTTAGCTCCATTTTTTTCCAGGTGCCTTCAAGTGATGTTCTTGAGTTGAGTGATGTTATATTTGTTCCTATTTTGAAGAAGAATATCCTTCCAATTTCTTGTATCAAAAATGTATAGTGGAGACTCCTACATTTGAGGCTCAACAATGTACCATCACTCATTTTATTCTAGATAGTTTGAGGACTTTGGCTAGAGGGGTGAGAGAGAGTGAAATTTACCGGTTACTTGATGATCTAGTGGCACTTTCACATTCTAGTGAGAAGTCAGATGATATTTCTAGTTTTGAGGAGGCTCAAAAGTGAGTAGGATTTCCTAGATCTCTAGTGAGGGCAAGTATACCTCCTAGAAGATATGTCAGGCATGTTGCAATGGTTTCTTCTATCCTTGTGCCTATTATTGCACAGTTTGTAGTTTGGGAAAATCCCAACCCAGGCAAAGAATGTGCGACACAACTGGGGAAACCTATCATTGTCACCTCAATATGTGTCCCCATCATTTTTATGATGGGAAAGTCCAACACAAGGGAGGCTTCTCGGGTGACCCTAGGGGGATTGCAAGGGGAGAAGCAAGGAGATAGAAGAACACCCCTATAGGTCAAGTTATAAGATGAAATTGAGGCTTGAGGAGGGAGTCTTTGGAGTTGGTAAATGTCTTCCAAGGTTGTGTACCTGTAAAAATATGTTAGACAAACCAAAACAAGACAATATATGATGATATAAGCCCCAAGACAGGTGGGGAATCAACAAGAAAACTTTTTTTCCCAAAACTGTAGTATTAAACAATGATACATCAACAATATTAAACTTATAATAGCTGCATATTAGACCATCAAATTCAACATATAATATAGGATAACAATGCTTGTAATTGGTAGATAATCTTCCAATGTTTAAACCGAGACTTTGATAGCAAAAGGACTGTTAAAGAGTGTTATCAACATAGTTTTGTAACCAACCTATGGCTGCAACAAAAATTTTCTACAACAACAAGTTCTAACAACTAAAATAAGCAAGTAAGCCAACCAAACAACAACTATTAAATAGTAGATTAATTATCACAACTTACAAGTAATTTTCAGCGGTAGAAAAGTGAAAAAAAAAAGAGTATGAGAGAGTAAGTTTGTTGCATCCCTAATGGTTGTAGCTTACTGTTTATTACAAAAACACAATCACTTATCCAATCAAGACACCCTTGGAGGACAATATAGCCAATAGCATATAGAATTTAGATCCATACTTGAACAATTCAATCTCTTAAATTTTGCATTTACCAATGCAACAATATTCAATCCCCAATGCAATTTGTGCCTTATCTATTGGGTTAATGGAGTCTCTATCCTAGAAAACAACCTAAGAAACAAAGAGAATAAAATGCTTCTTTGAGAATTAAACCCTTATAAAACCAAAGAAAACACAAAACCTCCAAATTGTCTAGCTTAGAAATCCAACTTCAACTAGGGTTTGATAATATTCTAGGGGTGTAAACCCTCTTACTCCCTAGAGAAGATAAACCCTAGCAAGGTATTGCTACAGGGGTGTAAACCCTCTCACTCCTTGTAGCAATCCTTAATCCCTTTCAATAACAATAGCATAAATTTCCTTGATATAGGGTGTATTCCCTTATACTCCTCCTAGTGTTTAACACAATAACCTTGAATTTAAGAAGAAACACACAAGATTGCAGAAATTCCTTACCCAATCCAAGAGATAGCATGAAAAACCCTTACTTATCAAAGTTATTCCAATGATTTTCCAAGAAGAAGCATCCAATATAAGTCACTACCTTTTTTCCACCAATAGACAAGTGTAGCATCCATAATGACAAGACAATAAGAGAGATTGAATTGCCAAGGAGGGCCGAAATTACATTCCAAGAGTATTTTTGCAAGCGATGAGTTATGATATGTGACAAATGACTTGCCTCATATTTATATGAGAAAAACCCAAGTCATGTTTGTCCACTTTACAATTAAATCCATGATTTTAGGCCTAAAACCTAAGTTACAATGCTTAATTAGCAAATCGATTTGTTATTTTTCCCACATAGGCTACAAAATGACCAAAAATAACAAAATGATGGGAAATAAGCCCCGAAGACTCCTCTCCAAAGTGGAACACATGAAGATAAGCCTCCAAAGGCTAGGACGTCATGCTGGAAGTGTGCCCCTATGAAAGTCTAAGTGGCTTAGTCCCTCCATGAATGTCTTCCATTAGGCAAGGTCCTGCAAAGACAAGAAAATGCGCCCTCCAAAGGTCCACAAGTCACATGTATCATGCCAAGTAAGCCACATTTAATAAAAGAACTACCCAAACATGTGCATCAAATCCCCCCTTTTCAAATTAAACAAATGCTCAAAGACCTTATAAACTTTTCCAAATTTAGGTATGTAAGGGTTGTCATGGTGCCCTATTGGGTAGGCCAATCCCCAAGTCAAGGAATGTTTTCCAAGAATACCCTATCTAAGCCATGTAGTGAATATGAGGTGGATGGGGGTAATAATTTTGGGCATGGGGTTCCTAATATATCAAGGTCTCATATTGTCTCATTTATGGGTGCCTTTGTGGAGGGTGTGTTGCATCCCTTCATTTACAATGCAACATTTTTCCAAGCCATTTATTTTCCTTTCATTTTTTATGGTTTGAACATTGAGTTCTATGTGAAAGGAAAGAAAAGGATCACCACAATGCCACTTGAATTTAGACTATATTGAGTTCCATATGCACTGGAAATTAAAAGAAACTGCAATGCATTCCCCCATCAAGCGAGATGTTTTATTCATTTTATTTTTAAAGGTCCTTCATTTTATGGAGAAGACCTTACAACGAGAATTTAGAAGGATATATTATTGATTTTTACTTTTACAATGACAACTACAACACCTCTAGGACTTTAGCCCCTTCTTCCCATGAAATGAGGTACAAGCCCTTCTTGGGGTCAATGAGCCCAAAAACCCAAAAGACGAGGAAACAGAGGGTAAGAAGCATGGAAAGTGGAAAGTATGAGTGGAAATGGTACTATGACCCTTCAAGGAGACCCCCCAGTAGCAAACCATTCCCCGAGGGTGACCCACTAACTAGGAGACCATGTCAACCACCAAGGTGAAATAAGGAAAAAGGTATAATTTCCAAGAAAACATTTCCATAATCAAGAAAGGACCATTTGCAACATGATCAAATGCTTCAATTATTAAAATGACACTTACCACGATACCGAACTTTTTACCTCATGAAGCAAGACATGTTGTCCTTTTTGGGCCAGGCTAGTGTGGTGGACACTGATATGTTGTTGATGATGAATGGTGATGTGTGGTGGAGAGGAGGGGCTTGGTCTGCTCAATGTGGTCTCAAATGGTCATTTGTCTCTCGACACTCCATGTCTTCTACTTTTGGGCCTCAAGACACCATCTCCTTAGTTACCCCTAGGTTGGGGGGGGTTAACATCTGGCTCCTACATCGGGACATGTGCTCATTGTAGAGCGCATGAGAACCTTAACATATCTTGGTAAGACATGTTCCTACTCATACTCAAGCAAGATATTAGAGCATTGAGGGGTGGCTTGCTCACCCTTTGTTCATATAATCAAAACTCAAAATTGACAACTATTTCTTAAAATGAAAATTTTGCATTTTTGGAAAAATTCTAACTAACATGTAATATGATTCAAGCAATTGCATCACAACAACTATGCATAAATGCAACAAAACAATATGTAAATCAAAGCATGAAATAAGATGCAACTACACTACAATGAACACACAAATGCAATGCAAGAAAGAAAATGTCCTACCTACTTACCTAAGGCCCGAGGCCTGTAGAGATCAAGTGCTTGGTGATATCAGGTGAAATCATAAAACCAGTGAAACCACCTGCTCAAAATCTCATCAATGTATCTTCCCCTATGCTTAATCATGTAATAAAACAAAGATAATTCAAGCAAAAAATAATCATAAGCGTAAATAACCATGCAACCAATCATAGAAAGAAACTCATGGAGGTGGGTGGGAAGTGTTGTTCCTGAGTTTATGCTTTAAGGATATAAAGCATACCGTCAAGGCATCCGTAAATGATTTAAAGGAATGATTTGGGAAAAATAAAACAAAGGAAGATTAAAGCATAATCAGTTTCTCAACTGCCTCTGTCTTGCTTCCTGTTGTTCCTGGATGCTAATGTCTCTTTCAATAGCAGCCCATGATCGTTCTAATTCTACCCGGTTGGTTGTTGTCTGCAAAATGGTATTAAATAGGTTCAAAGCGATGCTAGTTTGATCTTGGAGTCTAGGTTCAATGTTGGGTTGTCTAACACTTGGAACAGTCATGGAGGATAAATCTTTATTTATTTGTAAAAGGGTTTTAATCAATTTGTTACTTCAAATTTTCCAGAGATGAGAATAAGAAAAACAATTTTAAAATCCAAATAGTAATGTAAACACATTCAAGGCCGTTTCCTGGATTTGTAACAATTTCGAGAATCTTAAAATAACAAACAAACACTACAGAAAAATATGAGGCTTTAATCAAGAAAGAATCTCATATTTCAATAGACAATGATGGAAGAAAAATGAGGTTTCTAACAAGGGTTAAGTATTAAGGAACAAAAGCTTTACAGGTCTTAAAATTACTAAAGCAATTTCAGAGGAAAAACTGTAAATCCTTTGACATCCAAACCAATCTGAAAATATAAATCAATGATGTATATAACTTCAAATTTATTTCTCGTTAGAAAAACATTGAAAGGAAAAATTCAACGGAGTATAATAAACATGGAGAAGACACATAGTTACAAATTTGCAAGATCCAGAATCTCATTTGTGATCTATATTCTGATGTATTTGAAAACTGATATTACAAAATGGCTCTCTCCAAAAATTCCGAAGCCTTTTCTCAGCCTTTAGAAACTATATTTATACATTTTCATCCAGATTTATCGTTGGTAACTAACCAACTCCCTAATATTACGGTCACATAAAAATAATGTCAACCGTTTACAATTTCTTTCTAATCTTAAATGATAAAAACATTTTAAAAGATTTTAAGCTTGCGTTGACGAACTTCCTTTCTTTGCTTCAATACACTGAACACATTTTCCCAAAAAAATCACAAAAGTCCTGGGAGCATCTGGTAATTCATTTGCTTCAAATAAGAAAAATATTTTCTGCAATTCAGGCAACCGGTTTTCTATCATCTTTTCTGTAAATTTAATAGTTTCAACTTTAGGTTTGACATCACCATCCATTTGTTGATCTCTGTAACATTGATCAATTTAATGTTTGAAATCTTTGCTTTCATTTCCTCCAGCTCTTCTCTAAACCTTAACTGGTGCTTGGCAATATTGATTTCGCCTAATAATCCAGAACAACCATTTGTTTCGATATTTAAAGAAGCTCTTTCTAATAGATCAAAGATTCCATGGAAATCATCGTTAACTTCTCTTGTTATTCATTTATATTCGACCAACTTTGCTTCCCACACTTTTATTATTATGTCCCTTTTAACCTGTTCAGAAATAGATAATTTCTGAATCTTTCCAACCTCTTCCTTTGATAAGAAAGTCACTGCCTTCTGGAAAGTTGTTCTAGCTGCTTTCGCCTCCCTTTCCTTCTGGAACACATTCTCTAAAGACTTATTTATTTCTTGAAAATATTTCTGGACTACTTCCAGATTCAAGAACACTTTCTGTTGCTCCTCCTCTATTCTTACATATATCTCCAATGCATGAGTCTGGAAATTTTCAAGTTCTACTACTTGGTTAGTAATAGAAATAATTTTATCTTGCAAATGTTTGTTTTCTTCTCCCAGATTTCGAACCTGTTCCTGTGTGACCTGTATTAAGTGTTTTGCCTCATCCAAGTCTTTATTCAATTTATGGATTTATTGCATATCCTTTAGTCTAGCTTGTTCTAGACTCTTCTGTATTCCCCAACTAATATTTCTTTCATTTTCTTTTAGTTTGTCTTGCAACTGGCTTATTGTTTGATCCTTCTGTTCAAGCATAGTTGTTAAATTGCCAACAGAATACATATTAGCTGATGCTATAGCACCCATTGTACCTTCTAATTCTATAGCAAATTCTCCATCCTTGAGTTTCTTTCCATCTATAATAACTCTATGCTTTTTAATCGTCCCTTCTCCTTTGGGATGAATTTCCTGTTTCAAGACTACTCTTCGCTTTTTACTGAAAAAGTAATCTGATGAGGGGATTTCATCTCTCGAAATAGGCTCTAGATCACTAACATATAAAATTCCTTCATGGGGGGTTCCAAAAGCCGACTGTAATGGAGTTAAAGAGGTGATAGGACTACCAAGTTCTGTTGAAGCTGTTCCTCCTATCTTTTTTGGAACATTCTTCATGATTTCTGGAATTGTTTCTGGCTCTTTACCCTTCTCCATTCCTGTTTCTTTTGTTTGAGAATCCTCTGTATCTTGGGAAGGTATCTCAGTATTTTTCAACTTACCTTTGTTATTTGCTTTATCATGTACATTAGTTTCAAACCCTGGAGGGGGTTCTTCCTGTTCTGGTGGTGGGGTCGAAATTTCACCCTATAAAATCTTAGGTAGGCAGCTTCGCCTATGGCTTTGAAAAGATGCGAATCCATCCTGTGAGTCAAGTGGCAAGGCCTGGACTCTATTCATCACATCTTCATAAGACTTAACATCTTTAAATATATCATCATAAATAGATACTTCATGTTCATATGCCTTTAGATTACAATGTATGTAGTGCCTACTTATTATTTGGTAGGGGTCATATTTTCTGTGCTCAATATTTACTAACTTCACTTCTTCCAATGACTCAGCCTCTACCTTAGAATGACCTAAATTTGATAAAGGAAATTTCCCAACATGAATAGGGAAAGATGGCCATGCTTTTTTCTGAAGTGCTTTTAATTCCAATCCAACACCGCCCTTGGCTATCTGATGAGCTACTTCTCTGCATACCAATCTGTCTAGTAAGAATTTAGGGAGTGCATGAGGGGGAATGGAACAACCATAAACCCTAATGTAGGAAACATTTTCCTCAATGAACCAGTCGGCAACTTCTTTAAGACTTTCTATGATTGAATCTGAAATGCGAGGGGGTTCGCATCCGAAAAACATTTTGTGCATGGGACTTATAACAAAATGACAAACCTCATAAAATGCCTCTTTAGCATTTTCTTCCCAAAGGGCTGAGTGGTATTTATGAATGGGTTCTGTACAAGAAATGCTCCAACTCCAATTCATTAATGGAAAGGGAGTCATAAAACAGATTGCATCCATAATGTATGCAGACATATAAAAAGCTACTGGTTGTCCTTTTGACTTAGCTGCTTTGTAGTTCAAAATTTCTTGTGTTAGGTTATCTGACAAAATCTTATGCCAGTTAAAACAATTCCCTTCTGAAGTTTCCTCTAAAAAGGGCACCTAGTCTACATGAAAATGACAGGGATCTTTTCTCCTGAAAAGTCTACATAACATAATGGCTATATAAACCATGTATTCATTTAAGGAGGCCGTAGCATAAATCCCATGAGTATCAGCCCTAAACTTTGCTTCAGACCTCGTCCATCCTCTAATCATATCGGGATATGACTGGCTGCCTCAATACATTCCTTTCTTTGAAACTCAGATAAAAATTCAGCATTAAAGGTGTGTTTATGATTCAGCGAGAGTTTATACATTAGTTGAATGTGCTCTGGTCTGAATGAGCTGACGATAGCTCCTTGCTCATTTAGAATGCTCCTTGTGGGGATATCAACTTTATCCAGAGCCCAGCTGATCATATCAGTGTATGCCATGAGCCGTGGGCGCGCAACAACCTTATGAAGCTCAGACTCAGCAATATCCCGGATATGATTTTCGGAATCAGGGTCGGCATTCTTTAGCTCATACTCCAGCAATTCGAAAAATTGAGTCCATGATTTGATGGAGTTTATGGCGTGTGGATTAGTATTAGAGATAATATCACCTTCCTGTATGTCTTCGTTTTTCTTCGATGCCTTTTTAGGTGCCATGACTTCTATGTTTAACAGGAAACCTATAACAACAAATGAATGAATGAGCTCAGCTTAGAACGATAACACAGACAATTCGAATGTTTTACTTTGAATGCGTTTTAAAACATGACAAGATTTACACAGCTGTCATGAATTTAAATCCCTTAATGCAAAAGATATTTTCGGAGATATGCATTTAATATCCGTACTTAGGCGCTCTCAATTTTTCAAATAAAACAAGAAACTTACTTAATCGGAAAACGAAGCATTAATGAACACTTAAAGAATGACTATCATTAAACTTGTTTTAGAAAGAAGATTGATTAGTGTTAATTATAGATTAAGTCTGAAAACATCACTTTTCGGGGTTTCAGAAATCTTGATGTCGAGAGGTATGTCATCGAAAAAGTCCGATCTCCGAAATCGCGATGTTTTAATTAAGATTTAAACGCTTTTATCACATTAATTAATTGAGATTAGACGTTATCGGGATTTCAGGAATCTTGATGTCGAGAAGTATGTTATCAACAAAGTCCGATCCCCGAAATCGCGAAATCGCGATGGCTTGTTTGTTTTAAACAGGACTTAACTTATCTTAATTAAAATAATCAAGATTAAGGCTAAAACAGAATTAGTTTAATTTTAACGTGACTTATGGATCGGGGTTTCAGAAATTGAGATTTCGGGAAATATGATGACAGGAGACGTGTTCTTACAGAACCGTGAATCCCGAAATCCCGACCTAATTATTTAACCCTTAATCTTTCTTAGAAGAGATTAGATTAATTCGTTCTTAAATTAAGATTTCGACGTTTCGGGGAGTCGGGGATCGGGGTTTCGTGATTCAATTTGCATCAAAAATTTGTTTGCAGGAAACTCCGAATCCCGAAAATTTAAAGTTTAATTTTAAAAAAACGTTAATTTAAAAATTCAACCCGTTTTAAATAATTTTTCAAAAAGGCATCGGAATTTTTTTTATTTTTTTTCTAAACCCTTTTCCGTTCGTTATCCAAAAAACCAAATTGATAAAAAAGGTATCGCGAAATTAGAAATGGCAAAACTATTGTTTTAAGAAAACCGAAACCCGAAAACACAAAAATAAAAATCTAGGCCTTAAGGATAAAGATTTTAAGATCTGTTTCAACGGGAAGGAGAAAATCCTACAGGAAGGAATAACCACAAGCTTGGTCCGCCCATATTTGAGTAGGGCTACCACATAAATAAGATGGTTCATCTTCTTCCCTATTAGCATGATCACTCCTTCCTAAAGACTGAGAAGAGATGAGAGATCCCAAGAAAACCCTATGATTTACTAGAGAAGGGGAGATGATATAAGGGACATGCTCAGGTTTAAAGAAATAATGTTTTCCCACACTCAGAATATGTTTCCTCTTCAACTGCAAATTCCTATTGATAATCGTAAGATGAAAATATTGCTACTCTGTAGTGTGGATCTCTGATTGTTCTAAGTTGGCCACATTCTCATGTCCTTCAAAATTAGAGCACAAATATGGTTGAGAATCTTCATCAAATGATAGTTATGAGTCCTCAAAAGGATAATCCCCAAGGTATGGTTTGGAATCAACATAAGTGCACTGGAAAAATCCATCCCCTGGTGGATGAAAAAGGTTTGTGATCATATTGTCACTAGTTTGTCAAATACACTGATTGTCCACATATGAAAAGCAACCTTCCAAAGGAAATACTTATGCATTCCTTATCTGGAAGTTTCCCTCAATGTTGTAGATCGGATCTCCATAAAAAATGAAACAACCCATGTCCCATATACGCCTCCCAACATGTATGAAATCATGAATGTGTTGATCAGCTGCATCATTGGGAATGATAACTTCTTCATCTTCATCAAATGGGAGCATGGATACAAATGTCTCATCCTGATCTTCAACATATTGCACTTTATTGGAATTCTTCCTCCTCTTCTTGGTGGATTTATTCATGGGCATGTTCTTCATGCATCTCTTCATTACACAGGGCTTAATTCTCAATGAGGAGTGCTTCATATGATTGTTCTCCAAAGGATTAAAAAGGAAACTATTTTTCTCCTCCTCATCATGTGTAGGAAGGACGAAAGGTTGGTCAAAATCATCTTCAACATGTGGGAGAATGTATATCGATGCTTCTTCAACATTTTCTTCGAAAGCTTGGTCATTAAGGATATCAACCAAATCATTCTCAATGGATTGCACCCCTTCATGACTATCCTCAAGTTATTTTTCCTCAACTCTATTCCCATGATTTTCAATGGGTAAAGAAGAAACCACCCTTAAATTATCAATCGGATCCAAAGGAAGTATTTCTTTCTGAAAAGCATGCTCAAGGTCTTGAATAGTATCTTCAAAGCGTTGGGATTTCAATCCACAATGCTTGAGAAATTTTCAGATGAATCTGGTTGTAGAGGCTAAGCCCTTTGGGATGGAAGTATGCTTAATCAAATTCCTTTGTTTCGTATCTAAAGATAGCAACAACAATTGGGTTAGAACATCATCCTAGGTTATGTCATGAAAACCAATGTATTTGGTAAACTTGACAACATGTGTAACGGTTGAACATGGATCATCATCAACTTTTGGGATATCATCCCACCTTTCTGGCAGACATTCATCATATACTTTCATGATACATCAATGGATTCACTAGATGAACTCTATGAAAGGCTCACCAAATATAAAAATGGAACTTCCCTCAAATGGAGTCACCAAGCAAGCTAAGGGTAAAGGCCTTGGCATAGACTTGGAAAATGTTCTTATGGGATTGGAAAGGATTCAAAATCCTCCCCGACAATGATGCCAAAAATGTTATCGCACAGTTTGTAGTTTAGGAAAATCCCAACCCAAGCAACAAATGTGTGACACAATTGTGGACACCTATCACTGTCACCTCAATAGATAACCCCCTCATTTTAGTGATGGAAAATTCCAACACAAGGTAGGCTTCCCGAGTGACCCTAGGGGGATTGCAAGGGGAGAATCAAGGAGATAGAAGAACACCTCTATAGGTCAATGTATAAGATGAACTTGAGTCTTGAGGAGGGAGTCTTTGGATTTGGTAAATGGTTTCTAAGGTTGTGTACCTACAAAACAGTGTTAGACAAACCAAAACAAGACAATATATGAATATATAAGCCCCAAGACAGGTGGGGAATCAACAATAAAACTTTTTGTCCCAAAATTTCTGCAGTAAAAAATGAATATAAACAAGATTAAACTTATAAAATCTGCAAATCAGACCATAAAAGTCAACATATAATATTGGATAATGATCTAGGAGGCTCCCCAGGTCCAGAAAATGCTCAAAAATGAAAGTTCTCGGAATTGAATGAAACCAATTCCTTTACGACTGACTCATCGCGTTGATTCCATCCATATATTTACTTTCTCAAACAGGCTCTGTATGCGAGAGTTATCGCACTCTGATCATATTCTCAAACAGGGAAAAAGTTAATGCTGACGTGAGTATGACATCACCAAGCTAATTTCATTATGCTGACATGGCAGAGGCAGGTGGAAACATATGACATACAGGTGTGGACCAATAGATACCGGACACATGGCATATGTTTAAGTTAAGGTGGAGGTGCCACATGGCCCAGGCATGGGCTGCCACGTGGCACCCCGTCATTAGATGGTGGGTTTGTTTAAAAAATTGTGGAACTCATACGAATGGACCCCGCGACCTGTTGATAGGGGTAAATGACTTATGGGCAGGGCTAACACCAACGCGCCAAAGGTAGGGCTTGTGTATACAAGCCTACGACCAAACACTTAAAGTGGAGAATGGTCATACGATCATAAGAAAGGGTTGGGGCCTAGCCCTAGCCCTCGGCATACCATATGACTAATCCATAGAACCAAGCGGGAGGAACAGTGTGGGAATAGGGATAAGCACTATCCCTCAGATCTCAGGTGATCCAAGAAGATCAGGGCCTAACTCTACAAAGGCGCGCGGGGGGTTTATCCATAGACCGAGGTTGCATGTGAAAGTGCCTAGAAACCAGGAGCTAGCGCCAAGTATGGGCCAACACGCAGCCCAAAGGGCTGGTGCTTGGCCATATGTATCCATGTGACCATTTCAAAGGGGTGTGCACCATCCAAAAAGGGGCTAGTCTATGTATTTTGATTTTTTTTATTACAGAGTGGGTTTTAGCCTAATGTTTTTTCCCAGAATTGGTATTTTAAGCATATTTTGGCCATTTGGAGGGAGATTTGATCCAAAAAAGAGGCCAAATCTTCAAAAGAAATTGGGATTCTCTTGTTGAGACTAAAAAATATATAAACCATGATTTTTTATCTTGAGGGGTAACTTTTGTATGCAGGGATTTGGAGGAGTAGCTTGTGTAAATTGTCCATTTTTCATGTTTTGAGAGGCATTAAGCCATGTTTTGAGAGGATATTGTTGAGGCATGTATGTATCTGAGCAAGTAGGTCTTGTACAACAGATCTGAAGCATTTTTTGTAACAACAAAAATCCAATATAAAGAGAACTTGAGCATTTTGAAGAGCAATAAGGAGGTCCTCCACTTTGAAGCAGGCCTAGAGACATAGCCAATGATTGGTGAACTCCATTAACAAGTTCTTGACTCTATTTGTTTTTATTGGTTGTTGTTATCTTCTCTTATTTGCAACATATTTTATAATGGATGAACTCCTTAATCATTAATGAGCATAAAGTAAAAGTCATAATTATTATTCCGCAACAAATAGTAGAGTTTATGTATTTCGCATTCTTATTGATCCGATGCATAAAGTACAATAAACTTAACTGGCAATTTGTCAAAAAAACCTCACATTTTTGGATAAAGTTATGGTATCAGAGCATTTGGTTTTGAAGTTTTGACAGGAATTGCAAGCATTGGATGCTCACCAGAGCCAAACTCAAGCGAGGAGAAGGCCAACTTGAGGCTCTTAATCCAGAGATTCAAAGGAGACCGTATAAACAAGAGATGTCTTCACCGAGAAAACTAGGTCCTTTTGCATCTGAGGACGATTTCTTTGAGTCATTTCAATTGATGAAAGCCATGGTAGAGGAACTTTACCATGAAAGAGGACAATGAATAAATCCAAAGGTTGAAGAATGTGAATCTTCAGTAAGAGCAGAAGGAGGAGTTGGAGGTGGTGGACCTTCAGAACCTTCTTCTCCTTCATCCTCATAATCTACAAGTGAAGCAAGTGTAGATCCCTCCAAGGATAAGCAACCTAAAAAAACTCATCATTCTTTTGATATGCCTTTATTAAAGTTATATGTAAAGTTTCATTTACCCACTTATGATGGTGAATTAGATGCAAAAAAGCTAGATAATTGGGTTAGACAGTTAGAAGTCTATTGCAGGATACAAAGGATTGTTGATGATGAAACAAAGATCCAACTTGCAAGTCTCAAATTGGGAGGCACAACTCTCATATGGTGGGAAAGAAAAACTAAAGATGATCTCAAAAAAGAATGGTAAACGCAAGAAAAAGTTTAACACTTGTGTCTGTAACAAAATAGGAAGTTAGTGATGCTAAACATGAGATGGTTCAATATGTTTCGAACAATCATGAAGTGTCACCAGAGGTACAACCTGAGGTTCAGCTGCATACTTTGATTATTGTTCCTATGCAGAAGGGGAATCATGTTTTGCCATTTTCATTCGCATACTCAGTATTTTTGTTTAGTTTGTTGCTATTCAGTGGTGTATGGCTGCTAAATGCGACAAAGAGTGTAGATGATTGTGGAATAAATGAGATGATTACTTTGATAAACAATGTTATCTCAGTTTTTATGTTTGTTGTGATTATTCAGGTGATCATTGTCCCAACATAAAGGATGGATGATACAAAACAAGTGGGGAGGAAATATCCTCACTTATTACCTGAGTAAAAGCAGAATTTTGGTGGTCCAAAAGCTTCCAAATGGGGAGGAATGATCTAGGAGGCTCCACAGGTCCAGAAAATGCTCAAAAATGAAATTTCTCGGAATTGAATGAAACCAATTCCATTGCGACCGAAATGTTGCACTGATTTTGGACATATATTTACTTTCTCAAACGGGCTCCGTATGCAAGATTTATCACACTCTGATCAGATTCTCAAACAAGCAAAAAGTCAATGGTCAAACTGGCAAAAATTCAATGCTGACATCAGCATGATGTCAGCATGACATCACCAAGATAATTTCATTATGATGACGTGGAAGAGGAATGTAGTGACATGTGACATGCAGGCGTGGACCAATAGATACCGAACACGTGGCATATGTTTAAGTTAAGATGGAGGTGCCACGTGGCCCAGACGTGGGCTGCCACGTGGCACCCCATCATTGGATGGTGGGTTTGTTTAAATTTTTTTGTAAATCATGTGAATGGACCCCGCGACCTGTTGATAGGGGTAAAGGAATTATGGACAAGCCTAACACCAATGCGCCAAAGGTAAGGCTTGTGTATACAAGCCTATGACCAAACACTTAAAGTGGAGAATGGTCATACGATCGGAGGAAAGGGTTGGGACCTAGCCCCAGGCCTCGGCATACCATATGACCTATCCATAGAACCAATTGGTACGCACAGCGCGGGAATAAGGATAAGCACTAGCCCTCAGATCTCGGGTGATTCCACTAGACTGGGGCCTAACTCTACAAAGGCGCGTGGGGGGTTTATCCATGGACTGAGGTTCCATGTGAAAGCGCCCAGAAACCAAGAGATAGCGCCAAGTATGGGCCAGTGCGCAGCCCAAAGGGATCGTGCTTGGTTATATGTATCCATGTGACCATTTCAAAGGGGCACGCACCATCCAAAAAGGATCTACTCTGTGTATTTTGATTTTTTTTGTTACAGAGTGGGTTTTAGCCTAATGTTTTTGCCCAAAATTGGTATTTTAAGGATATTTTGGCCATTTGGAGGGGGATTTGATCCCAAAAAGAGACTAGATCTTCCAGAGAAGTTGGGCTTCTCTTGTTGAGCCTAAAAACTATATAGACCAGGCTTTTTGAGCTTGAGGGGTAATTTTTGTATGCAGGGATTTGGAGGAGCAACTTGTGTAAATTGTCCATTTTTCATGTTTTGAGAGGCATTAAGCCATGTTTTGAGAGGATATTGTTAAGGCATGTATGTATCTGAGCAAGGAGGTCTTGCACAAAAAATCTGAAGCATGTTTTGTAACAACAAAGAGCCAATGTAAAGAGAACTTGAGCATTTTGAAGAGCAATAAAGAGGTTCTCCACTTGGAAGCGGGCCTGGAGATGTAGACAACGATTGGTGAATTTCGTTAACAAGTTCTTGAATCTATTTATTTTTATTGGTTGTTGTTATCTTCTCTTATTTGCAACATATTTTATAATGGTTGAACTCTTTAATCATTAATGAGCATCAAGTAAAAGTCATAATTATTATTCCGCAACAAATAGTAGATTTTATGTATTTCACATTTTTATCGGTCCAACACATAAAGTACAATAAACTTAACTTGCAATTTGTCAGTAAAACCTCACATTTTTGGATCAGATAACAATGCTTGCAATTGGTAGATAATCTTCCAATGTTTAAACCAAGACTTTGATAGAAAAAGAGGATTGTTAAAGAGTGTTATCAACAGATTTTTGTAACATCCCTAAGGCTGTAGCAAATTTTTTCTACAAAAACAAATTCTAACCACTAAAATCAACAAGTAAACCACCCAAACAATAGCTCTTAAACAATAGATTAATTATCACAACTTACAAGTAATTTTCAACGGTAAAAAAGTGAAAAAAAAAGAGAGAGTGTGAGAGTAAGTTTGTTGCAGCCCTAATGGATGTATCTTATTGTTTATAACAATAGAAAAATAACTTGTCCAATCAATATGTCCTTGGAGGAAAAGAGAGCTAATAGCATATAGAATTTAGATCCAACCTTGAACAATTCAATCTCTTAAATTCCACGTTTATCAATGTAACAATATTCAATCCCCAATGCAATTAGTGCCTTATCTATTGGGTTAATGGGGTCTCTTTCCTAGACAAAAACCTAAGCAACAAAGATAATAAAATGATTCTTTGATAATTAAACCCTTACAAAACCAAAGAAAACAAAAAACCTCAAAATCATCTAGCTTAGAAATCCAAGTTCAACTAGGGTTTGATAATATTCTAGGGGTGTAAACCCTCTTACTCCCTAGAGAATATAAACCCTAGAAAGGTATTTCTACAAGAATGTAAAACCTATTACTCCTTGTAGAAATCCTTAATCCCTTTCAATAACAATAGCAGATTTTTTCTTGATGGAGGATGTATGCCCTTATACTCCTCCTAGGGTTGAACACAATAACCTTGAATTTAAGAAGAAACACACAAGATTGTAGAAATTCCTTATCCAATCCAAGAGATAACATGCAAAACCCTTACTTATCAAATATGTTCCAACGATTTTCCAAGAAGAAGCATCCACAAGAAGTCGCTAGCCTTTTTTCCAAGAATAGACAAGTGTAGCATACACAATGACAAGAAAATAAAAGAGAGTGAATTGCCAAAGAGGGCCAAAATTTTAGTCCAAGGGTATTTTTCCAAGTGATTAGTTATGATATGTGACAAATGACTTGCCTCATATTTATATGAGGAAAACCCAAGTTATGTTTGTCTAGTTCACAATTAAATCCATGATTTTAGGCCTAAAACCTAAGTTACAATGCTTAATTAGCAAATCAATTTGTTCTTTTTCCCACATAGGCTACGAAATGATGGGACATAAGCCCCTGAGACTCCTCTCCAAGGTGGCACGTGTGAAGATAAACCTACAAAGGCTAGGACATCATGTTAGAAGTGTTAGAATATATAAGATGGTGTGCTCATTTTACCATTGGCGATACCCTCGTCACCCAACCACAGGCCGAAGCCTCCCTCCGAGCACCTTAACCTTGACCTGAGAATTCCTCCGGAAGAAAACGCTAGGCTAGATAGCCAAACAAAAAGCAGTGCATCTCTCCCCAAGGATAACGCATTACAAAAAGATGATCAGATAGTCCAAACCCTAGCCAAGAGATATCCAAGCCAAATACTGAAACTTGCTGCTGCTGCAGCTGCACCTGCAAACCTCCTTCAAACCTACGCACCAGCTGCAACTGCAGTGTGCACCAACTGGGAAAACTGCAGTCCTGAGATGTAACAAATGAAAGACTGGTGCCCTGTATTTATAGTAATCTTGCCAGTTTACTGGGGCCGACTTCTCCTTCTGGGTATGTGTCTGTTCAGTATATTATTATTAATTCTGGCCGACTTCTTCTCTTGGAGGCTAATAGCCTAATATAAATTATATTCTTGAGCTGACAAGGCTTCTAGGGTTATTAGCCAATTCATTAGGGTTTCTCTTGCTTCCCGGAGTGTTCTATTCTCGTTAGGCTCACATGTAGAGGTAAATACCTCCCGCAGCTACCATAATATTAACAAGAAGTGTGCCACGTCATCCCCAAATAAGGAAATAGAGTGGGGCTTCAAGCCCACAACACCACCAAGTGCATCTAAATGGTAAAATGTCCTCTCAAAGTATGACATCATGCTCCAAGAAGAGGACATTTGGGCATAGGAGGGTGGCGTCACCCCTTCTTCATGTCTTTGGGCCACGTCCATGTGTTGAAGACTTAATTTCAAGTGCAACTTTCTTCATTCAAGGCCTCCAATGAGTGGGGTGTTGCATCCATCCAATGGGCATTTAAGCCCCTATGAAGGTCCAAGTGGCTCAGTACCTCCATGAATGTCTTCCACCGAGAAAGGTCCTGCAAAGACAAGCAAATGCACCCTCCAAGGGTCTACAAGTCACATGTATCATGCCAAGTAAGCCACATTTAATAAAAGAACCACCCAAACATGTGCATTAAATTCCCCCCTTTCAAATTAAACAAATTCTCAAAGACCTTATAAACTTTGCGAAATTTAGGTATGGAAGGGTTTTCATGGTGCCCTATTGGGTAGGCCAATCCCCAAGTAAAGGAATGTTTTCCAAGAAGACCCTCTCTAATCCATGTAGTGAATATGAGGTGGATGGGGGTAAGACTTTTGGACATTGGGTTCCTGACATATCAAGGGCTCATATTGTCTTATTTATGGGTGCCTTTGTGGAGGGTGTGTCACATCGCTTCATTTATAATGCAACATTTTTCCAAGCCCTTTATTTTCCTTTCATTTTTTATGGTCTGAAAATTGATTGCTATGTGCAAGGAAAGAAAAGGAGCACCGCAATGCCACTTGAAGTTAGAATACATTGAGTGCCATATGCACTAGAAATGAAAAGACATTGCAACACATTCCCCCATCGAGCATGACATTTTATTCATTTTCTTCTTAAAGGTCCTTCATTTTATGGATAATTTTTTCATTGCTCTCGAGACCTTAGGGAAAGCATCTAGAAGGATATATTATGGATTTTGTCTTTTATAGTGCTAGATACAACACCTTTGGGCCTTTATCCCCTTCTTCCCATGAAATGAGGTACAAGACCTTGTTGGGGTCAATGAGCCCAAAATCACAAAAGACGAGGAAACGAAGGGGAAGAAGCGTGGAAAGTGGCGAGTATGAGTGGGAATGGTATGATGACCCTTCAAGGAGACCCCCCCAGTATCAAACCTTTCCCCAAGGATGACCCACTTACTAGGAGACCATGTCAACCACCAAGGTGAAATAAGGAAAAAGGTATAATTTTCAAGAAAATGTTTGCATAATAAAGAAAGGACCCTTTGCAACATTCTCACATGCTTCAATTATTAAAATGACTCTTACCATGAGACCAGACTTGTTACCTCATGAAGAAAGACCTGTTGTACTTTCTGGGCCATGCTGGTGTGGTGGACACTACTATGCTATTGAAGATGAATGGTGATGTGTGGTGGATAGGAGGGGCTTCGTCTTCTCAGTGTGTGCTCAACTGATCATTTAGTTCTCGACAATCCATGTCTTCTACCTGCGGGCCTCGAGACATCATCTCCTTAGTTACCCCTAGGTTGGGGGGGTAACAATGCCTTATAGTTTTCTTAAGGATGATAGGTGTGATACCTTGATGGAGGAAGATGTTGAGGTTGATTCCACGTTTTCAACTGATATGAGTATTGTAGAGTACAAGGACAATATTTTTGGATTCTCTTAGACAAAGGGAGTTGACCATGATGTTACTCTTGCTTCAAGATTCTCTCAGGATGAGATAGTTGGCCTTGTTCAGATTATTTTGGTTGCTAGAGGATTTGAGTTGCATGTAAGGGATCATCATGGTCACAGGTAATTAATATCTTGGCATGGGTTGTTATATTTACCATAGGATTGGTATTCCAGGATCAATGATTTGACTTGTGTAACTATCAGTCTTTGTGACTCTAGTAGATTTGATCCACATGTCTTAATATTATATGGAGATGTTATTATATTTACAAGATGTCCTAGATATCCCATGATGTGGTTTTCAGAGACTTTGGTCCTTGATGTTTACTTGGGGGCTATTGGGGTTTGGAAAATTACATATGATCTAGGGTTATGTTCCTTCAAATTCATAGGTGGTAAGTGTTTTTTGGAGGATCGATATTATGTGATGGCATGGGAGTAGAGGATAGTGGTTGATTCTGAGACCGTAATAGGTACAAATTTGTAGGTGGCATATTTGTTGGAGTTGCAAAGGGAGTCAATAGGTGTTGGTGAGAATAATTTCCTAATAAATAGGGAGTCTTCGCTTTCATGATTACTCTGAAAGTGTTTACACTATTCTTGTGGGTGCTTTATGAGATTTGGGGTACATGGTGTATGTTTATCCATTGGATGATCCATGATGGATTTTCACATGAGAGATGGTCCATGATGTATTTACCCATTGGATATGGCTTACTCAATGGTTGGTTGCATTGTATTCTTCCCCAAGACATTGGAATCTTCAGACAACTTTGGTGACATTTTACATGATGGCCACATGGAGATGCTTACTTGCTAGGAGAATTCCCTACTTAGGAGGAGTGTTTTACATATTAGGGAAGAAATTGGGCCCTAGACAACCCAAGGTAGCTTGGATGCTTTCATGGAGGCTTAGAGTTGACTCAAGGATGCCTGAGTTGTGAAAGTGTTCATGGAGGGGGAGTGGACCTAGTAGTACATGGCCTAGGAGGGTTGATAAATTATTTGGAGGCTTGTAGGAGGAGTGTTGAACACACCTCATGGAGCACCCTTGCATTCAAGGCCTTTCTTGTAGATGGCATCACCTTGGAGCTTGACATGCATACTCTTAAAGTGTATTTCTCTACATGTGTGAAACTACTTGTGTTATTGTAGGTTGCTTGAAAGGGAATGGACCCACATATGTATTGTTGGCCTCCCTTAATTCTCATATATACAAAGAAAGGAGAGAGTTCGTCACACACTCATTTATTCTTATTCATTTTGTGTGGAGATATGATTAAGAGGAGCACACACTTCTCCTCTCTCTCTTGGATATTCTTTTGTATTTGATCTCTCTATCTCTTGGAGACACTAGGGCTTCCAGAGATTCATGGAGCATCTTGAATATTAGTGTTAGGGTTTCATCCCTTGTAGATTTGGAACTTAGTGTTTTGAGATGAAACCCTAGGTTGTACTTGGTGAAGAGAAGAAGAAGAGGAGACTTCTTGCCTTGGAGGATATGCGTGTGTGATGCATGTTAGTTGGATCTCCTTAGTGTGAGCTAGGGTTTTCATTGGCTAGGATTTTAGAGAGCTAGAGCATTGTACTTGTCTTTTGATAAGGCTATAGTATGTACATGAAATTCATATTTATGCATATTAATAAAGTTTCCAACTATCTAATTCTCGTGTAAATTGTAAATTTGATTTTCAGCCATATATATTCTTCAAAGTTTGTAAATTCAGGTGTTATATGTCTTGGTGATTTGACATAAGTTAAGGGTAAATGTGTTAAGTGATTTAACATTTATATTGAATAATATAAGGGTGGTTTTACTACTATATTTACAATTTTCGTGAGTGTTTTCAAATATGTTATGTGCATTATAAGATTGCCCTAGAGAGTTGAAACTTATTGAAACATAACAATATCTTTTTCTCCTCAATTGCTTGGTAGATTTGGGTTATTAAGAGTTGAAATATAGTTTGTTGTTGTTGTTGTTGTTGTTGTTGTTTACATTTCATAACATCCCTAAGGTTGAAAATCCATAGGGTTAAGATCCGGTAAACCTCTAGGATAGATGTGAAATTTCCAAATTGCACGAGAAACATCAATCCACAAGAATTTACAAATACCAAAAAACAAAAAAGTGTTTACAGTTACCAAAGAAGATTGGGGTAAATATTGTAGCCTTTGAATCCTAAGGGCTTAGCTCAATCGATTGTCGCCAATGTTGATCGGTATTTCACTATTTATTTGCTAGCATGTACCTAATTCAAATCTCCCTAGGTGAGATGCATTAATATACACCAATGTGTTTACTAGGGATGCCATCCACAAATGTAGGGAAGCATTTATTGGATTTAGTCGCGAGGTTTTCCTTGGAACAAAAAAGAAATATCCCAGCCTATTCAAGTGTTTAGGGAGTTCACTTCTACCTTATTTGAATAGACCAACTAAAGGTGCTTGACTTTGTTCATTTGGGAGGTGGTTACCTACATAGATCACATGCAGTAATGTCCCTTTATGATAGTCCCATGAATTACCTCCTTCTTCTAGCCTATCACAACTGCTAAGATGCTTAAAAGCTAGTAATTACTACCCATATAGATGGTTATAGGTCCACTGAATATTTCCCCTCAACACACTCCAGTTCGCCTCTAAGTGAGGCCACAATTGAGATAGTTGGGAGGACTAGAGTTTCTCGACACTAACACCAACACAATGCTTTGACTTGTAGACATGTATTCTCTACCACATCTAGATTTCTTTATCCTTATTGTTGTAGGGTAAATGAACCCTGCAGGAGTTACCTCTTAGGCTCTTCCTAGACCGAAGACAAAATAAAGATGTAAACTAAGGATTTTCCTAGATCTAATTCATACACGAAAATGATTTACAAGTGGATGGAATGGAAGGCTTACTCGACGATCTGATAGTTGTCCCTGCATGCTCCTTTGCTGCTAGCTTCCATGAATATTCCCTTCTCTCTCACCAGCTTATATTTTCACACATGGAGACAAAAAAACAATTCACAAGATCAAGCTAATCATGTTTACATTAATGATAGATCTAATAGTGTATCATAACACATGAAAACATTAATTCTCCACAAATAAATATAACAATTACATACACATACAGGTAGAGGGAAACATCTTGTACATATTCTATTGATAAAACAAATGGATTACACCTTACAAAGAAGTTGATGAAGTCCTTTCCTAAGTTACTTGCCCAAGCTCCCGTAATCAAACTGCCAGAATAAGTTTGTTTTCTCCTTTCTCTCCCATTTTCCCATGAGAGACCCTCATTATTTATAGGATAGTAGAGATAAGGTCAAAGGGTAGTTTGGATAATATATCCATTCCCAATATGAAAATCTTCTCGATGTCGAACCACAAAAAATCTGGGGTTTAATCTCATCTCCCAAAACCAATCCTAAATAGGGAGTAACAGACCCGGTTGCGCCCTACATTCTTGCAAGGAGCGATCGGCTGCCCTTTGAAAGAGGACAAGGAGAGACCAACACTTTTTGGTCATAGGCTATAAAAGGGAAACCAACAACTGGGCAAAAAGGTACTACAAACTCAGGGGAAAAGTGTATAATTCAGTGGTTCAAACTACTAACCCCTAGATGATTACCATCAAAGGATCAGGTGAAAAAAATTTGTATAACACTTATATGTTATGAGATATTTCACCATGGATTTTACCTCAGTGCCAATTTTCATTATCACCTATGGTAAGAACATCCAAAGCCTATCACAAATCATTCCTTGAGGGCCATTAATGCAAACCATTATATATGAGACGTTATTAGAGAATTTATTAGGTGGACATTATCATTTCTAACTCTAAGAATTTATAACAACTAACTCGTCCATTACATACAACCTATTTCCATACTACTTCAAGATTGTGTTTTATACTTGACTCCTTACAATGTGTAAAGTTTTTTTTCACATTCGTTTAAATTTGGATTTCTATATTATATTTTGAAAAATGAATTTTACACTTTCTTGATCTCCATTTTAATATATTAGCAATCAATGAATATTGATATCATTCACTTTTTTTATTCATGTCGTAGGTAGGGATATTGTTTCATTTTTTTCTCAACAGTTTGAATCGTACACAAAAATTGGAAAACTAAACTTTTATTTCTCTAATGTTCCAAAAAAATTATTATTTTTAAATAGATTTTTCTAAATCGATATTGGCTTACAACCTCATTCTTCTTGTTGATAGAGATTTAAAAATAAATTAAATATTATGTAAGCATTACGTCGACGGTGACAATAGGAAACATCAATGCGAGGTTTTGTCAACTCAAATCTCATCTTCCCACTATTTTTTTTAAGCCCAATGGGGCTTTATGATGCATTGATTAGTATACTATGTGGCGTTTTGTGGGTGTCAAGGCGGATAACAAACTTGATGTACATAAATGGGTGACAATGCAACTACTATAGAAGCCATTAACAAATAGTCCATGGATTTGTAAATCAAGACTACCTTCCTTTTGTGTTTTTTATTTGGTGTTTTCATGGAGTTTTGAGGCCAATTTTGATAGGTTTATGAACACACGAAAATATTCCAAGAGGTGTTTGAGAACTCGAGATGCGAAAGGGAGGGTTTGAGCAGCCAAGTTGCATAGGAGAGGCTATAGGTCTGGGTTCAATGCCACTTACAATTCCTCTAACCCCTTTTCTTTTAGCAACATAGAGAGACCTTATAGCTTAATAAGATTATGCATTCTTCGTTCTCCTTTGAAATGCTCTATTAAATGTGTGATTGAGGTATATGATACTGTACCAATAGAGATTGGATCTTGGACACTTGTAAGGATGTTGGGTTTGGTATCCATAACTATGATTGTTTATGGGATATATGCATTATTTTATGTTGCAGGGAGATTCGATAGTTGGTTGTATGAACCCATTTAGAAGAAGGGAAAGCCCCCCCCCTCCCACTAGGAGACATGGGGTGGCCTCTTCTACGAAAGATGCTCATATTTTTCAAAGATTTTAATTCCAACAACCCAAAAGCCTTTATTTCAATATTTGTTTCTAGGTAGGTAATACCATA
Organism: Picea engelmannii; assembly: GCA_009831015.1. Taxonomy (NCBI): domain Eukaryota; kingdom Viridiplantae; phylum Streptophyta; class Pinopsida; order Pinales; family Pinaceae; genus Picea; species Picea engelmannii. The sequence goes on along the minus strand of ML799451.1, from coordinate 113,209 downwards.
ATTTGTCTACAAAATTTCATGGAAAATTGAAAATTTATGTTGTATGGACGATAATTTGATTAGAAGATTGAAAATTTATATACACATGGATAGACATATGTGTGTGTGTACATGTGTATTTTGACTAGATTTGCATGCTACAGTTGGGAGTCTTTTGTCCTTTGGTTGTGCACATGGGTTGTGCGAATTGGGATTTAAATAAAGTTTCCTACACATTTATATGAGGCTAATTATATTGTTCAATATATGATAATTCTCATTTTCTTATCAAATAAATATATGATCATACTCGAATATTAGTTAGTTGTTCACATTTAGGGACACAATATGCACTCTTTTCTTTTAAATTCTTATGGATCCCATCCATGAAGTTGTGATTCTTTTCTTTCTTGGATTCAACCGAGTTGATGTGTACAAGGCATTCATGTTTGGAAAGCCAACAATTTTAGCAACAACTTTTGAAACCTACAAGCAAGTTTTGATGGATGATGCCCGCTTTATACCTGGGAGGCCAAAGTTCATAGTTAAGCTTATGGGCAATAAATCCTTTGTGGGTATTTCCCACGAGGAACATCAACACCTCCACAAGCTCATAGCAACCCCACTTAATGGATTGAAGGCCTTATCAAAGTACACGAATTGGATATAAGAACAAGTAATTTCAGCTTTAGAAAGATGGTCCAATATGGATCATATTGATCTTCTCATAGAACTTAGAAGGGTAAGAATAATTTATCATTTCATACTAGCAATCACTTCATTCTCTCCTTGCTAAGTATACAAAAATTTGTGGGTTTATGCAACTTACATTAAATATAATTGAACACATATTTATCTGTTATGATCCAAATGCAATAGGATATTTATAATGCGAGTATGTGTTTTGAATCTAGGTGTCAAAGTTATGGAAATCAATCTACAAAGCACTACATTCAATAAATCCTTCAAGGTTGGTTTGGTTACTACTTTACCTATAAAATATTCCTTCTTTATTTTGCTTTGTTGCATCACCGGTGTCTCTTTTGTTGGATAGAATAGACCCATTAATAAAATTCCATCTCATACAATGGAAAATGGTTATTTGGATGGTCAAATAAACACATAGAAACCTGGTAGAAATTCTTTATTCAGTAATTTTCAAAAGAAGGTATGGGAAAGAGAAAACTGATGATAAAAATGGGGACATATTAGATTCACTGCTGAAAGATGGAAATGGTCAGTTCTTAACTTGCGAATAGATTATTGACTTATTGGTTATGTATCTAAATGATGGGCATGAGTCCTCAACACATGTGACCATGCGGAGCATATTTTTCTACTAACACATCCTAAAATCTATGAAAAAACCAAGGTGAACATTGGCCAGATTCTTATATTTTAATCTTAGGTTGGAATTCTTTGTAGTGTTAAAGCCAATAAGTGAGATGTTTTGCAGGCTGAGCAGGAGAATATTGTGAGGAGAAGGATAGAGAGACAAAGGTACATGAGATTCTTAGATCTTCGAGAATTTTTTTTTCATTCTAAATTGATGTAGCAAGAGGAAACCCCTAAATTACAAGGACACCATTATGATAATTGAAGTAAAGAAACTAAATCCTTCTTGTCTTCTTCTTTCTTTGTTAGTTCCTGAATAGAAAAAATAAATTAAAATAACCCAACAAAAAACGTCGGGTTATTTTATTGTTGAGCATGTCGAACATATTGAAGAAATTGATATGCTTATTGCTTGAATATTTTCATGAGTTTTCATTAACATTTCTAGTTTGTTGTTAGGTGTGCAGAGTAGAGCATCTAACACCTAATTGCTAGCTAAGATATTTTCCTCACTCCTTTCCCCATAAACAATTTCCCTATTAGGATCAGAAAGTTATGACACCAACATCAATACCTCTCAGCTTCTCAAGCATGGAAAATTAGGTACCATGAAATATGTGCAATTAGTATAAGTTGGATAAATATAAATTCTTATACAATCAGGTGGATATCCTTTTAACGATCTAATCATTGACAAGCACAACAAAATGAAGATTTCTAAATCTATTGAGACTTGTGTGGGGGTAGAGATTGATGAATATTTGAGAGAGTGCAACCTAAGGCTCAATGTTAGAATGTTGAACAATATGACAAAGAATCTTTACACATACATTGTTTAAGCATATTCCCATCTCAAATTAAACAATCCTAATTATGATAAGTGGTCTATCGAGTATTTATTGGATTCCTTTAACTTGATCAAAGTGAAAAAAAGGATGTATTGGTTTTTTTATATGCCAGATACAAAGATTTGGAAAAATGTCTAGACGGGTTGTTTGGATGCAAGAAGGAGAAGATTGGGATCCATTTAAAGAACCCAAACATCATACATTGTGATAGAGGATGCCAATACCCATGTATGCACCAATCCTTCAATGGTTCCCAAGTTCAGGATTCTTTTGGCCACCTACAAGGAGAAGTATGAGTTGTTGGGTACCACTATGCCCAATAATGTTCATGTTTTGGCTAACAAAGATGCTCCTCTTGGGTCTGCCCCTTTCAAGGTCCATTTCAATTTTCAAGGGATAGATGCAAACTCTTTGAAATTAAAGATAACATGGATTTGATCTTGGATCTCTTGGGATTTATTGCAACATATGGATGCATATTCTTTTAAATTGAAAATGATAGGAATTCAATCAGGGTTCTCTTGGATTCATTAACTAGTTTCAATTATCAATGTATGAACATAAACTTATTTAAATTGAAGATGAGAGGAATTTAATCATGGTGTTTTGTTTTATTTAACTATCTTATGAAATTTTAGTTGGATGAAATGAAACTGGACATGTTTGGTCTATTTGTGCTTACTTCTCTTGGGGTTTATTGCAACATATGAATGCACATTCTTTTAAATTGAACATGATAGGAATTCAATCAGAGTTCTCTTGGATTTATTGACTAGTTTCAATTTCCTATCTATGAACATAAAATTCTTTAAATTGAATACAAGAGGAATTCAATCATGGTGTTTTGTGTTTATTAACTATATTCTGGAATTTTAGGTGGTTAAAATGAAACTGTGCATGTTTGGTTTATCTATGCTTACTCTATTTTTTGAACAACAACATATATATTTTGTATTAAATAAAAGTTTTGGTCATAGCATCCAACAAATTAACAACAATAAAAAGGAGGGGTAGCCTACTGGCCATAAAAAATTTCAAAAATATAAAAATAAGATTGGTTGTATGTTTTATTCATCTTTTCCTTACCCTAACACTAAATTGTTGGCTACTATAATTTCTTATAAATTGGGAAAGAAAAAATAAACATTTATGATACATATACTAACTCTGCATTTGATTAGGTCCAATATGGGCTTCCTACTCAACTCCAATCTGGGATGTTGTTGCATATGGTATACCAAAACCTTATTGGACGGTGTTTTCCTCCTAAAATATCTACATTAAAATGATCCTATGGATGCATTGGGAGGAGGAATCCATGAGTTCTACCCTGAATTTGAAAGTTGATCCAACCTTCTTTGAAAGGCTTCTATCTTGTTGGGACATTATATATTATTTTTCTTCCATCCCAATTCTTGTCTCATTTGATCCTCCACTCCTTTAGCTCTTAATTGATCATGAATTCCCTTCTATGCCTTTCCCGAATTTCTATTATGGTCATATATTCAACATCTTCATTATGACCATCCCACTTAGTTAATGTGATATTGAATTCATTGTGGATGTCTCTCACATGCCTCTCACACCTTCTAAATCATCTTCTCATTTCAAAGTTTCACAATATAGGAACCTATCCGAATGTCTCCCATTTCTCTTGGCATATCACACCCCCAATAAACAAAGATAAACATAAGGGAATCACTGCTACTAACATGAGAGGCCATTATATGATTCCACAAGGAACATCCACACCACACATATGCCAAGACGAAAATAAAATCAAGAAAGGTTGAGACTGAATCTAAGAAATAACCCCCAGTGAAAACCACCTACCCCTAATGAAAACCACCTTCATGAGATACAAATGTTGCCAATAAATATAAGGGACTACTCCGCTTGCAATATGAGAAAGAATCTATCATAAGAGGCCAACCATATCGTGCAAGGGTTGTGGAGGGAGGTTAGCCAAAAAATCCTATGAAGATATGTAGGACCCTCATCCTTTCTTCTAATCCAAATCCAAGATACTCCAGTATGGCCTATGACCATTGCTCCACCTCTTGTGCCATATATGTAAGAGAAGAGTCGACCAAAGGAATGAAATGACCCATTGTCCTTGACATGTGTGAACTTTTCACCATTTTATGATCTGTGTACAATTAAAAAATGGTGATTGTAATGTTGTTGTAATAGTGGGAGGTCAAATGTAATTCTTCCTATCCAAAGTTTTCATGTTTCTAATGAATCTCTCTAATCCCCATTTATAAGGTCGAAAATCTATTTCAAGGAATGTGGGAGATTTCCAACTAGCCCCTCACTTTGTAATTTCCCAACTTGGAGGGTTGTGGATTCATTTTCTTTCTAATCCACCTCAATAATGAATTCTATAACAACATGAAAGAACTAGATGTATTCAATCCAATTTTCCAGAATTTGGGGTGCGAAGGATCACATGTTTGAGGGTGATATCCTTTAGCATCATATGAAACTTCATGTCTCTAATAATAAGGCTAGATTCTCCTACCACAATCACCCTCCTTATACCATGAGTCTTTAGAAAATTTGACCCTCGAAAGACTGCTAATGCTTTTGCTATGTTGTTGGTTCCTTCTCCTATCCTTCAAGAATAGCTAAACTCCAAGTTTCCTTTGGATTTGATGGTAATGCATGTAACACCCTTATTTTCCGCAGCTTGTGATTAATCATAATTATTGATTTCCATGCAATGGCAGGAAAATATTGTAAATATTTTATTTTTTAATTATAACTACCAACAACTAACTTTGGGGGTGAATCCTTAAAAGTATTGCCCATGATATCACTAGAGGAATAAGAGGGGGTTCTCTTAAGCTAAAGGGCCCCAATTCTCCTTGATAAAATATTTAATTTGGAAGTATTCATATTATTTCCCTTAGCCCCGATTTCAAGGCAGATCAGTTAATGAAGGGGGGTTGGTAGTTGAACAACAAACCAACCAAATGAATGGAAGTATGGAGGGATGCCATAAAGGAAAATAAATTGTTAGCTAGATGACAACATGAAAGATAACCATGGGTTACCAGGATTGACCGACAAGTTTCCTTCTGACAAAAGAAACATAAGGACAAGGGGAGAACCTTACCAAAGCTAGGCATGCAAGAAAAACACGAGGGTAGACAGAGATATGGGAGAGGTATGGGGAAGAGATGAGAGTTGGGGGGGAAGAAGGAATGGATTGTGTAAAAACACAGTAACTGAAGGATCTTGAACTTTGAATCTTGGATCGGAGAACTCAGGAAACCTGATTTGAGCTAAGAGGGCCACAAGTTTGATGTTGGGAAGGCATCTAATAAACCTCGAAGAGGCTTGAGCTAGGTGGGCGTAAGGAAAATCTCTACCAAGAGTAGATTAAAGGAGAGTGACCTTCAAATCTTACTGATAACCTGAGAGAGATTCCCTAGTGGTATCATGGCCTAGCATGAGGGTGGTGAGAGTTCTAAGAGTGAAAGCATCTGAGCCTACGGTTGGGTGGAAAGGCGAAAACCCATAGTCAGTTGGTTGGGTACATCTTGTGTACAGATAAGTGTTTCTCACTCTGTGTATTTAATTGAAATAATGGTTTTATGCCTATATTTGTGTTGTAAATGTGTGTTCCTGGCTAATAGGCTTGATATTGTTCCATTGGGAAGAATTTGTACTTAGATGATTAAGTAATGGAATATGATTGCCTGTGTAGTGCATAATTGAGTAGGAGGACTCTTTATCTCACCTTGGATGCTTGAGGAACTGTACAAATGGTTTCCTCTGGTGAATGCCCTCGTGGGTACAACTATATAATTGTGTCTCTTGTGTGTGTAGTAGGTTGTTTTTTGTTGCAGTGTACTTTCTGTGAAAGGAGTCCAGGCAGATACATTAAAGAAGGAAATCAGGGATAATTTTAAGGATGAAAAATTATAATAAAATGTAGAAACCTCGACTTACTAGTCCTTAATATGAAAAATGTAAAATGTTTGGCGATAATTTTGTAAAAATATTCAAATTTATAAGGATTTTATATAGTTTCTATAAAATTTTGGCAATTTTTAAGGTAAAATGATTTTATTCTATGGAATTTGGGCGAATCTTTTCTAGAAAAAATGGAAATTAGTGAATCTTTTTTTGGGAAAAACCATGGAAAATTAGCCCATTGGTGAAATTTATCCCCTAAAATCATCTATGGAAGGAATGATAAATTCCAAGAGAAACGAAGTGTGGTAACGATCATGTGGATGGGTCAATGTATTAATTGTATAAAGGGTCTAAGGGAGGCCATGAAAGGCCGATAAAACTTAGATATCCCCAAAAATAGTTAAGTCCTGACTTGGACTGTTACCCCGAAGAATCCTCTGTGTGGGCTACGTAACCTTGGGTCTTGTATAAATCTCCCTGTTTGAAGGAAAGTTACAGAAGGTGTAAATATCCCTCCAAGTAACGAAGATAATTTTCCTTAGTTGGTTTGGAAGTGGATTACAGAGTTCCTAAGGGCTTAGTAAGATTTAGGAAGAACTTAGAAGAATCCTTGAGAAGATAAGTTCCAAATCGGATAAGAACCATGTGTTTAATATAGGGGAGATTACAGTCCTTGATCCAATATAGTGAGATCATCCTAACCGTTGGTCGGAGGGTGAGCCATTAGAGTATCCTAGTATTGGTGGGGGGTAGCGCAACTTCGATGGAGGAAACTCCGAGTAATCAGAATCTGGACCAGGGGTCAAAATTTAGCCCCAAAATAAAAGTGTTCAGAATCACTTCAAAACGAACAAGAGTGTAGGCCTCGTCGTCACGAACCCAACACACTTCAAATAGGGTCAAACGGACATCATATGAGTGAGATATCGTGATCTGTTCGATTTGCCAAAATAGGGGGAAAAAATTGTTGACTGTACAATCCGTACACGTTGACGTGGCATGGTATGAATCACACGTGGCAGGTGACATGTCAGTGCTGATTTGGCAAGATGACATGGCAAGTGTTGACTTGGCAGACATGTGGGTGAATGAGGTTAGGACACGTGGCATCTGATTGGCAAATGGGGTGGTGCCACGTGGCACCCTGTTATGTATTAGTTTAAAAATTTTAGTGGAGTCCGTGGGGATCAAACCCCAGACCTCCCACACACTTGATAAGTGTTTAAGAAATGTGCTCCAAATCGGCACGCCCACACGTTAGTTCTTAACATGTAATGATTTTAAAATTATTTAAACTTATGTTATGGTAAGTATGGCGCGACCTCCGGTCTGGGGCTTAGCCCTAGCCTCGTTCACATGAATCTTGCGGAGTTCAACAAACTTACAAAACATCGACACTTATCAATATACCAACCACTCATGCACATGGATCACTCCCTATCGCTCGACACTTTTCACCTCTTTGGCCGTTGCAACGGGTGCCCAACAAATGCGCGGGACGTGGTCACATTGGAACCCACGCGTCCAACACCTCCGTGGATTGGGAGCTAGGTTCCCTAACCATTCTACATTTTGGTGCATTTTGTGGAGATGTGTGCGTGTGCTAGGTTTAGGCATGGGAAACGCCCAGAAGCCAGGTTACTCACACAGGAGTGCGTTTTGGCGAACCAGAGACAACAAGCTTGAAGGAGGAAAATGGCAAGAGGCCTATCTACTTCATTTTTTGGCCAAATGAGGTGCCAAAAAAGCCCAGCTATGGGTTTTTGGATGTTTTGAATCCATTGGCACAGTTTTCAAAGCCACTTGGAGACTTCTTTTGTAGGTTTTCTACCTTGAAGTTTCAGGAGCTCCAAGGAGATTAGGGCCACCATTGATGGAGGTCATGCTCAGATGAGCCCAAGTCTATTTTCTGTGATTGAATAGTCATTTTTGACTAATTGTTATGCTATGAACACATTGGGACAGGTTTTAGAGACATTTGAGGACTTTTACAGGTGTTTTTTCCACAAGGAAGCTCAGGGAAGCTCAAGGCCACCAGTAGAAGAGGTCATGCCCAGATGATCCATGGTCCGTTTTCAGAGTTCTATTAGTCATTTTTGGGGTTTTTATGTATTCTAAACCCAATGGTACAGTCAGTAAATCCATTGGAGTTGAGTAGAAGCTTTTAAAAGAACTTTTGACAAACTAATCCCAGAGAGCCTAGTCCATTGATGGAGGCTCAAGGAGATGTAGCCCAGTTGGGGGTGAACTCCTTTATCATGTTCTTATTTTTGTGAGTTGCTGGTTATATTTGTTGCATGTTATGTTGTTGTTTTATTTTTGTAAACACCATTTAACCTTTTAAAGAACCTCACACATAAACACATAAGAAAATCCTTGACTTGACACATAAATCCTCTTGCACAACTAGGACATTGAGCAAGGTCCTGAAGTTTATATTAATGGAGTAGAGGGTGCTTGCATAGCAAAACAAGCCAGCCCCCTATTTTCAGATCAGGTGGTATCAGAGCATAGTTTTTCTCATGTGATTGCCATTGATAGCTAGATATTTAGTTGTTGGTATTATTGTGCAAGTTTTGTGTTGAAGTTTGATATCTTGCAAAGATGGAGGAAGCTTCAAACAATAAGAGTTCTCATACATCTTCATTAACCAAGTTCTTTGAAAAAGAGATGTTGAAGGAGTTTCTAACCATGAGAGATACGGTGCAAGAGTTGTGGGAAGATAGAAAAGAGAGCATTGTCCTTCAAGAGCAGTTGATGACCATGAAGGAGGAGAAGCACTAGCTTCTTGAAAAGTTGCATGAGATGGAGACTCAACTCCATGAGGCAAAGGAAACCCTTACCAAGTACATGCATGAACATGAGGTATGTAATGTTGGTTTTTCTTTAAATTCCTCTCAAGATGAATGCTTTAGTGTTTTTGAAAATCACACTAGAGGAATAGGGTCCAAGTTATTGTTAAAAATGGGCTATGAAGGTAGAGGGTTAGGCAAGCATGCACAAGGCATTGTTGAGCCTATTGTTGTTGAGAAGAGGCCCAAGTATAGGGGTCTTGGATATGAATAGAAAGATGGAGCATATTCCAAAGTTGATGAGACAAGGGTAACAGTTCCAAGAAGAACTTTTGTTGCAAGTTCAATCCCTCAAGCATGCAAAGTATGTGTTCAAGATGAATGCAAATGTGTGAAACAAAAGAGTTGTGACATCCATGAGGACAAGAACATTGTTGTTGGTCTTCAAAAGAGAGCTAGTAATTCTTCAAATTCACCTCCTCAAGAAGGCGATAAAGGTGAATGTTCAAGAACTTTTGTTGCAAGTTCAATCCCTCAAGCATGCAAAGTATGTGTTCAAGATGAATGCAAATGTGTGAAACAAAAGAGTTGTGACAACCATGAGGACAAGAACAATGTTGTCGGTCTTCAAAAGAGAGCTAGTAACTCTTCAAATTCACCTCCTCAAGAAGGCGATAAAGGTGAATGTTCAAGGTATATTCCTGCATGTAATTCGGTTGCTTTTAATTATGTTAAGCATGGTAAATTTGCATGTAAAAATGGCAGAAAAATTCCATGTACATATTGTGGTTTGTATAACCATCATGTTTAAAAATGTTGGAAAAGATTGACCACATTCAGGAAACTTTCCAAGCAAAGGAAACTTGAAAAGAGGATGAAAAAGATTTGCACTCACTACCAGAAGAGGGGTCATCTCATTGACCAATGTTGGACATTACATCCAACCACTCATCCATGGCACAAGAAGCAGATGGATAAAGAGACTGGCAAGAATGAAAGAGGAGATTCCATCATCGATGTGAGTCGAGATGATTCACAAGAAGACAATGTTCAGCAGAAAAAGTCACCATTGAATTGGTTTGGTAAGAAATGGTTAGATTTCTCGAGCAAGTAAGGCTTGCATTTTTCTTTGTTTGTAGATGCACATTTCAGCCTTATGTATGCATTTCTGTTGAAAGTATGAAAAGTTGCCGCAGTTTATCATAACTTGTATGATGCAAGTTTGCATGTGAATGCATTTCTTTTGAAGGCATTCTTGTTGTTGCACAACTTCGTCAGGAGGATGTAAAAGATGGGTATGATACTCACTTATTCCAACCATTTATCTTTTTTAGTTCAGCTCTTATGTACCCACATGTTTTTGGGTTTATGTACTTATGTTTGTACTTGAAGGAGAGTTGAAGAGCTATGCACATGCATGGAATTTTGTATGTGTAAACAATGAACTTTGTGATAGTTCATTATGAGTGACTCATGATTGTGGCATGGTTGTGTATCATGAATGTCGACTTGTCATTGGGAATGTCGATATGTTTCAAATGAGTCTCTACTTGTGTCGATGTTGTCTTGACGATTATGTTGTGTCAATCAAGTTTTTCGACTTATGTTTAGTCAATGGTGTTTGTTGGCTTGTAAGTCGATATTGAGTACACCAAGATGCAGGAAAACGCCATGTACTTTGATGAAGTACAAGATGTGACTGTTTGCTTGAAGAGAAAAAATACTTTGTTGGCATCATTTTCAGTCTTGTATAAAGTTTGTTTTCAAGATTGATGGTTTTCTTGGTTTGTGACAAGATGTCGCAGGAAATTTTTTGCAGTCATTGTAGAGCGGATTGTGTTGACGCCAAAGAGTTAACAAGAGGGACTTGATTCTTAGTGGGAAGGCTGTCAGTTTTCCAAGCACAAAGAGAACAGTGGGTCAACAACAACTAGAGAACAGTGGTTGAGGGACATAGCCAATTGCAGTGCAAGGCATGTCAAGATACCCAGGTGATTGCCAAAAAGACTTTTCAAGTAGAATCAGTTGATAGAACTTGGAAGTAGAAGAGTATTGAAGCTCGAATAGATAATCATCAGCTTTTGTGGGTCCAAAATCCTTTCAGTGGGAAGGCGTGATCAAAATCTGGACCAGGGGTCAAAATTTAGCCCAAAAATAAAAGTGTTCGGAATCACTTCAAAACGAACAGGAGAATAGGCCTCGTTGTCACGAACCCAACGCACTTCGAACGGGGTCAAACGAACATCAGATGAGTGAGATATCGCGATCTGTTCGATTTGCCAAAACAGGCAAAAAAATTTGCTGACTGTACAGTCCATACATGCTGACATGGCAGGGTACAACTCACACATGGTAGGTGACGTGTCAGTGTTGATTTGGAAGATGATGTGGCAAGTGTTGACTTGGCAGATATGTGGGAGAATGAGGTTAGGACATGTGGCATCTGGTTGGCAAATGGGGTGGTGCCACGTGGCCCAGGCATGGGCTGCCACGTGGCACCCTGTTATGTACTAGTTTAAAAATTTTAGTGGAGTCTGTGGGGATCAAACCCTAGACCTTCCACACACTTGAAAAGTGCTTTAGAAAAGTCCTCCAAACCAACGCCCACACGTTAGTTCTTAACATCTAATGGTTTTAAAACTATTTAAACTTATGTTATGGTAAGTATGGCGCAACCTCCAGTCTAGGGCTTAGCCCCAACCTCGTTCACATGAATCCATCCATACGACCGATGCAAAACCTTCACGCGGAGCTCAACCAACTTACAAAACTCTGACACTTGTCAATATACCAACCGCTCATGCACACGGATCGCTCCCTATTGCTCAACACTTGTCCACTCTTGGGTCGTTGCAACGGGTGCCCAACAAATGCGCGGGACATGGTCACATTGGAACCCACGCGTCCAACACCTCTGTGGATTGGGGGTTAGGTTCCCTAACCGTTCTACATTTTGGCACATTTTGTGGAGATGGGAACGTGTGCTAGGTTTAGGCACGGGAAATGCTCAGAAGCCAGGTTACTCACACAGGAGTGTGTTTTGGCGAACCAGAGACAACAAGCTTATAGGAGGAAAATGGCAAGAGGCCTATCTTCTTCATTTTTTGGCCAAATGAGGTGCCGAAAAAGCCCAGCTATAGGTTTTTGGATGTTCTGAATCCATTGGCATGGTTTTCAAAGCCATTTGGAGACTTCTTTTGTAGGTTTTTCTACCTTGAAGTTTCAGGAGCTCGAGGGAGCTTAGGGCCACCATTGATGGAGGTCATGCTCAGATGAGCCCAAGTCTATTTTTTGTGATTGAGTAGTCATTTTTTACTAATTGTTATGCTCTGAATACATTGGGATAGGTTTCAGAGGCATTTGATGACTTTTACAGGTGTTTTTTCCACAAGGAATCTCAGGGAAGCTCAAGGCCACCAGTAGAAGAGGCCATGCCCGGATGAGCCATGGTCCGTTTTCAGAGTTCTATTAGTCATTTTTGGGGTTTTTATGTATTCTGAACCCAATGGTATAGTAAATAAATCCATTGGAGTTGAGCAGAAGCTTGTAAAAAAATTTTTGACAAACTAATCCCAGAGAGCTTAGTCCATTGATGGAGGCTCAAGGAGATGTAGCCCAGTTGGGGGTGAACTCCTTTATCATGTTCTTATTGTTGTGAGTTGCTCATTATATTTGTTGCATGTTATGTTGTTTTTTTATTTCTGTAAACACCATTTAACTTTTTAAATAACCTCACACATAAACACATAAGAAAAGCCTTGACTTGACACATAAATCCTCTTGCACAACTAAGACATTGAGCAAGGTCCTGAAGTTTATATTAATGGAGTAGAGGGTGATTGCATAGAAAAACAAGTCAGCCCCCTATTTTCAGATCACCGAGAGTCAATGAGAACCATTGATAGGATAAGGGAGATATTAAACTGTAGTCGTCGATTGTTGCAGATCCCTCCTGTTCGCGTGGTAAGTGAGGAAAAAAGGGAGAGTGACTTAGTCATGATGTGCAGTGCTAGTGTGGTAACCAACACTTTCATGGAGGTAACACATGTTAACATCTGATTTATCAAAGGGTCAAGGATGGACCAATGTTGGGATCAAGCCTTTGAATGGTCGCCTTTAATTTTCAGTCGTCAGATCTGCAGGTTGAGAGATCTGGACTATCCATCGGAAAGTAAGTTTATGAGCTTATTCCAATCACTCCAAGGAAAAGGTATCGAAGAATACTTATTTTGTTGATACCGTCGAAGATTATTAATCAGTGAGAGGGCTAGAGTAAATCCCAACCATTGATCGATGAAAGGAAAGGTTAAATCTTGGTCGTTGATCTAACGAGATAGATAGATCCCTAGATAGATCCCAACCATTGGATACAAAGAGGCGGGGCTCCGAAGAAAGACTTTGAGAGGGGATATAGGTTGTAGATCAGTAAAAAAGGAAAGAGCTATGAGAAACAATATGGACCATTGGATTTGATGAAGGGAGTACCTTTGGATTAGGTCTTTCGGAGTTGTTGAAACAGGTGAAATACAAAGGAGGGATTCCAAGGATGAATGAGGGTCATGGATTAGGTAGATGTCAAGAAGTATTATTAGCCATAGATCTCATGTCAGAGGACGTGGGTCGTAACCCCGTTGTAAACTTAATTTAGTGATTTCATAATCATGGGATTAGTTTAACTAATTCCCTCGTAATTCAAGGCACAGGGAGGTCAAAGATTATACCTTGACCAGAATAGTCCTGATATCTGGTGCCCAGTGGTGACACATCACAAGACAAGTGATCCATGTGTCACGATGAAGTACAACCACGTATCAGGCAGATTTGGCAGAATGGGACAAAAATTCATGGGGAAAATGAGTGCCATGTGTCAAGTGGTACAAGCGCCATGCATTGTGCCATGAGTCACACCAGGTGGTAGGCAATGGCAAGGCCACGTGTCGAGCATAGAAGGTGCCACATGGCATAGTGATATGGCACCTATAGGTGAGATTTTGTGGGAACTATGGATGCCACATGTCATGTGGTGATGGTGCCAGATGTCATGCAGATATGATTCCACATTTCAAGAGGATTTGACACACGTAGGTAAAAATCTGAGAAAATTGGGGTCGTTCGTCGAAGTTTGAAAGGTCGGCAAGGCTATGTGGTGGTTAAGAACGTTGACGACGATGAAGGCATCAATGATGTACTGAGAGCCATTTACTAGTTATAGTTAGGTTGGCCTAGAGTGTAGAATACATCATGCCTCTTTATCTCCTATTCATAAATAAAGGAGATTCATTTGAACATGCATCTTGTCTTGTGCATTTGATATATTGTAGAAGGACGTTGCCCTCTTAGAGAGGGTTCTTATTTAGTGAGTCTCTGTCATTCTTAAGGAAAATTATTATTTATTCTTTCTATTTTTATGATAAATGGGGTATTTGGTCCATAACGTCTTTGTTGTGGGTATGTCATCATGTGAGAGACTAGTCCTCCATGGGAACTTCAACAACCAAAATCTTGTCGGTCTTTGCCATTTTCAACAAGATTTTGAAACAAGATTCTCATTGATATGTTTTTCCTACCTATTGTAAATTTGGTCCATTGGAATATTACATTTCCTATTCAAAATAAATCCATGCCTCAATAAGTTCCTTCTAACACTTTGAGTCCTATAAAAGACTACCTTGTAGAATGCCAAAGTATTTTTATTTCAATTGAATTTTTTTCTTTTTTAGCTAAGTACAGGAGTGTGGTGTTGTTGAGAACTTTGTGTGCTCCATGCATTATAAAATTGATCCAAGTGGATATCGATGGCCACCCACATATTGCACTAGCTCGAAATACAGTTTCCCACCTTGGCAAATTTTCTACAGTTTTTTGGGTCACAAACTTCTGGGGTCCTTTTAGGCCCTAAACGACGATTTTTGAACGTTTGGAGGCTCAGGCGATAGCCAAATGATTTGGATTGGGTCAAGTTGGAATGTGTTACTCTCGTCTAGAACTTTCCAATGAGCTATCATATGCCCCAAATGGAGATCGTATGCAAACGTTACACCCTCAAGAAGTTGATGTATCAACTACCCCCATCGGGGCCCACAAACCTTTTGGCATTTCATCTTTCTGGGTTAGGGTTTTGGATTTTATTTTATGTTAAAAAGGCCTTTGGAGACTCATTGTAAACATCATATTCTTGCGAATGAGCATAGCCATCACATCTCTTCTCAGAGATAATCTACCACCATTCTAGTGAGTTCATTCACTCTGTATTTTTATAGTTTCTGTACATTTCTCTCATTAATAGAAATTTTGTATTATCGTATATCTATGTTTCTTGCAATATTTATGTGTATTTCCTTATTATATTTCTTCCTTTATTTTGTTCTCAAAATAATATGGATCAGTTGTATCAGAGCAGGATGCTCGTTGTCATTTCTTAGTGCATGTCCTCGACGAGGTCATGATATAGAGAATTGGGTCTCGAGCTAGTTTATGTTGAGGAAAACCACTCTCACCAGCCCAAGAGGCCTCCCATGATGGAAGAAAAGAGAGACGATGAAGAACGAGATTATATTCAGTTGTTTCTAGAGGAAGACCTCACGCGAGAAAGGGACAAAATGATGGAGACCCTTCGATGACTTCTGACAACAATAGACACGTGTTCATTCAATAGCCACTTTGGAAGTGTCGCCCCTTTCAAGGTACAAGTTAATTATGATATTCCTATGTTTGAAGGTCAGATAGATGCGGATGCTTTGGAAAAGTGGTTAAATATGCTAGAAGGTTATTTCTCTGTCCACAATTTTTTTGACTGGGAAAAGATCACCTTTGTGCTCCTTAAGGCTCTCCCTCGTGTCAAACATTGGTGGGACACTTACTTGGAGAAAAATTCCATAGAGGAATCTAGAATATTTGGGACAGAGCCCACTTGGTATTTTTTTATGGATGCGTTCAAAGAAAAATATTACCCTGTTGAAAACTATGATGACCAGTGTATAAGATGGACCAAACTACATCAAGAGAGGGGATAAACATTATTGGAGTTGAAAAATACCTTGCATACTTTGCACACCAAGCTGTATATCAAAGACTATGAGTTTCATCTAGTTCTAAAATACTGCGGAGCTCTACATAAGTACATCCAAACTGAAATGGATTTTCTGGACATCTCATCATTGGGAGTCGCTTATCGATATACTGTCAAAATCGAGCAGAAAATTAAGCAACGGAACAAGAGAGAATTCGGGTCTGCAAATCTGTAACAACCAAAGTATGGTAAAGGCAACCCTAACTCATAGAACAACCAACCTCAAGACAAACAGTCCAAACCATAGGAAAATAAGGGTAACGGGAAGATGAACAAGGACATTGGGAAGTGGTGCAACTTCCACAAAATCCCTTGACACAACATCGATGAATGTCACTCAAAATAGTCATTGGTGGTCGAGCTCAAAGAAATAGAGTTGAGCCCCGACTTGGACTTCGATTCAAAAAATAATAAAAGGAAACAGATCATTGATGCAGAACCCACTACTACTGTTGCGACCACAACAATCCAACCAGAAGAACTAGAGGAGAATGAAGAGGGGGAGCACCTCTTCCATTCATAGATGAAGGCAAAGGGGGCTCTACTACATTTCATTGTTGATAGTAGAAGCCAAAATAAGCTCATCTTAGCAGAGGTCGTCAAACAATTGGATTTGTCGACAACACCACACCCACAACCATATAAAATTGGGTGGCTTCACCAGGGACGAGATCTTTGCATCAGTCAGTAGTGTCGCTTATCCTATGACATCAATCCCTTCAAGGATGAGGTATTGTGTGATGTTGCCCCACTAGAATTATGTGATGTTCTATTAGGCCAGCCATATATATGTGGAAGAATCATTTTTTTTATGAGTCTCGACTCCGTATTGTCATTGTTACTCTGGGGGGTCAACTCTATAGGATACCAAAGGTATTTCAGACAACTTTCCCAACAAAATAGTGTCGCAAAGTAATCTCTCATATCGCAAAGTTTAGCCTCTTCACAATCCGATCAGAAGGTGAACATAAGTACACTGCGACCACTACAACCTTAGCCCGAGACCTTTCTATCCAGTGGAAGCGGGTCAATAATATTTTAGAATAGCACAAAGATATTCTTCCTTCACCTACAAAGGTTCTTTCGCATTTCCCAATCAAGTCAAGCTATAAAATATCCCTTCATAGCTCTATCGACCACAACCCTTTTCAGGTGTGCTTAGGGTTCCAACCATTATCTCCCAATGATATTTCTATTCATGTTGCATCTTCATCGACAGATTCCTCCCAAACTCAGATAGATCATGCAGTTATATTGGTTGAATAGATCTAACCCCTCCAGCAACAGGTTCATGACAACCTTCAACAAGCTAAGCAGGACAACTTCTTCAGCAAGGCAAGCAACTCACCAAGGTTCAGATTCAACAAAATATTCCCTGGGAACTTGATGCAATGGAGACCATTGCTTCCTAAGGGGGGAGGAATGATCCAAGGGGATATAAGTGGCCACCCACCTATTCCACTGGCTAGAAATAAATTTTCCCACCTTGGCAATTTTTCGGGTCCCAAACTTCTGGGGTTGTTTTGAGGCGCTAAATGATGGTTTTTGTACATTTGGGGGCCCAATATATAGCCAAAGGATTTATCATGGGCCTAATATTAATTTTTTATTCTCATCTAGACCTTTCCAATGAGCTATCGTGTGCCCCAAATGGAGATCGTATGAAAAAATTATGCCCTCGGGAAGTTGACGTATCAACTACCCCCATCAGGGCCCACAAATCTTTTGGCATTTCATCTTCCAGGGTTAGGGTTTTGGATTTTATTTATGTTAAAAAGGCCTTTGGAGCCCCATTGTAAACATCATCTTCTTTTGAATGAGCATAGACATCACATATCTTCTCAAAGATAAGCTACCACTATACTAGCGAGTTCATTCACTTTGTATTTTTACAGTTTCCATACATTTATCTCATTAATAGAAATTATGTATTACTGTATCTCTTTGTTTATTGCAATATTTATGTGTATTTCCTTATTTTATTTTCTCCTTCATTTCATTCTCAAAATAATCTGTATAAAAAACCCTCTTATGTGGCACAAGTTTCCCATCATTCTCCTTCGCATCATGCAACACCACATCTATGCAGAGCATTGGGAAAAGACCCCACACGCTATGTAACATCCCCGACCACCACCAGGTCGAGAACCTCTACCAACACAACCTTAACTTAGTCTTTAAAGCTTTGATACCATATTGTAACGCCCCTGACCATCAACCCCACTGTCGGGCAACACTACTACGCGAAGACATTCTCATACTTATATATATAACATGCATTAAATCCATTTTAACACATTTAATGAAACTTAACCAACAATACAGAGTAATCACAGTATTACTGCTAACATACATAATTAATGGAATTAACAGTAATTCATTCATGCAACGGAATACATGATAATATTACAAGCATCACAAACATGCATTTTAACTGAAATTAAACACATAATGATACTTATCTTTGATACTGTAGTAACTCCACCAACTACGTGTAGACCTTCCAAGAACCTCCCAACCTTAGACCACGCTGCTCATCATGCTTAGTAGTGGGTCACCCTCGTGCTGGGACTAAGATCCACCCAAGGCAACAGAATCCTAGACTAGGTTGAGGTTACAAGAAAATTGCACAGAGCTACCGGAAGGATTCTCTCCAGAATCCTTCTTACGCACACTACTCATGGACTCTCATTCTCTACATGCATGTTCCACCTGGGTGTATACACCTTCACAAGCATAGTCCATCAGTGCTTCACCTCCCTCTCTGGGTCTCGGCAACAGGCCATATCAGGAAGTCTCAGAGCTTCGTAGCTGGTGTTGGACTCTCTCTGGGAGAAAACCACTTCCCATCAGACTCTCTCACATGGAGAGAGTTTCTCACATGCATGACAACCTACCTCTTCTTCCACTAGCCTAACAACCCGCTTCTTCAGCACACTCCCAGCTCCAGCCAAGTGAGGAAAACAACCACGATTCAAAACTCATTCACACAGGGATGGCGACGACAACAGAAAATGGGCATAGGCCCTAAAATGGAAACAACCCATGCTAAAACACAACACTCTCAAGCGATTACTCAGGTGTCGGGCTCCTCAGAAGGAACAAAATGGATCATGGATTTCGGGTCTCAGGTGCATGCATGGTTTTTTGCAAGGTTTGAATACAGAGGTCATAGGATTCACAGGAATCCCCGGTCGACTTCTATTTCTGGTTTTCAGGAATGCATGACAAGAAAATTAAGCAGAGGACGTTCACAGAGGTCTCACGGTTTCAGACAGAGGATCGAGAAACTAGAAAAACGAATCCCCAACTCAGTTGATGCTTCGCTTTTAACCGCATGCACCCAAGTCAAAACTTGTCTTCCTGGAGCTGCATGTGTTCCCTTTTACACACGTTGGAGCTGCATGCGACGTTGCCTTTCCTAGGACTTAGGATAAAAACATGTTTGTCCCACAGCTTTGGAATAATAATAAAATATTATTCTCAAGGACTTAAGCCCCTAATCTTAGCTCCTCTTTCCAAACTTTCATCCCCCTTTCCCTTACCCCCTTTGTGGAAGCTTAGTCCCCCATCACTCTTTCTTCATGGTCGGTCTGCACGTAGCGATATTTATATATTATATTAATGATCTGCATAATTACATATACAAAGTTAGGCTCCTGGCCTTTAACACTTAGGCTCTCCATCCTAATAAACACATAAGCCCGCCAGCTTATCAATACTCGGCTCAACAACCTACAAAACATGATTACAATTCATAACATTATTACGATTCATAATATAACTGGGGCACTACCAGGGGATATTACACACTACATACCATGTCATTCCTTCATCACCTATCTCCCTTTGTTCTTCTCATCATTGTATGTTCTCATCCCTCTACTCTCACATTACTCTGCTCTCTTATTCCCATGTTTCTTGATTCCATCACATGAGGTTCATCACTACCACACCTTGCACCTCCGCATCACGTGTGAATGGAGAGTGTTGAGAAGGGTCTTTTCACCCCTTAATTATAATTCCTCCACCCACACGATTTGAGTTTGAAGAGGTTAAACTCCAGTCTTATTTCTCAATAACAAATACCCACTTGGTGATTAAAGTTGTACATTTGGATACAATGCATTAGGTGGTAAATAAGCTCCATCGCTTTTCTATTTCTCCTTCAATGTTGGCACTCATATTGTTGTGTGAAAAATATTTTGAGGTTTTGAGTAAAGAACACAATAGTACTTGTGTCATTTAAGTATATTTGAGAGTTTCTTCCAAGGAAAAATCCATAACCATTTGTTGTATTTACTATGAATTCAGTGGCTCGGAGTGATAAATATTTCCATTGGTCTAGTGCATACAAGTGGTGCTTGGAGAAACCAAAGTAGGAGCACATGAGGAAATAGTGTGGACCTTGGGATTAGTAAATGCAGGGTGTGTATTGGTGGTTTACAACTTGCATGAAGTGGTTTATTGGTGTATGGGGAAGTTTGATTCTAAATATAGAGTGAAAAAATTGGATAAAGAGTGAAAGTTTTATATTTCCCTTACCCTGACTATTTTTGAGAGAATGTTGAAGATCTTGAAGCCCACAATGATTTTCAAAATTTTTGATGTTGATTCATTCATGTAATCTCATGGTTGTGGATTTTCCATTTTGAACAAATGAATGGTTCAACAACCCAAAGATAAGGATTTAATTTTTTATTAGGCACATATTATGGAGTCATCTGACCCTTAGTGAGATATATCATTGTTGTTCGCCCCGTTGATTGGACATGAATCCATTGTCTTTACGTGTATGTATGTAATATTTGTCATTTACTACAATTTTCTTAGAAAGGAGATCTTTGAATGGGTCGAAATGGTTTCAAATGAGATTTTTCACTAGTTGATTGAGTACCAAAAGACTAGGAGGTTATACACATCATCTTATCTAATCTTTTCCCTAGTTTTCAACAATATATTTGAGGATTTATCGATTATAAATGGTGTAGACCCCATTGTCAAACTTATGTATTTGTGGCACACACTATTTTTGAGACACAAAACCTAGTATCATTTCTATGAAATACAAGATTGTTTTGTTAGGAAGGTAAAACAAATGATTTTAGGCATGGAACTTGTTTTGTTGACTATCTGAGGCAAGAAATTTTCTAATTGGAAAGGGAAAAAAATTCAAGGAAGATAATTTTGCATATATTAGGATGTATGGTTTTGAGGTGAAGCCTTATCATCTTCCCAAATTTGTTTGTGATTGTTTCTTCTTGGTAGAGGCAGTCATACCATATGCAAAATGGGGAAATATTTTTCATTTTATGGAAAACATATAGTGCTTCTCTGTGCCCTTTCAATTTTCCATGGTAATCTACATAAAATATGTTATAAAATTGGTAGAAAAGGCCAGAATATTGTATGCTTTCAAAGTACGGGATGCCATTGCAATGCCTACATATGACCCATAACATATGTTCATAACACATATGCTCTCCGTCGGTTACACTATGTGCTTCCCTTAATTTGTATCCCCCAAGAGGGTGGAGGAGATAATGAGGACATACCGGTGAGGGAAATATTGAATGATAATTAGAATAGGAAGGACCAACCCCCGTTTGCAGAGTGAAAATGTCAATATCCTTGGAAAACACTTTACTACCATAAGTTCTAATGTTGATTTAGATATCAAGAAGAGATGGGAGGAAATCACAGAGGAAAATGACAGGTACAAGGAAACAAATTAACAATATCATCAAAAGGGTAAATTAAGTTATGATTTTATTGAAGGCACTACAATAAATTCTCCTTGGAGCACTTCAATATCAACTTAGAGGACTACTTGTATATCCTTTGGAGGTAGAAGCAAAAATAAAACAAATAATATTGTTGGTAGTGGTGATGGTGGATATAATCCGAAGAACTTTACAAAAGAAAAGGAGCATGCCATCCCTATCCCTTCTAAGAGGAAGAGGTATATAAAAAATGAACATGGATTTAATCTAGAGGAAATGTTGAACATTGGGTAGATCCTTTTAACAACATTGGAATTCTTGATATTGTGGTTGAACATGTTTTGGGGACTATGGCCCGAGTAAACATTGCTAAATTAAAGGGAAAAGAAATGGTTCAATGAAGTTTGCCTACATTTGAAGACATTTTTGTTAGTATGTGTTGGAAACCTAATTCGTTAAGTTTATTGTATTTTGTATTATTCACTTGAGAAAGAATATGAAAAGTCACAAGTGAATAGGAACTGTCATTAGGAGTCCAAGAGACCTTTTGGAAGATGAATCTAAAGGTGATAGATCATGTGTTTATATGTGTATCATATTAATAAAATGGATATCACATTGATCTCCATTATGGTGCATTCTAATAGTGTTAACAAAGCACCTATCATTCTTAGGGCATGGATTAAGCTATAGTAGTTGTTCATAGTGTCATGGTTTAACATCATGGTGAGTACTTGAGACCGGTTTTGAAAGAAGCGTTTCATTTTCCTCCTTTTGCATACAAAAATGTCTCTCTACATGCTATTCCACCACTCTACCTTCCTCATTCACGTTGGCATTGTTTTCTCCCTCATCTTTGTGTAGGGTTTCTATCTCCAGCTCTCAGCCTTGAAACAAACTCATGCATTCACATTCATGGTCACATCCACGTTGTTGATAGCCTTGTTCCCCAACAAATTCATGGAAACATAGATGTCAATAAATAATGAATCCATAGAAAGAGGGTAAGTGAGCACAATAGTGTTCTTGTGGCCCTGATAAAAAGTCGACAGTTGGTTCTAGTCAATCTTCTGATCGTGGTATATGGCCCATGGCTACGATCATGCCATAGTAAATCATCATCTTATTATTAGGGTTCTGGGTAGAGATGTTGAAATGCATGTTCGCATTTAGGGATCAAATTTGAAGGTAAGGGTTACATTTCAAAT
This sequence comes from Picea engelmannii, assembly GCA_009831015.1. Lineage (NCBI taxonomy): Eukaryota > Viridiplantae > Streptophyta > Pinopsida > Pinales > Pinaceae > Picea > Picea engelmannii. Next base: position 90,328 of record ML799451.1, on the reverse strand, counting down.
TGAAGGGTCAATTTCATTGTAACTCTTCTACATTGACAAGTTAAAATAAATTATTCTTTTCATATGAAAATTAAAATAAAATAAAATTTCACGCAAATTTACAAAAAATATACACACTACTGCAACAATTCTCGATCATATCATTTTTTTTTTATAATTATTTATAAAATATCAAATAAATTTCTATAAAATGAAACTTATTGCAATATTACAAAAATGTATTGTACCACTACAAAAAATCTTGGTCACACGTTTCCTTTATAATTATTAAACTAAAATTTGAAGGAAGTTATGTGATGATTCTGTACCTAGTAAACTTGAATGAGAGTAAAATAAAATTTCTTAAGGTGATTTGGTCTCAGCTTTGCATTTAATAACTTTAAAAAGATTTCAATCATATCTAAACAACCTGCACTTCACATGTTTTATAAGGAAAAATTACATTCAACAAATCAAATTTTGGCAAATCCCTCTTTACATTATTTTTACAAACACATATTACTATTTACAACACAAATCAATTAAAATAAAAAAAATCAGTACGCACAGGCTATCGACATATATTAGAAATCCATTAAAATACAATATTATTACTACACTCATCTCTTACTATGGCATAAGAATACGCATGGCCGATCAACAAACACCTCAGTTTCAAAAGATGGGTGACTAATAGGTGCAACCAATGTGTATAAGATGGGTAGTAGGTACTATGCATAAGAAGACGCACAACAAATCTGCAAAATATGGGTACTAGGTACTGTGCACAAGAAGATGTTGGGCATATCTGCATAAGATGGGTAAGTACCAATCGTGGGTACCATCCACAAAAAGACTTGCGGCTGATCATAAATCCAAGCAAGTGGAGCATATAAAAAGAAGACACATGTAGGTACTATTCATAAATCCAAGCAGCAATAGGATGGGGATGATTCAAATTGGAATCATTCCTCCTCTTCGAGGAGCAATATAATTCACCATAATCAAAGTGTTTGATCCTCAATCTCCATTACTAACCTGTAGCTTCAATAAATAGGAGATACATGCAGGCATGAGCTCCGTGAAAATAGGATTGTATTGTAAAAAATGAAAACAGTTCCTTTTTTTGAAGTGAAATGGAACAAGGAAAAAATGTGAACATTCTTTTTTTTATTGCTAAAGTACAATGGAAAATGACAAAAAAAAAACATAAAAACAATGACAAGCGGACCATATTAAAAAAAAAATCATTACCCTTCAATTGAAAAAATATGAAATAATTTTCATTTCAAATTTGACAACTGATTTTTTTTATTTTAATTTTCATTTGCATAGGAAATAATTTGATGCCCTTCTATGATGGGCTAGAGGGCTCATGACGGGCAATGACAACTTCGATTTCGATCCCTAGGACTCACATTTGATATCAACCTATGAATTTGAAACCTTCAAGGAGTTTTCATTCTCCTTCCACTCAACCTACAAAATAGGCTCTTTCGCTGCCCGAGCCACGTTAACGCATGCATGATTTCCAATCTTATACATCTTTCGAAGCCATGGGTTGCCTGTGAGAGAGTTTCTTTGTTGTGTTTGCTGCACTTAATGGTTACTCCATCACCATATCAATACTCGAGCTTATTTCCCCAATCGTACTCATTCAACAATTTCTCTTAAAATGCTCCATCACCACAACAATACTCTGAGATCTCTTTCAATCATTTCCCCTCGATAATCGATAGCATAATGTATATAACGATTAGCATAGTGTGTTCGAGTAAGCCAATTTAATCCTAGAAGGTAATTACTTTGTCTTCAAATGAATATTGATGTTTTCTAACATGGTCATTAAAGTTTACCCGGTCAAGGAGTGGTATTATTGCTCGTCATGAGGTTTATCTACTAAATGCATCCAAAGCACAAGTAGAATTGTCATCAAAATCCTTTAGAATACATGATATGTTTCATAAATTTGGTGTAACTTTCCAATTTGACGAGTAGAATCAATTCTAATTCCTACCATACTTGATAGTGGTATATATCTCCAACCCATAACAACTACCTAACATAAAGTTGAATCCCATTATAACATTTACATTGGCATCACTAGATTCCTCCATGGCATGGATGTGATATTTCTAGTTCCTGACCATGGTCATTAAAGTTTTCTAATCAAATAATACTTTCCTTCTCAGTGATGAAGATCATAGAGAGACCAATAGTCTCAAAGCATCGACAACACATGCAATCCTGAATATCAATTCAACTCCAAAATCAAGAATAATTGTAACTTGCAAATAGTATTTTTCTATGTTTACTTTTACTTTTTTGAAATATAGTTGAATCACAATGTAAATGAGTGCATTTTCGATAGAAGTCGACACCCTCCATTTGTTGAGTTTGAATTGTTGAGTTTGATTGTTAAAGGGTGAAGTTGCAAGAAACCCTTTGAGGTCTAAGTTGGTCTTTAAATGGATTGAATTGATGAATTATTATATTTATTGAATACTCTAATACTCTCTATTGTTGACAATACGATCATAATCGACAAAGAAACTCTCACTAATGTTCTAGCATGTTTACAAGATTCACGGGTAAAAATTTATAGAATTTCCGCAGCTTGAATCACAACTCCACCAAGATGAAATATAACAAAAGAATCAACATTTTGAACTATTCCTTGTTCAAAACAAATATCTTTTTGAATTTGAGAATGATTCCTATCAGCAACCATCACATGATCAAATTAGTGATGCCACTTCAGAAAAAGATTCAATTGAAGATGAAGCTTTTCATAAACAAGTTCCGCTTGCACTTTCCAATCCCATCATCAGACCTTGGGAATAAATCATCAACAACAAGTGCATAATAGGTATTGGATACAAAATGGAAGTGAATTTTCAAATTCTAGATTATTCCAAACCAATCCAGTCCCAGAGTGTTGGATTCCTTCAAGAAAATTCATCTTCACATGCTCTGGTTCAAGATCAGATTCCTAAATGCCAACATTGTCATCGAGTTGGACACATGGAGGATCTATGTTTTTATCTTCATCCTCGTGAGCATCATGGAAAGAATAATCATCCTTCAGACATATGTTCCAAACATAAGAAACCTGCAAGAGTAAATAATCACTATGGGTGGATCACTTCTTGGCAATGGTCATCACCATCCAAGAATATATATCAGACATACCGAAGAATTCATTCTTGAGTATGAACACATATTGCAATGGAAATATTTTCATCTTCTCACCTTGTCTCTCACAAGGAGGAATAATATCAATGATTGATAGTTAGGCTTCAAGTTTCGAAGTCCTATCAATCAAGCAAGAACAAGCGAGCTAAAGTGAGAGCCATATTCCATCAGCATGATTTGGTTGTTTTCTTCCTTAAACCACCATTTAGTAGAAGACTTATAACTTTTTCTAGACAAGACTTATATCTTTTGCTAGACAATAGTTTTTGGTCATATTTAAACCACCATTTGAGAGCATTTCTAATTAGCAGAAGACGTCAACTTCTAGCTATATTGGGAAATTTTTTGGGAACCATTGAACTTTAGAGCAAAGTTCCATAGTTTTTGGTCTTCCTTAAACCACCATTTAGTACAAGACATCAACTTATGTTGGCCATTTGGTTTATGATCATCCCAAAACCACCAGATTCAGAGAGCACATTTAGCTATTGGCAGTTGTCCACTTCTATATTTCATCTCTCTGCTTGGGTTCACATACACCCCTTCGAATTAAGGGGGGGAATGTTGGAAACCTAATCTATAAAGGTTATGTTATTTTGTATTATTCACTTGAGGAGGAATATGAAAATTCATAAGTGAATAGGAATTTCCATTGGGATTCCAAGAGACCTCTTGGAAGATGAATCCAAAGGGAATAGATCATGTATTTATGTGTAGCATATTAATAAACTGTATATCACGATGATATCCATTATGGTGCATTATAATAGTATGCATCTTTAAGTTATGATAAAACTATTGGTGAATTGCTAGAGCATGTAATTGGTGAGCAAGAAGATGAAATGGAAGAGGTGAGGAAAAGGGTAGCTGAATTGGAAAGGGTGTTGAACCCTTAGCCTATCAACACTCATATACTTGTAGAGACTTTAGATGATCATACTGGGAGGCCAAACAAAGAAAATACAACTAAAGGATTGTTATCTTGTGTGAGAATGGTCATTTCAAGCAACGTGGAAGAAATAATGACTTTGTTGTTAGACTTCTAGGGAATTGTGAATGAACCCTCTTTTATTTCACAAGAGATCATGTGTCTCAATGAAACATTAGAAAGGGAACTAAGAAGAGATGAAGTTTTCTATGAGTCTTATCTTGATAATTTCACTAAGAAAATGAAGTTTATAAGCCTTCACCTAAGACGAAGGGGAAATTTTCCTTCAACTAGTAGGCTCATCAGAATAAGAGGGGTTGGGACAACATAATTGAGACTATGTAAGAACATATAGTAGCTTGCGATGGTATGGGACATAGAAAGTCTCACGTGTTTTTCAAAGTAATCAAATTCATCAATAAATTGGAGTACCCAACCCTTGTTCGAGATGATAACATAACTACAAAAGAACATTTACAATCTCTTTTAGTGGATATTAACGCTACTTTGGGGAAAATTTTTGATACCCTTAGCCACTTTTCTGATGCGGAGGTGAATAAATTCTTGACAGATTTTGTCGTTGATAATGTGGAAGGAAACTCGTTGTGTAAAGATTGTTTCCACATCTTATGTGGTATCTAAGATGAGTTTCTCGCCTAAAAGTGAAGGAGGATATTGTTATGGCTCCACTCCATGACTTTATCGAGACTTAGGTGGACCAACCAGTGACTACTTCTACTAGATCATTGTGAAATAAAAACAGTTAAGGTAGTTAAGTCGCAAGATTTATATAGGGTTTAATTGAAGCAACATAAAAGGGTTTTCTTAGAGAAAAAGAGGGGTTCACACACAACATATTTTTTCCCTCCTAATTATGTAAGTAAGAGTGATTCATATTTCCTCTTTTTTCCATGCTTTCTTCTAGTCATGTCTTTTGCAATCTAGTTTTCATATGCATTGCAATTATGAAATATTGGCACTAATTAACCTTCCTCTTTTTTTACATCCTATATTTCCCTATGTTTTCAGGTCCACATGAGCCCCCCTCCTAGCTCACAAGAGAAAATTATTTCAATTTATTGTTTAAGTAATTTTTATAAGAATTTTGTAGAGGCTTGTGTGGCCTACCATTTTCGATATCTCAAACTAGTCATATTTGGGATCTATTTGTGAAAAGATCCACACATAATTATTTCAAGACTCGTATTATTTTTATGGTATGATGTTGACCATTGTTAAGTGAAATCTCGAGTATATGATCTTTTTTCAAACGTATTTTGATTGATACTAAAACAATATTGCAAATTTCTCTTCCATATTCATCTTGTTTTCCTTTTTTATGCTTTTTCTAAATCATGTTTGTTTCATTTGCTTACATTATATTTTGAAAAGGAAAAAAATATGTGAACCTTGGCATCATCAATAGGTTTCTCTTGTCCTTTGGTGAGCAAGCAATTAGATTCTTCCCTCCTACCAGTAGATCAAAAGATGGATTAGATTCTTTAAGGAGGGATCTAAGAAATGCTTGTCTTCACCTAATCTAGTCTCCTTATATTAGTTGTTATGGGATGATATATTGTACTTATCGTAGTCGAGTACTTGTTTGGATCCCATATGTCCTTCCTCCATGATCAAACGAAATCCACTATTTTCCACCTTTGTATATGCCCCCCATATCAATCAATCAATCACCCTTCTAATCGTTTTCTTTACTCATGTAATTAGCCAACTCTTTATGTATACAATCTGTCATGTTTACACTATGCAAATGGTTTTGAAACTATCCAGACCATTCTTAGATAGACATAATGATTTAATGTTCATTTGTTAATGTAAGTAAAATATTGCTCTGTCTGAGCTTAGAAGCTGATATGGGGGTATTGTTTCCTAGAATTTCTCTTGCTCCATTTTGACAAAGATAAGCAAAGAATATCATTCATAGAGAGGAGAACCATCTCTTCAAAAATGAAGGAGGGCACTCTTAAATTCCTCGTGAATATTCTCCTTAGTGTTGATGTTGATTGTCTCTAACAACCCTTGGTATCCTTAGATACCATGTTGAAATTCCCCTACCCAACACCCAACAATTAATTCCAAATAAATCACTTATTGAATTAAAACACAACTAAGTAATCAACTAAACATGCAGCAGAAGCATAAACTAGGAAACCAAAATCTCATGCATAAGACACCAATATTTTCGGGTATAAACCCCTGGAAAACTCCTGGAGGGAAAACCAATACTTAGATTCTTTTATTATGGTCAAATCAGGGCTCCTGTAATAGGGAAAATGGCCCACTAAGAGAATATACATTGCAAATAAACCTAGCAATGCCTTTGTTGTTGTACAACCATGTACCAACACTTTTCCCAAGGTGTACACACCTTTCCTTTTGTAAACATGCATACATACACGACTTTCTCCACTAAAACACGCATACATGTACGAAAATAATGTACAGACACTTCCGTATGACACACCCCTTTCCTGTGGATTCAATTACCTGAAACCCACCTATGTCTACCTCTTCTCTCTCTTCTGCTTGACCTATATGATCTCTATATGGAAGTCCTTCTCCACCTATCCAAGATCTTGAATCACAGTCCTTCGTGATCCAACCCTCTCTGCATCAATAGTTTTCCTTGGTCCTCTTGAATCATGGTCCTTCGTGATCCAAGCACTTGAGAAAAAGTCCTTCTTTTCTCCTAAGTGTGACCTTGGTGACTCCACACTAACAAAGGCCCTCCTTTGATATCTGTTTGAAAATTCCTTGATCTTGGAATCTCACCAAAGATCTTGATCTTGGTTTCACACCAAATATCCGACCTTGACCTCTCATCAAAAGTTTCTTCCCCTTTACCCTAGCCTTGCTTTTATAATCATGAGTTATAATCTATTTATAATCTCCAAAGTGATTGATGGTTGAGATTACTTCTCACACTTACTTGAGATTTAGAAACATGCTAATTTATTTTAGCACTTTCCTTAAATAACTCAATTAATTCAAACAATTAATTAATAAAAGCGCTTTACTTTAACAATTCCTTTATCTAAAGTAAAGTTACTAAGGTAGAAGGCTTTGGATGATTTCCACACGTCTATACACATAGACCTATGCGAAAATACATGTTTGATGCTACCACTAACATCAACACTCCCTCTTAGTGAGGAATATATTTCTCGAAGAGCCACCTGTAACTAGTTCTCCCTTCGACCCTTACACAATGTCACACACATCATCCTGCATGCTAGCATCCCTCCAACTCTGCTGGTCAATTTCTCCCTGAATACTGGAAGTCTCGAAATCGATGATACTACATATCAATGCCATGAAGTTTGAAAACTTCGTCGAAAGCCTTCTCTCCCTCAATGTGCTCCTAGAAGCTTCCCACTCTTGAGCATCCATCAATGTCATCTTGTACCAACTTGGTTTCCTAACAGGAATAAAAGGGGAGATCTCCCTCTTCCATATGAAGACTTACTCCCCACATTGGAATTATGTGAACTCTACTCATCCTTCAGTTGCTCACCCTTCAGAACCTCTTGATTTTTGTCCTCTGCCACAAATATCGATCCATGATCCAAGATCCCCTTTGGATCCTCTTATAGGCTGGCCCTAAAACCTGTATATCCTACCCTCTCTAACACCAATGCTCACTTCTATGTCAGGGATATATCCCTATGAACATATGAGTTCTTTCCCTTTCTGAAAAGTAACGGAAAGACCGTTATCCTCCAAAATTGAAACTGAGAGCAAGTTCTTCTTCAGTTCTAGTACATAAATCACATCCTGGGCCTCTAACAAACCTCCCGACTCAAGTTATAACATGAAAGTTCCATTCCCTTTCATTGCATGCTTGACATCATCACCAAGCTCCACATGGGTCCCTAAGTCCTCTGTCAGACTTGTTGAAATATTGTAACTGCAAAGAGTATTATTATTATTATTATTGATATATTATTCATAGGATCAATCCCCATTATGGATTGATCATGTCGGTTATTGTAATAGGACCAAATCCCCTTTTGCGGATTGGTCAACAGAAAATTATAATAGGCAGAATAAGAAGTCGGCCCCAACAATTAATAAGGAGACCCAGAAATATAATAAAGGTGGGTTTACCCACCCAGTTCAAGAAGTCGGCCATGCCAATGAAGAGACACTTCACACATGCCAGACTTGTATAAATAAAGGAGGCTAGTGCCTCACTTAGACACAACTCACTTGCTCAGTTTGAGAGACAAGTTCTGATCTGTTACTGGCAACGGAGAGAGAGAGTGGCGCATATCTAAGAGAGGATTTTATGTATTAGCATAAGATATCTCTTGGTATTGTATTGGCTATCTATATTAAGGAAGTTTTACTGGGTTTTCTTCCCCTACAGGGTTTCCCAGCATAAATGTTGTGTCTCTTGTGATTGTGTATTTCTCAGTGATCTTGGATTATGCTATTGTTATCTAATGAAATGCAAACATCTATAATAATGGATTAAACATTAACATGGTATCAGAGCCAAGCTGAAGGAAGCATCTTTCGCAAGAGAAAAACGTCACTGTTGTCGTACTTGCAAATTAGGGTTTTTCAAAAGTGAAGGTTTTCAGCCCTAAAACTATCTAGAAAGTTGCACCCTCCCCAAAGGATCAATTTGGCATCATCAGTGCACCTTTTCAGTGGCTAGATCTCCCAGAAAGTGAAACCCTAGTTTCACAAAGTACCAGAAAACCAGAGTACCAGAAGTACCAAAAGCACCAGTCCAGAAATCCGCAGATCAAGTTTGAGGGGGTAAAAGTTGGATTTTCATAAATCTGACTGCACCAGCTAATTCGCCTCAGCTTAGTGCATCTATCCCCTGGATCAGAATTTCAAAATTCGAAGTTTGAAAAATTAGGGTTTCCTCATAAAACCCTAAGTTACAGTTGTATTTGCAGTCTCAGAACCAATTGCAGTCTCAGAACCAGTTGCAGTCGCAGTACCAGTTTCAATTGCAGTACCAGTTGTAGTAGCAGTTGTACTACTAGTGGAAGTCACCCTTGAAGTTTTTTAAAGAGTTGGTAATGATTATTGCCGCTGCCAGATGGTGCCACCACCTGCAAATGATATGAGAGGTATGTACTCACATATGTTTAATGGTTAAACTTTAAAGAGAATTTGCAGGAGAAGGGATCTCTTGCCATAGATCCAGAAGGATCTCAAGATCCAACACATTCAGAGGAATGATGCAACCCAGGTGTGATTATTCTGATATGCATCTATTTTTCATGACATTATTTTAATCAATGTTGCATGTTGAAGCTATGATCAAATTATTAGAAGGATTGAAAGTTGATCATAGAGCTTATCCTCTAACCCAACCTTCTTTCAAGATAGCGTATTGTCTTAGTACAACAAATAGGTTGAAGAAATCACTCGTCATATTGAGTGAAGGAGACTTGGAAGAAAAGCAAGCACTCATTCCTGAAGACAAGGCTCCAGGTTTGATTAAATCAAGTTGATAAGATTCAAAGGTACACATGGCAAGTTGATGACTATAGTTGAGATAACTGTCTTTGTAAAGTATTATACCTGATAGCATGTGAGCATATAGAGGTAAATGCTTTGCCTGATACAACTAACACCTCCTCAAGGAGAAACCTCGTGTGTTAGTTCGAGGTTACCATGGAAGAATGCTTGGTCACAACACTATGAGAGTGTTGACATCATTTCATATTGTATTCCTTACCTTTAATATTTGCTTCAGATAAATTATAAGTGATAGCTCTAAAGGAGCTGATGTGATGATTGTTCATGCTATTGCTTTATATTATCAGAAGGATATTATTCTTGCTTGTTGTTTTGTTGACCTTGCTCCAGGTCACATGTAATAACCCTGGGGAAGCTATAGTGAAGGTTGCAGAAGGCAACGTAAGGAGAGACCATAAATGAATCAATCATCTTTGGAAGAGAAGAAGGTGACTTGCATAAGCTAAAGGGTCACTAAGAAGCTGCCATAACCCACGCCATTGAAGAATATTGACATAGAATATTAGCTCACATCAACTACAAGGCACTACCATACATATGCAAAGCAGTCACAGGTTTACCAGAACTCAAAGATGACCATAAAGGCGTATGCAATGGATGTGTGCAAGGGAAGAACAACAAGAACCCATTTCTGAAAAGGAACAACAAGGCAGAAGGAGTCCTAGAACTCATTCATTAAGATGTATGTAGACCAATGTCATCGTCCTCCATTAGTGGGTATGTATACTATGTATCATTCATTGATGATTATTCTCATAAGACCTGTATATATATGAAGTGTTCAGCAAGTTCAAGGAATTCAAATCCTTGATAGAGAACCTTTCTGAAAGAAAGATCAAGATACTCAGGTCAGATAATGGAGGAGAATATACCTCAAAAGAGTTTGTGAATTTCTGCAAAGATGTTGGAATCAAGAGGGAACTCACTACTCCCTATAATCCCCAACAAAATGGTGTAGTTGAACGGAAGAACAGAACCATACTGGAAGCTGTGAAGACTATGATCCATGATCAAGATCTTCCTATGTGCTTATGGGCAGAAGCAGCAATGGAAGTTGTTTATGTGCATAACTGATTATCGCATAGTGCACTTGGGCTCAAGACACCGGAAGAGATGTTCATCGGAAAGAAGCTAGAGGTAAGCCATCTCAAAATATTTGGTTGTCCAGTGTTTATTCATATACCCAAAGAAAAGAGAAACAAGTTGGATCCTTCGGGAAAGAAGGGAATATTTGTGGGATACTGTGAGGTCTACAAGACCTTTAGTATCTATATACCAGGTCAACATCACATTGAGATCAGCAGGGATGTGACCTTTGATGAAGATGCAGCGCTTAAGAAATCTAAACTATGCCAACTTGAAGAGGTATATGAAGAGGAACCTGTAATCCCTAGTACTGCAATGAGGGAGGTTCCTAGAGCTACAAAACCAGTGAGGGAAGTCGTAACTTCCCTTGATGAGTAACTTCTAGATGACCATGATATAGTAGAAGTGCAAGAACCTCCTCGGATGACAATCCTCCATAAAAGGAAGCCAGCTTGGGCTAGAGAGCTTATTCAAGATGGAGAGAAGTACGGTGTTCCCCAAGGAACTACGAGACAGGTGAAAAGACCAAAGCCATTCTCCAGTTATACGGCTTTGATGTGTGACCTCTTAGAAGAGGAGCCTACCTGTTTTGAAGAAGCCATTCAAAGGAAAGAATGGGCAGATGCCATGACAAAGGAATACCAATCCATAATGAAGAAAGAAGTATGGGAAATAGTTCCCAGACCGAAGAATAAAGATGTGGTATCCTCCAGATGGCTCTTCAAAATAAAACATGCTGCTGATGGAAGTA
>ML799451.1:18725-78816 GCA_009831015.1 Picea engelmannii | reverse complement strand
TCCCAGACCGAAGAATAAAGATGTGGTATCCTCCAGATGGCTCTTCAAAATAAAACATGCTGCTGATGGAAGTATTGAGAAGTATAAAGCAAGATTTGTCACTCGTGGATTTTCCCAGAAGGAAGGCATTGACTATGAAGAGACATTCGCTCCTGTGGCCAGATACACTTCGATCAAGACCATCATAGCTCTTGCAGCTAAGATGAAGTGGAAGCTGCACCAGATGGATGTGAAGACAGCTTTCCTAAACGGTGTCATCGAAGAGGAAGTGTATATAGAGCAACCTCAAGGATTTGAGGTTGAAGACATGAAGTCTCATGTCTGCATATTGAAGAAATCCTTATACGGATTGAAGCAAGCTCCTAGAGCTTGGTATGGCCATATAGACAATTTCTTGATGAGCTTAGGCTTTACCAAGAGTAAAGCAGACTCAAATCTCTACTTCAAAATTATGGATGATGAGCCAGTAATCTTACTGCTATATGTGGATGACTTATTCTTAACTGGAGAAGAAAAGCTCATCGTTAAATGTAAAAGGAGACTTGCCTCGGAATTTGAAATGAAAGACCTTGGCCTAATGCATTATTTCTTAAGTCTTGAGGTATGGCAGAGTCCTGAGAAGATCTTCCTTAACCAAGGGAAGTACACAGTCGAAATCTTAAAGAGATTCGACTTGCTGGAATGCAAGCCCATGAATACACCCATGGAAGTGAAGCTGAAGATGTTGGTCGATACGTCGTCAGAATTGATTGATGCCACACTGTATAGACAGATTATTGGATCGTTGATGTACCTAACGAATACCAGACCAGACATTTGTTTTGTCGTGAACACCTTGAGTCAGTTTCTGGTAGAACCCAGACATGTTCACCTATCAGCTGCAAAACATGTGATGAGGTACCTTAAAGGTACAATAGATTATGGTCTCAGCTATGATGGAGACCATAATTTCACATTGAGTGGATATACTGATGCAGATTGGGCAGGAAGTGTTTCTGACAAGAAAAACACTTCAGAATGTTGTTTCAGTTTGGGATCAGCTATGATCTCGTGGCAGAGTATGAAGCAATCTAGTATTTCTCTCAACACAGTGGAAGCAGAATACATTGCTGCATGTTCTGCTAGCTGGGAAGCTATATGGCTTTGAAAGTTGTTGACTGGCCTATTTGACTTGGAGATGAGAGCAATCGTGATTCTATGTGACAACCAGAGCTGCATAAAGATGACAAAGAATCCTGTATTCCATGATAGGTCAAAGAACATAGAGATCCGCTATCATTACATCCATGACATGGTACAGAGAGGAGCCTTGAAGCTCTAGTACATTAGCACGGATGAACAAGTTACTGACGTATTGACCAAGCCCCTATCTCATGTGAAGTTTGAGTACTTCCGAGATAATCTTGGCATAGTCCAAAAGGACCTTCCTCGAAAGGGGGAGTAGTTGTTGTGATGAGATATTCCCTACTTCTGACCTTGTGGTTGTGACGTAAATCAGGATGTGCACCTTGCTTCTGACCCAGTGGTTAGACGTAAAGCAAGTCGAGATGTTGTTCCTTGCTTCTGACCTAGTTGTCAGACGTAAAGCAAGATGAGATGTGTTCCTTTCTTCTGACCTAGTTGTCAGACGTAAAGCAAGATGAGATGTGTTCCTTGCTTCTGAACTAGTTGTCAGACGTAAAGCAAGATAAGATGTGTTCCTTGCTTCTTACCCAGTTTTCAGATGTAAAGCAAGATGAGATGTGTTCCTTGCTTCTGACTGAGTTGTCAGACGTAAAGCAAGATGATATGCGTTCCTTGCTTTTGACCGAGTTGTCAGACGTAAAATAAGATGAGATGTGTTCCTCGCTTCTGACTGAGTTGTCAGACGTAAAGCAATATGAGATGTTCCTTGCTTCTAACTGAGTTGTCAGACGTAAAGCAAGATGAGATGTTCCTTTCTTCTGACTGAGTTGTCAGACGTAAAGCAAAATGAGATGTTCCTTGCTTCTGACTGAGTTTTCAGACGTAAAGCAAGATGAGATGTTCCTTGCTTCTGACCTAGTTGTCAGACGTAAAGTAAGATGAGATGTTCCTTGCTTCCAACCTAATGGTTGCGACGTAAAGCAAGATGATGTGTGACTAGTACTATGCTTCCAGCTATATAGTTGCGACGTAAAGCAAGTCTAGTTAACTGCTTCCAACCTAATGGTTGTGACGTAAAGAAGGATGTGTACCTTGCTTCCGACCTGATGGTTGTGACGTAAAGAAAGATGATATGATGAGACTAGCACTGAGCTTCCAGCTGGATAGTTGTGACGTAAAGCCAGTCTAGTATCCTGCTTCCAACCGGATGGTTGTGACGTAAAGCAGGATGAGTATCTTACTTCCAGCTTGAGTGTTGTGACGTAAAGCAAGACGATGAGATGAGACTAGTAATGTGCTTCCAGCCTGATAGCTGTGACGTAAAGCCAGTCTAGTATCTTGCTTCCAGCTTGAGTGTTGTGACGTAAAGCAAGACATTGAGAAGATACAAGTACTGAGCTTCCAGCTTGACAGCTGTGACGTAAAGCCAGTCTTGTGTTATGATGAGACAACCTTGTGCTGTGATGATGATGATGTATCAGTTTTTATACTAATACATATTGATGCAGATCATGATGGCATTCCTTTGAGAATGATGATGTTGTTGATGAAGAAAAATTTCGATGATTTATAGATACACCAACCAAGATGATATTGATGATGTTGTCCTCCCATTTGATGTTGTTGATGATGTTGTCCTCTCTCTCTCGCATGATGCTACTGAAGAATACCCTTCTTGTTAAGGGGCAGTGTTGAAATATTATAACTGCAAAGAGTATTCTTATTATTATTGATATATTATTCATAGGATCAATCCCCATTGTGGATTGATCATGTCGGTTATTGTAATAGGACCAAATCCCCTTTTGCGGATTGGTCAACAGACAATTATAATAGGCAAAATAAGAAGTCGGCCCCAACAGTTAATAAGGAGACCCAGAAATATAATAAAGGTGGGTTTACCCACCCAGTTGAAGAAGTCGGCCCTGCCAGTGAAGAGACACTTCACACGTGCCAGACTTGTATAAATAAAGGAGGCTAGTGCCTCACTTAGACACAACTCACTTGCTTAGTTTGAGAGACAAGTTTTGATCTGTTACTGGCAAAGGAGAGAGAGAGTGGCGCATATCTAGGAGAGGACTTTCTGTATTAGCATAAGAGATCTCTTGCCATTGTATTGGCTATCTATATTAAGGAAGTTTTGCTAGGTTTTCTTCCCCTAGAGGGTTTCCCAGGATAAATGTTGTGTCTCTTGTGATTGTGTATTTCTCAGTTATCTTGGATCATGCTATTGTTATCTAATGAAATGCAAACATCTATAATAATGGCTTAAACATTAACAAGACTGCTAAATAGCTCTCAAGTTTCTAGCTCTAATTGATTTTATTAATATAAAATCTTGGGCTCTCTTCCTGGGATAATGGTCCACCTGAGCAATAATATAATGAAGAAAATAACATAGCCTATCATACCTCAAGATTGATCCTTCGATATTGTAGACTGCTATCTTCCTTGCTGCCCCTTTTCTTCTTTCCTTGAACCTTGCGCTACACACTTGGATGAAAGTCCTTATCCACCCAATTTAATGAGATCTCCTATCTCAGTCAGTCTATATTTTCTATCCACTGAGAAATAGAAAACACCTACAACCAAGCACCTTTGTTGATGTTGTACAACCTCGTACCTACAACTTTCACAAGTTGTATGTACATGTTCCTTTGGCATCCCGCATATGTTCATGCCCTTGGCTACGGAAAATTGTGTATGTACGTGCCTATAACTTATGCAACTCGTGTATGTGCATGACTGGTCCTTTTGTAGCCTACGTATGTACGCACCTTGGGCTACTGAAACCTAGATACAACTCTGAAACTCTGCTCCAATCTGCTAGACCTTCCTACTACCAAGATCTTTACTTGTTCCAAATATGTCTTTTTCTTCTTCCTTCCCTTTGGACTCATTGTATCTCTAGGTGAAATTCCTTCTTCACCTCGTGCTAAGATATTTGTGAGAAAAATTCCTTCTTTTCTCTATCTATGAGTCATTGACTCCAATAGATCTATCATCCCCTTATCTCTGGATGAAAACTCTTCACCCATCTGAGATTCCCTTGAGTCACTATCCTCCCTGGCTCAAGCACTTGAGAAAAAGTCATTGTTTTCTCCCAGGTGGATGACTCAAGCACATGAGCAAAAAATCCTTCTCTGCTCTTATGTGCTCTCATGTGGTTATATATCTAGATGGAATTCATTCTCCATATATCCAATATCTCCTTACTAATACCCTGGACTCCTACCATTTCTCAACAATCCACCCAACAAACTTTTTTTCTTCCTAGACTTTGTTTCCCACTACTTGAACCTATTGATCTGCCCTAGCTAATGAAACTGCCCCTGTACCAAATTGTACGTTCCCATCACCACTAGATATTGCGTATGTATGTGTATGTCCCTTTTGTGACCCCCATACACCTCCACACACCTGCAAAAACCCATGCTCTGCCTAAGTATTGTTGTTTCCTAGAAATCGGTGCTTCGATTTCTCCCTCCTAGTTTATAGATCTACTAAGATCTCTTGCAAATATGACAAGTATGCTGCAAAAGATAGTAGATATGTGTTTAGTACTTCAAGAACCCACCTTGACATTCCTGATCTCATATATCTTCTCCTATAACCCTAGATCTGAACTAGATCTAAATCCTAGTCACTTAGATCCAATAGATCTATCGTTATGCATTCTGAGAGAGGCTCCCTCCCAAAGCAACCTGCTATGATACCATGTTGATTTTCTCTAACAACCATTGGTATCCTAAGATACCATGTTGAAATTCCCCTACCCAACACCCAACATTTAATTCCAAATAAATCACTTATTGAATTAAAGAACAATTGAGTAATCAACTAAACATGCAACAAAAGCATAAACTAGGAAACCAAAATCTCATGCATGAGACACCAATATTTTTAGGTGTAAACACTTGGAAAAACCCCGAAGGGAAAAAAAATACTTAGATGCTTTTATTATGGTCAAATAAGGGCTCCTATAATAGGGAAAATGGCCCACTAAGAGAATATACACTGTAGACAAACTTGGCAATGCATGTGCTACCGTACAACCTTGTACCTGTTGGATCATGTTGTCATTGATGCCAATGGTTTGATTATTTGGGAGATTGTTGGATCATGTGTCATTGATGCAAATGGTTTGATTGATTGATGTCATTGATTGACGTCAAGTAATTTATTGATTGATGATTGTCCTTGATGAGAATGATAGATGTCAAAGTGGAAACCAATTGATAAAGATGGATCATTGATATGATGCATAGATGAGGATGGATCAATGAGTTGTCATTGATACATGATGGTGTATAGTTTGTTTGATTAAAAGATGACTCATTATTGTCTTATCATGATTGATAAGGTGCAAAAATGGATGAACTTCAAAGTGGTCCCCTTATGGTGAAAGCCCTCACAGGAAGACACTTTGTGGTTGAGAGGACCCATGCTTGTATGTGGAATAATGAGATGAAGATCAATGAAGTTGTTGGTGAAACTATCCTAGATGAATAGTGCTTGTCATGCCATTTCCGGTGGTATGTGTAATGTCACATAACTCCTCACGGTTTGAGAGTAATGGCCTTACGAAGTTGGAGGACCCCCATATGAAGGCTTGAAGCCCCCAAGGTCAAAGAAGTCAAAGTGCTTGAAAAGAAGAAATCATTATTTAAATGATAAAGTAAAGTGACAAAATCAAGATGGATTATTTAAATAATAAATAGAAGTGACAAAATCAAGAAGGAATATTTAAATGATAAAGTATTGGAGAACTTTCTATTCATGGAAAGTGGTTAACCCTGAAATATGGAGAATAGGTTAAGTAACCTAGAAATGGGTTAAGTAACCTAAAAATGGGTTAAGTGACCTAGAGGATGAAAGTATAAATAAGATAGCTATGGTCTCTTGTAGATCATCCTTTTTGTGGATCAATGGAGAGTTTCTTATGAATATCTTTTGGAGTATTGTTGGAGAGCTTCATGCTATGGTCTCTTGTAGATCATCCTTTTTGTGGATCAATGGAGAGCTTCTTGTGAATATCTTTTGGAGTATTGTTGGAGAGCTTCATGTGAATATCTTTTGGAGTATTGTTGGAGAGCTTCTTATGAATATCTTTTGGAATATTGATGGAGATATTTTTGAGAATTATTGGTGTGGATCTCTTGAGCATGATTGAAGATCTATTCTTAGGAAGAGAGAAAGAAGAGGATCTCATGGACGCATCAAAGTTTCGGCAATGTCGGAGATCTTGACGACAAAATTCTTGAAACTTCAGAAACCCTAGTTTCTGAGGTATACACGGGCTGTATGTGCTTAGGGTGCATATACTTTAAGGTATACGCAAGTTGTCTGAAGACAGGGAGTCTATGGTGGATAAAATGGTGAAGACTTGTGTTTGAGCTGGTACCAAGCTCTTGGATGATTAGGCAAGTTCCAGATATGCATTCTATGGCCTCAGATATATCACCAAGACACCGGTATGATTAAATTATTGTCTTTACGAATACTATTGTTTGATGTGATGGGAATGCTTAGGGAATTCTTGGTATGGCTTCTATGATGTGGTTTAGTTTGGTTGATTTGGTTGATGGAGTGATCAGTACTCTTGCGATTCAGTGGTGACATGATTTCTATGGTATACTAGATGCTTATACATGTTTGATATAGCATTCATATTGATCTATTGTGGAGCATGAGCAAGCTATTAGAGAGCTTGGAGATGTTGTGACTGGTTGTGGGTCAGTTTGGATAGTGAAAGACAGAAGAGAAAGTGATTGTAGTTTGCAGAGGATCTGAACATGTGAAGCAAAGCAAAACCCTAGTTGCTCAGAATCATACGCATGTTGCATTATACACTAGTCGCGTGCACACGCGGGCTGTAGTGAGCCAGGGCACGTACACACATGGGCTGCACTACTGACAGGTCGCGTACCTATTGACAAATTGATATATGTTGAGGATTGTTGCCTCATCTCAGTTGGTGCTGAGGGTGTAAATTGAGTCTTGAATTATAGAGCTGGTGCTCTTGTAGAGTTGTACTCTATTCAGTTGTTGTTGATAAACCCCAGATTGTTGTCCATAATAAAAAGAAAAATTGTGCATACATCTTGTGTTCTTTGTGTTCCTTGTGGTGATGACTTATTGATGATATGTGTTGCTGATATATGTTCACATCTAACTAGTTATAAATGACAACAATGGGTAATGAATAAATGTTGAATGTTAACTAAGGAGTTTTATGTAAAGAGGGCAGTTTTCGGAAAAATAGCCCCACACTCATTCACCCCCCCTCTAAGTGTGGTAGGTGTGTCCAACAATTGGTATCAGAGCAGGCCTTCACTACAAGCCTTAACAAACTTGAAGGAGATCCATAGACATACAAATGGATGATGAAGTTCCAATCCTTGATGAGGAAGACTATTCTACTTGGAGAATAGAGATGAGATTATATTTTAAGACAATGGGAGCAGCTATTTGGAAAGAAACCATTGGTGGATCGGTTCCATTGAAGAACAAGTCAAAATTTGCAGCTCAAAGGGAAGGAAAGAAGAATGATGAATTGGCTCTCAAGACCATTCTTAGTGGACTCTCAAGCCCTATCAAAGAGAGCATGGGACAATGCACTTCTGCCAAGGATCTATGGCTAAATCTAGAGGAGATATATCAAAGCAAGAAGGAGAAGGAAGAAATTTATGACCACTCCATCAAGATCATCAAAGGTAAAGAATCATCAAAAACTCTTGAATGCATTGTTTCTAAATGTGATTTTGAAAAAATTTCAAGTGAAGATAAAGAATCAAGTAATGATAGCGCAAAGGAAGATCTTGAAGACATTTCAAATGAAGGCAAAAAATCATGTGATGGTGTTGGCAAGAAGGAAGATGTTGAAGGTAAAGAATCTCCCAGGACTCTTGATTGCAATGATTCAAAGTGTGATGATGTTGAATTTTTATCAAGTGAAGAAGATGATCTAGAAATAGTTTGTGTAAAGTTTGTTGATAGTTATCCCATGGAAAGAATAGAAGAAAATCTATTAGAACTTCAAAAGGAAATCGAAGAGGGGTTATACATGTATAGGAGTGATCATTTTTATACACACTATAACTATCTTTCAAATTACACTAAGAAGTTTCTTCGGAGGAGTCAAAGGTACATCTTGAAGTTAAAGGGAATGCTCAAAGAACAAGAAGAGAGTTCTAAATTAGAAGAAAAGGAAGAAGAGATCACAAGACTAAAGAATGGAAAAGAAGATATAAATGTAGATGATGAGATTAGCAAAAGTTTTGAAACCATTGTCCATCTCAAGACCCAAATTGAAGAAGCCAAAAGAATAGAGGAACTATTGAAGATTCAAATAAATGAAAAAGAAGAGTCATGTTGTAAGCTAGAAGCTGAAATTGTTGACCTTAGAAAGAAGGTAGAGAAGTCAAACAAATTCTTGAATAGCTCAAGAATATTGGATGAGATATTGGAAAGTCAAAGATTACCATGTAATAAATCGGGTCTTGGATACAAAGGAGAAGATACACATGCTGAAGCAAGCACCTCAAAGAAGCATGAGGTAAGTCAATCAAAGAAGGAAGACAATGTCTCAAAACAACCATCTACACAAGATAAAGAAGATTTCAAAAGAACAAAGCAAGGAAGACATCAAGAAGCTACTTTTGGGACACCAAAGCAAAGGTATGAAAGTATTTTTCATGGGCATCGTTATTCATGTAATGGATATGGTCACAAAGATTTTGAATGTAGATCTTATGAAAGGAGATATAATGGAAGATTCTATAACACCACAAGGTGTTGGAGATGTGATCAAATAGGACACATTGATGTTCACTGTAACTCCATGAGATGTTATAGCTGTAGTGGATTTGGCCACAAATCCCAGGAGTGTTGGAACACAAGAAGAAATTCCATGATGAGGACTTCACATAGCATGGCTAGAAGAAGGAATGAAGTAAGAAAGGGAGACATATTTGAAAATATGGATGCTCAGAGCTCAAGTTCTGAGGAGAAGGGTCATCTACATAAGTGGGTAAAGAAGACAGAGCATCCAAAATAGAATGAAAGACTAAAGGGAAGCTTAAGTAAGACATCTATTGAGGCATATGCAGGTGACAATGGTGACAGTCACGTACATATGCTGGCTGACCTTGCATAGGTCGCATACACACGCGCTCTGTTGTGCCGCAGGTCACGTATATGTGGTGAAGCCTAAGGAAAAGGGCTATGCACAGGGGTTGCAACTTGATGTAATGGTATAACTCTGTGTTGCAGGGTCTGACATTGTTTATTGTAGGTTTTGACATTGTTTGTTGCAGGTTTTCATGGTTCTAAGTTAGATCACACAAGGTTATGATATAAAATAAATCTTGGGTGCATGGCACTAACTCATGAGTATGGATTGATGTTGATCAAATGCTCATCTATTGGATTATGTAAAATAATCTATTGGGGTACATGGCTGGTACATAATTGAAGTTTCATTGATATATATTATGATTAGAAGCATATGGTATTGTTGGATATCATGGTGCATGCATTTTGCATGTGATTGGACTACATATTTGGACATGTAGTTGGTGAGCTGAGTTGTACACCTTTGGGAGTCATAGCTTGTTGATGCAGGGTTGATATACTTGCTTGGTGCAATTAATGATGCATGATGATACACTCATGGCTAGTATTTGTTTAGCATATTGATAGATGCACATGGTTGGTAGATGCACATGTTGGCATATTGGTAGATGCCCATGTTTGCATATGGTGGATACATTTCAAGGATGATATCTTTTGGCACATTGTTGATGTACATGGTTGATGTACATGGGTGTTGTGCATTGTGGTCACATTTTGGTACATGATGTACTTGATTGATATATTGTTAATGATTCTCTATTTCATTGATGACATATCTTTTGTTTCATGATGTATGGTATGGCACAAGTTTGATGCATGAATAGGTCCAAGGATCATCATAAGGTAGCATATTGTTCATCTTGCAGAGAAGATAAGGGGAGACATACCCTTAAGGGGAGTCATTCTTCTTCCCATGATTCTAGGAGGAAATATTTTTCATATGCATACCTAGAAAAGAGCCCTATATTTGAAGAAAGAGCACAGAGGCATAATTCTAGGAGGAGCGATGGTCACGGGGGGAGTATGTTCGATGTATATTCAGCATTACATTAGAGTGATATCCCATGTTCAAAAGGGAAGAGATTATTTAGAGGAATATCAAAGGCATTCAAACAGGGGGAGAAGCCCCAAGGAGAGTTCAAGCAGGGGGAGCAGCCCCAAGAGTAGAATGGCCCTTTTTCATTGATGTCAAAGGGGGAGAGTTAATCACATTGATGTGATTGATGTCTATTGATGGGGAGAGATTGATGTGGAGAGATAGTCACATTGACTATTGATGAAGAGCACGCCTTATCTACATGTTGACATCAATAATTGATAATTGGTGTTGACATCAATGTTGGTATTTCCATCAATGCCAAAGGGGGAGATTGTTGGAGCATGTTGTCATTGATGTCAATGGTTTGATTGATTGATGTCAAGTAATTGATTGATTGATGATTGTCCTTGATGAGAATGATAGATGTCAAAGTGGAAACCAATTGATAAATATGGATCATTGATATGATGCATAAATGAAGATGGATCAATGAGTTGTCATTGGTACATGATGGTGTATAGTTTGTTTGATTAAAAGATGACTCATTATTGTCTTATCATGATTGATAAGGTGCACAAATGGATGAACTTCAAAGTGGTCCCCTTATGGTGAAATCCCTCATGGGAAGACGCTTTGTGGTTGAGAGGACCCATGCTTGTATGTGGAATAATGAGATGAAGATCAATGAAGTTGTTGGTGAAACTATCCTAGATGAATAGTTCTTGTCATGCCATTTCCGGTGGTATGTGTAATGTCACATAACTCCTCACGGTTTGAGAGTAATGGCCTTATGAAGTTGGAGGACCACCATATGAAGGCTTGAAGCCCCCAAGGTCAAAGAAGTCAAAGTGCTTGAAAAGAAGAAATCATTATCTAAATGATAAATTAAAGTGACAAAATCAAGATGGATTATTTAAATAATAAAGAGAAGTGACAAAATCAAGA
This sequence comes from Picea engelmannii, assembly GCA_009831015.1. NCBI lineage: Eukaryota > Viridiplantae > Streptophyta > Pinopsida > Pinales > Pinaceae > Picea > Picea engelmannii. The sequence goes on along the minus strand of ML799451.1, from coordinate 67,571 downwards.
AGGAATATTTAAATGATAAAGTATTGGAGAACTTTCTATTCATGGAAAGTGGTTAACCCTAAAATATGGAAAATAGGTTAAGTAACCTAGAAATGGGTTAAGTAACCTAAAAATGGGTTAAGTGACCTAGAGGATGAAAGTATAAATAAGATAGCTATGGTCTCTTGTAGATCATACTTTTTGTGGACCAATGGAGAGCTTCTTGTGAATATCTTTTGGAGTATTGTTGGAGAGCTTCATGTGAATATCTTTTGGAGTATTGTTGGAGAGCTTCTTGTGAATATATTTTGGAGTATTGATGGAGATCTTCTTGAGCATTATTGGTGTGGATATCTTGAGAATGATTGAAGATCTATTCTGAGACAGAGAGTGAGAATAGGATCTCATGGATGCATCAAAGTTTCGGCAATGTCAGAGATCTTGACGACAAAATTCTTGGAACTTCAAAAACCCTAGTTTCTGAGGTATACATGGGTTGTCTATGCTTAGGGTGAGTATACATTAAGGTATATGCGGGTTGTCTGAAGACAAGGAGCGTATGGTGGATACAATGGTGAAGACTTGTGTTTGAGTTGGTACCAAGCTCTTGGATGATTAGGCAGGTTCTAGATATGCATTATATGGCCTCAGATATATCACTAAGACACTGGTATGATTACATTATTGTCTTTATGAATACTATTGTTTGATGTGATGGGAATGCTAAGGGAATTCTTGCTATGGATTCTATGATGTGGTTCAGTTTGGTTGATTTGGGTGATGGAGTGATCAGTACTCTTGTGATTCAATGGTGACATGATTGCTATGGTATATTATATGCTTATGCATGTTTGGGATAACATTCATATTGATCTATTGTGGAGCATGAGAAATCTATTGGAGAGCTTGGAGAAGTTGTGACTGGCCGTGGGTCAGTTTGGACAGTGGAAGACAGAAGAGAAAGTGATTGCAGGTTGCATAGGATTTGGGCATGTGAAGCAAAGAAAAACCCTAGTTGCTCATAAGCATACACATGTTGCATTATACACTGGCCGCGTGCACACGCGGGCTATAGTGAGCCAGGGCACGTACACACGTGGGTTGCACTACTGACAGGTCGCGTACCTATTGACAGATTGATATCTGTTGAGGATTGTTGCCTCATCTCAGTTGGTGCTGAGGGTGTAAGATGAGTCTTGCATTATAGAGTTGGTGCTCTTGTAGAGTTGTACTCTATTTAGTTGTTGTTGATAAACCCCGGATTGTTTTCCATAATAAAAAGAAAAATTGTACATACATCTTGTGTTCTTTGTGTTCCTTGTGGTGATGACTTATTGACGATATGTGTTGCTAATATATGCTGTTGATATATGTTCACATCTAACTGGTTATAAATGACAGCAATGGGTAATGAATAAATGTTGAATGTTAACTAAGGAGTTTTATGTAAAGAGGGAAGTTTTTGGAAAAAGAGCCCCACACTCATTCACCCCCCCTCTAAGTGTGGTAGGTGTGTCCAATAGTACCAACACTTTTCCTGAGGTGTACGCACCTTTCCTTCTGTAAACCCACATATATACTATGTAAATATTGTAAGGACACTTCCATACGATGCACCCCTTTTGTTAAGCTGTAAATTGTGGAACATTACCCCTTAATTGGGGCATATTACATTAGTATTTTTATTTTATTTATGTCAGATTAGGTCCATTAGTTGTAATTGTACCTCCTAGTCTCCTATATATACCAAGGACACCTTTTCATTTGGAATCATCTTGTATTTGTGAATTCATGTAATGTATAAGGAGGTTGCCCCCTCAAAGAGGATAATTATCTGAATTTCTCTCTTTATCAAGGCGTGGAGTACTGATTTTGAGGTTTGTTATGCTATTTTGGTATTTGGTTCTTAACATTTGGTATCAGAGCTAGAAATCCTCGGGACTGACTTCTTCAAAAAAACATCTTCTTGTAATTTTTGCTACAACTTTTGTTATGGAAGGTTTCAGGATATGAAATTTATATTGTGTAGAGGAGACATATATAGCTAACATGGGTCCAAATTTTAGAACTTGTTTTGTTATATTTTTGGAGATACATTATGTTCAAGATAGGGTTTTTTACTAGTCCTGAAACTAGTTTGAAACATGTCTTCTTGGAATTTTCTCAACCAATCTTTTTCGGCTTGGTTTCAGGTTCTGAAATTTTTACAGTACGAAGGTGGAATAGTGAAGTATAATTTCTACAAATATTATCCCTTGATTCACTCTGAAATTTATTCTCTGAGGAAATTAGGGTTTTTGGTTGGTCCAGATTTCAGTCTAAAACAAGTGTTCTTGGGAAAAAAATTATATATGCAACTACAGACCTCCAAATTAAGTGAGACCTATACCATTGGTTAGGGTACAGACCAAAGTGTTACTGGTCCAAATTTCAAATTATGAAGTGAACATAGTGACACACGGCAGGCCGTACAAGTTCGCTCTCCTGAAAGGGAAAAAATCAGCACATCTTGGGAAAGTTATCATAAAATTTTCTTGGAGAATCCAATATTGGTCTAACCTGTGGGGTTGGAAAGAAGACACATCAAGATATCTCATGACAAAATTTCATACTTAGAAGGGGTGAAATTGCATAGCAGAAGAAATATCAGATAGCATAAAAATCTACAAATCAGGGTTCTAAAAGGTGCATTTTTCTTTTTGTTTTGGGAAATTTGCATATCGTTTGACTAGAAGATCCAATTGGGCTGATTCAAAAAGTGGAATAAAGTTGGATAAAAGGAGTATCACATAAATTTGGGAGAATCTCAGGTGTTTTTATGTATAGATGTATTCCGACATCTCTAAATGTAGGATTTGTCGTTACTTGTCGGCGCTATAAATCGGGGATAGTGTGGTTCTTCCACATACCTAGAGTATATTGGAAGGCCCCTTTAGAATGGTTATGCATTAGCCAACACTACTACAGATTTGAGCTCCCATGCACCTGGAGTATATAGAGAGACCCCATAGAATTATGAGACCAACCAAGTAAACCATTTGACCTTCTTGTTGCTATAATACACTGAGAACAACACTCGGGGAGATCACTCTCTAGTACCTGGGTAGTCAGATAGTACGACTAAGGGCATGGTCAAGCCTCCTTAGTTAGTGCCCTAAGATATTGGGCCGAGTATTATTGTTGGACCCCGCACGTATATCATAGAGCTATAACACTTTACACTCCCTTGTCTATGAGGACCTCTGCCTAAGCCAATTAGGAATTCCTACCTTGTAGTGATACTTGGCCAACATGCCACCAAAAAAGGGAACTTCTACATCAAATAATCCCTCAGAAAATCCTACTTGGACTCTTGATGAAGGTCAAGAAATGCACAGGGACATATATGATTTACAAAAGAAGGAAGTAACAAAATATGAACTACAAAAGATGATGGATTCAACTGAAGTTAAGCTAGAAGCAATGATGGATACTAAAATGGATGGCTTAAAAGGGGAGATCATGGAAGGGTTGAAAAAGTTTCTAATAGAGAGGCCATCAGAAAGTGACAATGTATCACATGAAATTATTGATGAGGACACAAGGAAGATGAATCAATACTGGAAAAACTCCAACTTTGGGTTGAAGACCAACCACTTTCCTAAGATCGATATGATGAAGTTTGATGGCAATGATCCAATCACATGAATACTCCAAATGGAGCAATTTGTTGATCTACATGTTGTGCCACACACACAAAAGGTACGAATTACATCCTTATATTTGTAACCTAATCAATTTGTGTGGTATCGATGGATTTGTTCTCGCAAATCACTTGTCACTTGGACAATTTTCATGGAAGAAATGATAGCACACTATGAGGATACAAGGAGAAATACCTTCTTCGACCAATTGATAAATCTCAAGCAAAAGGGTTCAGTTGCGGAGCACATTGAGAACTTCCAAAGATTGAATATAAAGGTAACAGATATTCCAAATGAGCACTTGATTGATGTCTTCATAGGAACTTTAAATGATAACATTCAACATGAGGTTCACCTTTGGCAACCCAAATCATTGGAGAATGCATTCAGGGTGGTGAGAAATGTTGAAAGTAAAAATCTGTCTATGGCTACTAGAAGGACCACCCCTAACATCTATCGAGAGAATATTGTTACTCATTCTAAACCACCTCAACCTACAAGGTTGACACCTCAACAATTGGAGGAAAGAAAAGCAAAAGGTTTATTCTTTAATTGTGACAACAAGTACAATAAGGGACATAAAGAAATTATTCTACATAGATTGTGAAGAGGAAGAAGAAGAAGAACAAGAACCATCTCAAGATGAAGATGTAGAAGAGATTTCTTTTGAAGAGATGACTCCCACCATATTATGCCATGCATTGGATGGAATTAGCACTCCTCGAACCCTCAAGATCGAAGGATATATCAAAAAGAAAAAGGTAATAGTGCTAATTGATTTTGGTAGTACTCATAATTTCATTCACTGTAAATTAGCCAAAGCTCTCAATTGCTTTTTATATCCAGTGCCATAGTTTCAAGTAATGACTGAAAATGGAGGAACTATCAATTGCTCAGGAAAATGCCATATTATCAATCTTACTATGGTGGAATATGTAATGAATAGTCCAATGATCTCTATACCCATGGGTGGTGTTGATGTCGTACTAGGGGTCTAATGGTTACAATCATTGGGAACAATGGCTTTTAATTTTCAAGAACTTTTCATGAAATTTTCAATGGAAGGAAAAAAACTTGACTTAAGGGGTATCACAGGGAAACCCAATAAGATGTTAATCTCTAATGGCATGACAAAATTATTGAAAAAGGGGCATCAGGGTGTAATTGTGCAACTATGCTCATTAGATGTTAAAACATATAAGCCATATATTCCCCTAGATATTCAAGGGATCATTGATAATAATTCCAAAGTATTTGAAGATATTCCTAGAGGTCTTCCACCCACTCGTGATCATGATCATGTTATTCACTTAATTCTTGGGAGTGTTCCTCCTAACATCAGACCTTACAAATACCCTTATTCCCAAAAAAGTGAAATTGAGAGTATGGTTGAAGAAAAGTTAGAGGCTGGCATTATTAGACCTAGCCAAAGTTCTTACTCTGCACTGGTGGTAATGGTACTCAAGAAAGAGGGCTCATGGTGTATGTGTCCAGATTATAGAGAGCTCAACAAGATCAACATTACAAATAAGTTTCCCATTCCCGTCACTGATGAATTGTTAGATGAACTACATGGAGAAATCTACTTCACAAATTTGGATCTTTGTTCATGGTATCATCAGATTAGAATGAAGGAAGAAGATATCCCAAAAACAACATTTAGAACTTCTGAAGGCCATTATGATTTTTTGGTCATGCCTTTTGGCCTTACAAATGCACCTTCCACATTCCAAAGGTTGATGAATTCCATTTTAAAGCCCTTCCTTTGAAAATTTGTGTTAGTATTTTTTGATGATATACTAATCTATAGAAAGTCTTGGAAAGATCATGTTTGACATGTTGACAAAGTGCTACAACTACTAAAGGAGCAACATTTATATGCCAAACCGTCCAAATGTTTCTTTGGGGTGAAGGAGGTAGAGTATTTGTGTCATATTGTATCTCATGAAGGTGTTAAGGTAGACCCTAACAAGATTAAAGCCATGATGGACTGGCCGATTCCCAAAACATTGAATACTCTTAGAGGATGTTTGGGTTTGACAGGTTACTACCACAAGTTTGTTCGGAACCATGGAAAAATAAAAACACCTTTAACTGCATTAACTAAGAAGGATGTATTTTCATGGACTCCAGAGACAACTCAAGCTTTTGAAAAACTTAAATAGGCAATGTGAAAATCTCTTGTCTTGACCACACCAGACTTCACAAAAACCTTTATTGTGGAATGTGATGCCTTGGGAAATGGTATTGGTGTTATTATAATGCAAGAAGGAAGGCCCCTTGCTTTTGAAAGTCGACCACTCAAGGGAAAGGACTTACACAAACCCATTTATGAGAAATAAATGATGGCAATACTACATGCATTAAAGCAATAACTCCCTTACCTAATAGGTAGGCACTTCAAGGTCAAAACAAATCATGAAAGTCTTAAATACTTCTTGGAGCAAAGACTCTCTTCAGAAGAGACACAAAAATGGGTGACCAAGATGTTGGGTTATGACTTTGAAATTATCTACAAAAAGGGGCAGAGAAATGTTGTGGCAGATGCACTCTCAAGAAAGGATGAAGATGTTGAGGTATTTCTCTATGCTATCTCTATCATCCAACTTGATTGGATAACAAAATAAAGGTATGAATGGAAGAATGATGAAGATGTGTGGACTCTCATTCAAAGGTTGCAGCATGATTCCAGTGCATCTGATACATTTACATGGAAAAATGATTCACTATGGTACAAGGATCGCTTATATTTATGTAAGAACTACCAACTCAAACAAAAGGTACTTTTGGAATTGCACACCTCTCTGGTAGGAGGGCACTCAGGATTTTTGAAAACCTATCATAGGGTCAAGAGGGATTTTTTTGGGGATGGTCTTAAAACTGATGTTCAAAGGTTTGTGGTAGAATGTTTCGTTTAGCAACAAAATAAGGTGGAAACAATTAAGACCCCTATTCTTTTACAACCATTAGTCATTCCAAGTCAGTGATGGAAGGAGGTTTCCAGGGATTTCATCACAGTGTTACCAAAGTCTGAAGGAAAGAGTTTCATCATGGTGATTGTTGATATACTTACCAATTACGCACACTTTTGTGCACTTTCTCATACTTTCAAAGCCAATACAGTTTCTACCGCATTCATGGAGACAATTCAAAAGCTACATGGAAGCCCAAAGATTATTGTAAGTGATAGAGATCCCATCTTCATTGGGCATTTTTGGACATAATTATTTTCTTTTTTGGGTACGCAATTGGCTCATAGCTCATCTTATCATCCTCAATCTGATGGACAAACTGAGATAGTGAACAAATGTCTGGAAGGCTACCTTCGTTGCTTTGTCTCTGATAAACAAACACAATGGTTCAAGTGGTTACCCTTGGCAGAATGGTGTTATAACACTTCCTTTCATACTGCAACAAAAATGACACCATTTTTGGTGCTTTATGGATATCACCCATTGTCTATCACTTCTTCTCTAAAATAAAAATCTAAGGTTCAAGCAGTGGAATATCACATCGAGCATCAACAACAAGTTATCCAACTCTTAAAGGACAACCTGACCATGGCACATAATCACATGAAACAAAAAGCATATCAGCATCGTAGTGAAAGAAGTTTTGAAGTAGGGGATTGTGTATTTTTAAGACTACAACCATACAAACAAATGTCCCTCAAGCAAGCTAATAAGGATAATAAATTATCACCGAAGTACTATGGCCCTTATAATGTGTTGCAAAAGATTGGTACTATGGCATACAAATTGGAGTTGCATGAATCTTCACAAGTACACCCAGTTTTCCATGTTTCATGCTTAAACAAGGTTATATGTGACAAGATCCCAGTTCAAACTATATTACTAGAACTTGACGAGGAAGGAAAAATCATATTGGAGCCTGAAGCTATCACTAACACAAGAATTCGCCAGTTGAGGAATAGATCAATTTCAATATCTCATTAAGTGGAAGAAACTACCTGCTGAAGATTCCACGTGGGAAGATGAGACTTTTATACAGAAGCATCTAGAACTACTCAAGCATTGAGGACAACACTTTTCTGAAGGGGAGGGGCATGTTAAGCCCTAAATCGTGGCACATTACCCCTTAATTGGGTCATATTACATTAGTATTGTTATTTTATTTATGTCAGCTCGGGTCCATTAGTTGTAATTGTACCTCCAAGTCTCCTATATCACTATAACAAATCCCTATGATTTGCTCCCATTTTTTCTCCCTTTTTTGCTTCCAAAGTTGGTTTCACTATATTTTTCTTCAATTTTTTGAAAACGCCAACGCTATTTATCGAGATGGAGCTATTTATGGTGTTTTTTATGCCGACCACAAAATTTAGGCACTAATAGTGCCAGAAATTGCACCCCATTTAGCACTGAAAATTGCACCCCATTTAGCAGTAGAAATAGTGCCCCTTTTAGCGCCTGATTTAGTGCCCCAGTTAGCGCCTGTAATTGCACCAGAAGTAGCATCGAATGTAGCCAGATTAGCCTAAATAGTTAATTAGTTTAGGTGTTGGGGGTTAAGTGGATAGGGGCTCTGAGGATTATGGGATTTAGGGATTTGGGGTATAGGGATTAAGGGTTAATGTATTAGAGGCTAGGTTTTAAGGGATTAAGGGTCAAGAGCTAAGGGATTTGATGCTTACAGGTTAGGTAGTTTAATGGTTAATGGATTAGGGATTAATATGGGATATGGGATTAATTTTTAAGTGCTTAGGGCATATGGGTTTATGTATTAATGGATTAGGGACTAGTGTTAAGTTTTTAAGGGTTGCTGACTTAGGGGTTAGGGGATTTAGGGCTTTTGTGTTAAGGGATTAGTGATTAACTAAGGTTGAGGGCTTAAGGGTTAATTAGGGATTAGGTCTTAAGGATTTAAGGGTCAATTGATCAGGGGTTAGGGGAGTTAGGGATTTTTCATAACTCTCTTGAAATTTCATGGAACCTCTTCCAACACGTCAATCACTAATGTCATCCACCGATGTCGCATGGTGAGCAATGAATGGGGCCAATTTTGAAATTTCTTCAAATTATTCCTATATGCATTGAAATTTGACATAGTTAGACTAGATACATGCCTTGACGGTATGCGAGGGTTTCAAGACTCAAGGATACCTGATCTCCCCACATAATCTTTGAGATCGTCCACGTTTGCATCAATGTTCGTCATGCAGTCTCATTGTCATCATCTGTCATTCACATCTACAAAATGTTTGTCGAAACTCTCTTGAAATTTCATGGAACGTCTTCCAACATGGCCATCAATAATTTCATCCACCAATGTCGCATGTTGAGCAATGAATGGGGTTTAGTGCCAGATGTTCCTAAATAGTTAATTAGTTGAGGTGTTGGGGGTTAAGTGTATAGGGGATTTGAGGATTATGGGATTTAGGGATTTGCAGTACAGGGATTAAGGGTTAAGGAATTAAGGGTTATGATTTAAGGGATTAAGGGTCAATAGATAAGAGATTTAGCGCTTATGGGTTAGGTAGTTTAGTGGTTAATGGCTTAAGTATTATGGACTATGGGATTAATGTTTAAGTTCTTAGGGCATAGGGGTTTATGGATTAAGGGATTAGGGTTTAAGTGCTTAAGGGTCGATGGCTTGGGGGTTAAGGGATTTAGGAATTTTGTGTTAAAGGATTAGTAATTAACTAAGGTTGAGGGCTTAAGGTTTTAGGGATTAGGGATTAAGGATTTAAGGGTCAATGGCCTAGGGGTTAGGGGTTAGGTTGAAATTTGACATGGTTATACGAGACACATGCATTGATGGTATGCGAGGGTTTCAAGAGTCAAGGATGCCTGACATCCCGACATAATCTTCGACATCCTCCACATTTGCATGAACCTTCATTATGCGGTCTGATCATTTTCATCATTTTTCATTCCTATCTATACAATCTTGGTCAAAAATCTCTTGAAATGTCATGGAATGTCTTCCAACACGCTCATCTGGAATGTCATCAACCGACCTGACACAGTGAGCAGTGAATGGGGCCAGCTTTGAAATTTCTTCAAAATGTGATTATATGCGATGAAATTTTACATGGTTGGACTAGGCAAATGCATTGACAGTATGGGAGGGTTTTAAGACTTAGTGAAATCATTGAGATTGAATATTGATGTTTTGATATGAAATAGGAAACTAAAATTGAACTTTAATTTATTAAATTTTCACCTAATTCTAGGTGATTAAAAACTTTTATTTTGTTTAATTATTTTATGTTTAGTTCTTAATAAAACATAATAAAAAATTCATTCCCAACATTAAAATGCAAACAATATAAAAATAATGAAGTTAACAAAGTTGCTTATTCAAATCATTGTGAGATACATGCTTATTCAAATCATTGTGAGATATGTGCATTAATGATGTCTTCCATTGACAAATGCACGAAGGCCATCTATGGTGTAACAATGCTTCGTTTGGAAATATATATATATATATATATATATAGTGCTTTCATCTACCACACGAGCTAACTTATCCATCTTTTCACAAAGGCTTGTTTTTAATTGCTTGAAGCATGACATTTTGTCATTTTCAATTTTGCTAACAACTCTTAAATATGCTCTCTTGCCTCATCTTGCAATAGCGGTCTCCTAAATCAATTGTCTTACATATGGTTGACCTGTTCTACATGTTACTCCTCATATTGTATGAGGCATTGTACTAGTTTGAAGACCTTTCCCAAGCAAGTTGTGTTTGGAGGATGTGTGTCTTGATGGCTATGATCAGTTGTGGATTTGATACTTATTGTTTCATTTAGCATCAGCTCTTGGGGAATCATTGCATATTTGGAGGCTTGCATATTACGTGTGGATATTGATAGAGAATTGGGCTTGATGAGGGTCTTACATATATGGTTCACGCTTTTTTTACCCTTAGCACATTCATGGAGAGGGATACCCATCAACTAATGGTTTTCCCTAAGTTTTATTGCTCATTGCTTGATACTCCTTGAGATAGTGTGCCCTCACTCTAGGGCACATATCCCTAAGGTGCATGCCTTGGAAAGTGTGTTTTGCATTATATGGTTGAGATATATTCGTGAGGAGTGTGTTAGATTTGGGGCCCTATTTTTAGCATGTGGTTGAGTTTTCAAGGAGGTTGGTTGACTCATGTCATGGAATGCTCCCTTGGTCATTACATCTTGGCACATTTATTGAGGAGGCCTAACTACCCTGCGCATAGTTCTAGAGTGAGCCATGGTTTTGAGATGATTGATGGTATTATCACAATGTTTCATGCTCTAGCACATGGTTTTGGGGTTTTGTTCAGATTGGTTTAGTGGGATGTTTCACCCTTTATACATATTTTCCTAGGTTATCCCACTTTTGGCCCTTGGTTTGAGGAGAGATGGTTTCTTGCACATGCATTGGTACTAATGGCACACATTTTGAGGACATCCATCTCTTTAAGGGGGTTTTATGACAACCAAGGGGCCATATTGCACACATGTTCATGAGATCCATCATTTGATTAGTTGGTTATTGCATTGGAGGAAGCACCCTCACTAACCTTGCTATCTTGGGCATTGTTTTGGAATTTCTAGGTTGTTGACTTATTAAACAAGTGGAGCACTACCCTATTTTCCATATGGGCACATTTATTGTTTATGTAACTACCTTACACTAGTCAATGATTTATTGAGAACAAAAAAACAATACAAGAAGAAAAATTTAAAGGAAATTTAGTAGGAATTTTACAGAAACAACACTGAATTATTGGTATCTCTAAAGGATATCTACATGAATCTAGTTGGTTAATAGTGGGATAATAGAGCTCTATGTCAACAAAAACATTTCTCACACCCAAACTCATGTTGATAAAATATACAATACAACCACCATTCCCTCAATCACTGCATTTGCAAAAAAAGTCCAAGAATCCATATTCCTTCTGTTAATTTGTGAAAACATTTCAACTACTCTATGCACTCTCTCTGACTTCTACGACTAGTTAAGGGATTAGGGGTTAGGGTTTAAGGGATTAAGGGTTAAGGGATTAGGGTTTAGGGTTTAATGGATTAAGGATCAATAGATAATGGATTTGGTGCTTATGGGTTAGGTAGTTTAATGGTTAATGGCATAGGGATTAATATGGACTAGGGGATTAATGTTTAAGTGATTAGGGCACATGGGTTTATGGATTAAGGGATTAGAGATTAGGGTTTAAGGGTCAATGGCTTGGGGGTTAGTGGATTTAGCGCTTTTGTGTTGAGGGATTAGTGATTAACTAAGGTTGAGGACTTAAGGGTTTAGGGATTAGGGCTTAAGGCTTTAAGGGTCAATGGATTAGGGGTTAGGGGTTAGGTTGAAATTTGACATGGTTAGGCGAGACATTGGTATTCAATGGTATTAGTATGTAATAGTACGCAATGGTATGCAATGGTATACATTGGTATTGGTATGCAATGGTATGCAATGGTATTGGTATGCATTGGTGTCGATATGCAATGGTATGTGAAAATGGTATGTTATGGTATGCATTGGTATAGGCATTGGTATGCAATGGGACCTTGGACTAGTTGGTTTGTTACTCTAAGTGAATCCTCCTACCCAAAAAATTTCCCATGGGATGAAGTTCCATGTATCCCTACTCAACACGAAATCCTAATCCACAACTATTCTACCTGATTATAATTGTGAATATGTAACATTAACAACCTCTTCTAAGTTTTGCATGAGTGGATACAAGTGAGAAGTGCTTGTGATACCTACGATAGATAGAGAAACACTATTAGAGCCCTCCCTAGAGGTTCCCTAATTATTTTGAAAGGGGAATTCACCTTGGATGATAACTTTGTGGGGTTACTATAACTATCTCCCATATCTTCACTAGTTTTATTCAGGTCCTCACCATCGACCCATTTTGAACTTTGGAAGGCCCTTTTTTAGCTCCTTACTAATTGGACCTTTGGATTTAATCAATGTCCACTAGCATTTGAAGGAATGTGTTCGCTCGTTGTATTTTCAAAGTTTTTCTATAGTGGTTTGTTGATTGGTGTCACACTTAGTAATCCAAATTTGTCGTTTTGATTTTCAAATATTTTCAATCTTAAACTTAGTTTAGACCATTTCAAAGTGGTTTATCAGTCTCCTTATCATTCTAGGAGGAACCAAGGTATTCCTCCTTGATTCATGTCAAGGTTACCTCCAACAAGGCATAGACTTGAAGTTCTTGATTCCTCATAAAGTGACCTAGTATAAGCACCAAATGCTTTGAATATCCCCATAGAAGGGGATCAAGATAATGTGAACCCTCTAGTTGGAAAAAAGAAGAAGAAGAGTCTTTTTTGTGGGGTATTGATGACATCCCCCTAAGAAGAGATGAGTTTCCTCCTCCTCCTCCTCCTTAAGGAAATTTTGATCCTCCAACTATAGATAACATTGATAGCTATCCTCTGTCCAATTTCAACTATTTACTCACTCATATAGTGGATATTATTCTTGTTGAAGTGGGCGAGTTACCTCCCAAACAAACTGTTAATTCCTTTTTGCACAATCTTCCATAATTTGCACTAAATGAGGTGCAATTTGCACCCCAAATTGATTACATTTTCTATCAATAGTCGTCGCTAAATGCGGTACTAATGGTGCCCAATTTAGCATCGACTATTCAAACAAACAAAAAAAATTAAAAGACTCCATGCACAATGAAAAGAAAACCATTAACAATGTGCATTCATAAATTTTGGGGAAATATGTAATGTCCCCATCGAGATTTCAAAAATTAAAAGACCCCGCGCAAGGAAAATCAAACCATTAACAATGTGCATTCACGAGTTTTCAGGAAATATGTAATGTCCCTAACCAGATTTCTTCATTGATCTTCATAGAAGTTGAGTTTATTCTCTAGCAATTGAGTTTCTCTTGGTGGCGGAAGAGTTTCATGATTTTTTACTGAGTTTGGATTGAAAGGAGATCAAATCTTTTATGTTGGATATCATACTCTCATTGAAGGACGTTTCTCTACACTGGGGGGGAATTTAGGGTGTGTTGGGTGCATATATTTCGTGGAGAGGATGATTTTACCCACCATAAATCGTATTACATTTGAGGGGCACACTAACTCTGCAAAAATCGTGGTATTCACCTCTGGAATGGTATGCTTCATTATTGGATGGTATATTAGAGTGGGGAAGTCGACTTCTACCGTGGACTGCGTAGTCCACCATGAGCATACTCGCTTTTTAGTTTTGTAAGTGTCCAGATGCTCTATTTATGCATTGACCATATAGTTGTAGGGAAACAAATCTTTCAAGCTTTATTCTTGGCCCATTCAGCCCTGAAATCTCATGCTTACAACAACAACAACAAGAATATCATGCAAATTTTGTGTATAAGCATAGGAGTGCAAGGTAATAACTTAACTATTTGACAAAATGTGTCTATGGAATTTTTTATAAGCTTGACAGCTTCTTATTCTAGTCCTCACAGGAAGGTTTTAGAATCATGTTGTAAATTAGAACACTCACTCTTATGCCTAGAACTTCATATTGGATGTATGCTTGAGATAACTCTATTTCCATTGCTAAAAATTGGTCTTTGCATTTTTCTGAGAAATGCATTAACAATTGCTTTACATCTGGTTGTATTGGCATTAGAGAGTATTTAACAACTGAAATTCACTATTTAAAAAACATCCTTCTAACATAACTATGAAAGAACTATTAGAGAGGGGATTTCCATATCCTAGAAAATTTGTGGATTTTTTTATTCCTCTTACAGGTCTACATATAACAGATCAGGGTGCATGTACAATAGTTGACCAGGAGCATACAAAACCACCTTTTGAGATATATAACAACCCTCAATCACCCAAGTGCTTTCCTTATTGCTGGAGCAATACTCTTACAATGTTATATGTCAGCAATTAGCTCCCTTTGTGTATCCAAAATTATGTTCTCATGTTTGGAAATTTGTATATCACATGGTGAAGGGGGGCCTCTTCATTCATTAGAAATTGTAATCTCAAGAGAACTCTTGTATATGCCTATTTTGATCAAGAATCTATATATCTAACAAGGATTCCTCATATGGTTCATATGAGGAAATTGAATTGAACTCATTTCCAGCTCATTAGAACGGGGTGTTGTCCTAATATGAATTCATGCAAAGCAAAGCATGAAGCATATAGTTATTATTGGGCATCTATGAGTTGAAGAACTTAAATCTTTTGTAGGGAAGCCTTCCTAATGGTGGTCTTGGATCACCTTGAAGAGAGGGAAGGAAAATTGAGGTGATAGTGGTTTGTCTTTTGATTTTCCTTCGATTTTTCTTCAGTGAAGACCTTGCACATCCAGAGAGGACAAATTGAGTGATAACAGACCTTAGGACCTTGTCTTCACAGAAAAATAGAACTTGCAGAGACCTTAATGCCTTGACAAACATTGGGTTTTTACAATAACTGCTTGAAATAACCCTAAATCCTTCATGGGACTATGGGCATCAGGGAAACATACCTTTAAGAATTTTCCTTCATCAACAAGCTCTCTCTGTACCTCGCCTTCATCAACAATATTCATGATGAAGAAGATAATATTTCGTCAAACAATGAAACAATACAATGACCAACCTTCATAAACCAATGTGAGTGTGCTCAGTATGTATTCACTATTTGAATTGACTATACCTATTGTTGTCAAAATTTGAATTGCTTTCAATTTTTTTTTAAACTTTGAAGGTTACTGTCAATCTCAATGCCACATTGTTATTGTTGAAGAATTATTCTAAATATTTTTCTTCATACATGTAAAATGCTTCATATGACATATATGATTTCTTTTGCATCTCTCCTTGAGTTGTGCCAAATTGATCAGAGTTGTCAATGAAGGCCACATTTTTTATATCCGAGATAAAGCAAGAGATCCATGCTTTCCTTGGAAGTTGGCCTCCTGAGCATAAGAGTATTTTTCTTGTATCTTTGTCAATTGAAAGTCTTTGCAAAACCAAGGTGACTTTTTTAACTTTTAAAATAGTAATATTGATTCCAGCGTTTAAACCTATATATATGATTATGTAGAGTATGCTTGGATCACCTTCCTCCTTTGAGATATCCCAAGCTCCCTATTGTTGAGCTACTCCAATCTACCAATAGTTGAGCTACTCAAAGTTATACACAAATCAATTTTGATCATCCTTTTGTAGGCCCATAACCTCTTGTAAATATGTTAATCCAAGTTGAACATGTCAATTGGTTCCAAATCGTCACTACATGATCATAGTTTACCATGTCAATTGGGTCCACATCATCGCTAACAACCTCCTAGATTTATGTCCCAATCTCTACGTTGTGATCCCTTTGGCCTTTGTTAGATACTAAGAACTATAAATGAAATTCAATAAACCGTAAAACTTGAATGGAAATATTTATGGGTGATATAGGATCTACATACATCAAGTATTCTCTTGCATCATCTAGGAACAATGATTTCTTGGATATGATATATGAAGGGTCTATGTTGTTCATGATCTAAAATGAATTTGAAATAACTCTCCTCCAAATTTTGTAAAAATGTTGATATTGGTAAATTTTGAAGTCAATGGTTCAACTTGAATACCAAAGGCCAAAGATCTCATTTTGGTCATACAAATATGAAGTGAATCACTTGATGGTTGGAATTCCACCCAAGGCAGATAGAAAAAAAATGTAGCTTGGAAATTAGCACATAGTAGTAGAAGAATGAGGACTTGGAATGAATCAAATGGCTCAAAGATTAGAGGATGAAGATAATTTTGAGCCTGTCCATGAGGAGAAAATATTGTCTCTAATCCAAAAAAATATGCAAAATATCGCTAGTGAGTAAGAATACATGAAATATTTTATTGAGAGTATATAGCTCTTATTTCTAACAATTCTTGAGCATGAGTAGAAATAATTCTAATGCTAGTTTAAGTCACAAGAATAGCTCAGATTGGCCTCCCTTTTGTTTTTTTCCTTGTTGGTGAATTTCTTTGTGTTTACCATTCAATATAAATGCAACTTTGTTTCATTTTCCCTCTATATCACACATTTTTCTCCCTACAATAACCTCATTGGTGTGTCTAGGCATTACACACTAGTATGTAGAATAACAAGGCATTTTCCAAGTTGTGTACATGGTTAAATCCCTTAATTGAATTTCTCACTACATCCTACAACGTGAATTCCCTTGAATTGGAATCACTAGTTGGTCCTTATAGCTTAGTTTCAATTAGTTTGAGTCATTGGGGAATTCCAAAGCCCAAATTGACCTTGTATGGTTCATTGGTATACCATATCAGTTAGGGTGTTGTTCAAACCACATCCTATCATTTTCTCTTTAGTCTATTAGAGCCTAAAAGTCCAATGCACAATGCAACCACACCTTCTCATACTACGAGTTTGATTGCCACCTACAACTAGATGTGGATGGGATTTCAAGTAAAAAAAATTATATGTTGTTAATGCCTCATGGATTTTGTGTTCAATAACAACAAAATAACCTATCACATCACTAATTTCTTGTATTATGGGTTGGATAGATATATGACAATTGAGCACTAGGTGAGAATATTGTAATAAGCAGAGTTTATTTTATCACTAGGAATTCAAATAAGACTTAGTCATATTTGAACCTATGACCTATGAAATCCATGTAGGAAAAATGCCTTGTTGAACCAATTGAAATAATCCTTGTATCTTACTAAAAAATCTTATCTATCACTACTATTAAATTAGGTTTGATAGTTGAACTTGCACTTATTGAGGGAAAAGGAAACTTTTGATGTATTATATATTCTTGTTAGGATACCATAATTGATAATATAATTTTTTATATATATTTTTTATTAAAAATTGAAAATGTGTTTTTTTGGTAATATAATTAATATCTATTAATATAATACAAAAAGAGTTACATACAATCCATGGTGCAACCTATTCTCAAAGAAAACATAGTTGCATAACTTGCAAAATATACACTATAGGGTTGTTTTGAGATTTGTCCCATCCCATACAAAGATTATACAAAGTCTTAAGCATAACAAAAGATTAAATTATAACTTTCACGAGTATAAGAAGAACTAATTAAAGATATCGAGAACCTATTTATGTCAGAAGAAAAGCTAACCCTATAATAAAATTTATTTAGACAAATGCTACTCATTAGAGTCAAAGTCAATTTTCATGAAGATATGAGGCGTGTCCTTCCCATGGTTGGCCTTGGCAACTTCTTCATCCTAGATTGCTTCCATGTTGTCATAGTCCTTGCATTTCATCTTCATAGGGTGTCCATACTCACCCATCTCCTCACTCCTTGTCTCAAACCTATGAATATCATGGATTACGTTGTTATATTTCTAATTTATGTGGTCTAGTTTCTCTTACAACTAGTTCAATTTCTTGAGAAAAAAAAATCAACTAGGCATCTTCTGCTTCCACCATCATGGTTATGAAAGTATTCATGTGCCAATAAATGTCCACCAACTTTAGGAATTATGTATCCCTACTGTGTGAAAAGACATTGTATGGAATCCACTAAAATATCCCCTCATCCACCTATGCATTACATGTCATGCCTCACTATTCTCTCCCTCTTCCTTATTTTTTTTTACTTCCATATTTATCTTATAAGAAAATATACTATGATAAGTTGTTGCTACCTCCTTGCTGAGGAATATGATCTACATTTTCTAGGTATTCCTTTGTGAATACCATGACTACTTTCCCATGTTCCTTGTTCCTTTTGCCTAATTCCCTTTCCTTCTTGAGAAACCACTCTGATGGTCTTTGAGATAGATCACTCCTAATGTTACACAAGTGACACCCTATAACTAATAGGTTGCAAGCCTAATTCTCAACCCAAAGTGTCCACTCCAAATTCAATAGATCTAAATTCAGAGGAGATGAAATAGGGCTATAATATATCATCGCTATCATATAAACCCACCTTTGCAACATGTCTCCCTCCCCTTTATTGGTTGACATAGTCTTACTCCCATGATAAATGTTAAATATACTATCATAAGAAATTAGAAACACCCCCTATATATGCCCTCTTCCTCCATGATTCCATAGGCACATGTTTTCACTTGATGGAGGAGGATCATCTCAGTCTTGGTTTCTAGAGGATGAGCCATAATGGCCTCATGCTTCCACCACCCTCTCCCTTGTCTCTTAATTCCATTCACACATTCTAAATGTCACATATACCCCTACTCCCTCTAAATGAACATCGACATTGTGATTATTCCTCCCTTCCACTCCATCTGGTGAAGATATTATTATCAGCAGCCAATAGGGCTTGCACATGATCCCTATGGTTGTTGTGCATGCCAATTTGGGTTATAATTTGTTGTGGGTTATTGCTTACTTTATCATTGTTTAATGTATTTCCAGTTCACAGTGAAAACCACATCCCAAAATATAATTTCACCTTCAATCAATTACCCACGAATAATTTAGTGTTTTCTTGATTGTTGGATTTTCTCTAATGCTAGTTTAAGTCACAAGAATAACTCATATTGGCCTCCCTTTTGTTTTTTTCCTTGTTTCTGAATTTCGTTGTGTTTACCATTCAATATAAATGCAACTTTGTTCCATTTTCCCTCTATAACACACATTTTTCTCCCTACAATAATTTCATTGGTGTGTCTAGGAATTACACACTAGTATGTAGAATAACAAGGCATTTTCCAAGTTGTGTACATGGTTGACTCCCTTAATTGAATTTCTCACTACATCCTACAACTTGAATTCCCTTGAATTGGAATCACTAGTTGGTCCTTATAGCTTAGTTTCAATTAGTTTGAGTCATTGGGGAATTCCAAAGCCCAAATTGACCTTGTATGGTTCATTGGTATACCATATCAGTTAGGGTGTTGTTCAAACAACATTCTATAATTTTCTCTTTAGTCTATTAGAGCCTAAAAGTCCAATGCACAATGCAACCATACCTTCTTAGATTATGAGTTTGACTGCCACCTACAACTAGATGTGGATGGGATTTCAAGTCAAAAAAATTATATATTGTTAATGCCTCATGGATTTTGTGTTCGATAACAAAAAAATAACTTATCACATCATTAATTTCTTGTATTATGGGTTGGGTAGATATATGACAATTGAGCACTAGGTGAGAATATTGTAATAAGCAGATTTTATTCTATCACTAGGAATTCAAATAAGACTTAGTCATATTCGAACCTAGGACCTATGAAATCCATGTAGGAAAAATGCCTTGTTGAACCAATTGAACTAATCCTTGTATCTTACTAAAAAAATCTTATCTATCACTACTATTAAGTTAGGTTTGATAGTCGAACTTGCACTTATTGAGGGAAAAGGAAACTTTTGATGCATTATATATTCTTATTAGGATACTATAATTGATAATATAGTTTTTTGTATTTTTTTTTTATTAAAAATTGATGTGTTTTTTTTGGTAATATAACTAATATCTATTAATAAAATACAAAAAGAGTTACATACAATCCCTGATGCAACCTATTCCCAAAGAAAACATAGTTGCATAGCTTCCAAAATATACACTATCGGGTTGTTTTGAGATTTTTCCTATCCCATACAAAGATTATACAAAGACTTAATCATAACACAAGATTAAATTATAACTTTCCCAAGTCTAAGAAGAACTAATTAAAGATAACGAGAACCTATTTATGTTAGAAGAAAACCTAACCCTATAACAAAATTTATTTAGACAAATGCTACTCATTAGAGTTTGAATCAATTTTCATGAAGATATGAGGTGTGTCCTTCCCAAGGTTGGCCTTGGCAACTTCTTCATCCTAGATTGCTTCCATGTTGTCATTTCCTTGTCTTTCATCTTCATAGTGTGTCCCTCCTCACCCAAATCCTCACTCCTTTCCCCAAACCTATTAATATCATGGATTAGGTTGTTATATTTCTAATTTATGTGGTCTAGTTTCTCTTACAACTAGTTCAGTTTCTTGAGAAAAAAAAAATCAACTAGGCATCTCATGCTTCCACCATCATGGTTATGGAAGTCTTCATGTTCCAATAAATGTCCACCAACTTTAGGAATTTTGTATCCCTACTGTGTGAAAATCCAATGTATGGGATCCACTAAAATATCCCCTCATCCACCTATGCATTAGATGTCATGCCCCACTATTCTCTCTCTCTCTTTATTTTTTCTGAATTCCATATTTATCTTATAATAAAATATACTATGATAAGTTGTTTCTACCTCCTTGTTGTGCATGACAATTTAGCATGCACAACAACCCTATTAGGTTTGGTAGGTATGTCATTTCCTATCAAAGAGTTGTTCTAAAGGTACCATACATTTGGGAATGAAATTGTTCTTTAATTGTAAAACATTATGACCAACAATGTTATTTACAAAAGTAGAGTTTGGAGCATAACCTGTTTCATCTCTTTGATCTTCTTAGAGGGCATTATTTTCCAAATCTGGTATAGTATTTGAAAATTATTCTACTGCTTCAAGGAATCTCTTGATCTGTTGATCATCTTCAAACACCTGCCAATTTTGGACATTGTCTGGTATGGAGGGTCTGAATCTCATTTCCACTTCATGATTTAGTTTAGGCAAAAGAGGAGGCCTTAAAGTACTGGTTGTTGTAGCAAGTGCATCAACCTGCTGATTATGTTCTATGGGGATAGTTGTGATGCAGAAAGCATCAAATAACTTGTCAATCAAGTCCCAAACGTGATTTCTATAAGACATTTTTCTTGGGTGTTTAGTTTTGTATTTCTTTTGGATTTGTTGCACTACAAGATCTGAGTCACCAAAGACAGAGATGTGTAGAACTCCCATTTTCTTAGCAACTTCCAACCCTAGCACCAAAGCTTCATATTCTGTCACATTGTTAGTAGCATCAAATTCAAGCTTATGTGAAATGGTTATGGGATCAACTGTTGGGAGAATAAGCACCATTCCAGCCCATGCACCTTCTTTTGAGTAAGCTCCATCGAAATTCATATACCAAACTACATTTTCTTTATGTTTATTTTGTATAGGAGCTACAGGGATCTCTTCTTTTTGTAGTTCTGATTTCAAGAAAAGGCTACAACAACCCATGTTCTCTTCAATTGAGTATATAGGATGATTCTTTTCTTTTTTGTTGTCACTTACCACATATTGCATCTTGTTTTCTCTGTATAGTCTTCTTTCCTCACCTCCGAATATGGGCACCATTGCATATGACATGTCCATTTGTAATGAGCCTCTTAGCTTGTGTGAAAAAATATATAGACAACAACAAACCATAATTGGCAGGGACATCTGTCACGACTATATCCATTATCACACTTTTCATAGGTAGTTGAGCTAGTGTTACCACCATATCTTTGATGACACCCATACATTTTACCTTTTTCACATCAAAATAATAAAGATCCTGGTAAGATCTTGTGATGTCTAGGCCTAGTTTCTCCATCACAATCTTTGGCATAAGGTTGTGAGATGTTCTTGAGTCCAATATGCAATTGTGTAACATCTTATCGTGCATATTCAAAGTGATGTAAAAAGGAGGTATGACATCATCTCGGTCTTCAACATATGGTCCTTAGATAACATTTGGGCATTCTTCATGACTGTTCATGTAACTTTATTGGGGAAATGACTCAGAGATTTTCATGATTTTATGGATCTGTGACTGATAGATAGGGTTTCTTACCAGCTCAAGTAAAGGGACCAATATTTTTATCTTGGTCAACTCTTTCCCAATGTTAAATGGGAAGGTAGATTTCTCTACTTCTTTATTTTCATCTCGAGGCTGTCTATTTTTTGTTCTTTGAGTTGGAGGTATGACTGTGGGTATAGAGGAAGAAGGGTTTGCAGGGCTTACTTCTTTGGGAGAAGATTTAGGCAAAGGAGTCTTTTTTGAAGGGATAGGATCAGCAGGTTCTATCCTATTTGTCCTAGGCCTCAAGTCACGTTTCTTGTGGATTTCTGCAAGTAGTGAATTTGAATTGATTTATACTGAAAAGCAGAAATACCATATCTGTCATGATTTTCATTTATTTCCAAATCATATGCAACTTTTGTGTAATCTTCCTCTGTGAGTTGTATACTATCAGTTTTATCCTGTAACCAATCTATTTCTTCATCCAACAATGGAGTTTCTTTTTCATATGTTTCATCAATGACTGTGTTTATATCTCTCCTCATAGGATTTTGCAAGGGTTGTTCATCTGGTCTCCTTAGTTCTCTTTACATATACCGAGGGTTAAAAGGTTTCCTAACTGGGTTAGAATTTCTAGGACCAGGTTGAGGGGGTTTGATGGTATTAGCCCCTTCGAACTCCATTATTTTTAATTTATTTGAGAGATTTCTAATCAGCCTGGTCATTTATTCCATTATGATTTCAACAAAGTTCTTTGCAAGATTGGAAGAGGAGGGTTCTTCTTTCCCTAATTTCTTTCCTTTGTCTTTTTGCTTGATATTTTAAACATCCTTCCCCTTTTTGTCTGGGTCAATCCTAGCCAAATTTCTAGTAGCTGTCAGATTTTCTTCTAAGGCCACAACATCTGACTGCATCCTAAGTAGGGTTCGAGACCTCCTTTCTCTGAGTAAGACTACAAAGTAAGGGTCAAAGGCTCCTGAAAAGTTTATCATAACAACAGTTAGGGTAGGTTTGATAGATGTGGGAATCTTGTTATAAAGTTTATTCAATCTTTTTGTGAATTCCTCCACATTTTCATTCTCCTTTTTCTTTAATGAGGCAAACTTAGTAAGGTAATATTGGTAGTCATTTTTCTCCCCCCGTTGTTTTAAGAAAGATGATTATAGGACTTCCCAAGAGTCTAAAGTTGCATTTTCTAGATTTATGAACCATTTGCGTACATCTCCAACTAGAGTTTGTACAAATATCCTCATATACACATCCTCATGCTCTACATTTAGGTTATCTGTAAAGTTTTGAAATGCATCCAAATGTTCTTCAACTGTTCCTTTTTTTTCTGCATTATATTTGGGAATTAACTTGAGATAATTGTCTGGCATATCCTTTAGAATTCCAGGGAGTGCTAAAGGACCATGTCTAGTAGCAACCCAAGGCATTTCGAGGGGGAAGATGTTTATTTCCTCCTCCTCCAACTCCTCTTCCCGCTCCAACCATTATATGTTGTAGTATTAAGGATTTTGTTGTAGTAGTGATTGGTATTCTGATTCTTTGAGGTTCAGAGGATGGGCCTGGGTTGGAAAGGTTATTTGAACTAAAAGGAGTATGTAGATCTGGGATTTATGGGCTAGGTGGAGGTGTTGAACAAAAGTCATCAGGCTCAAGAGTTTCTGATTTTTAGCTTGATACTGAAAGAATGTGGGGGCTTCCTACGCCTTGTTGGATGGGTCCAAATATGAGATTTGGCCTTTTAATGAGTATTTATGGGTTATAAAATGGAGGATAAATTTTAGAATCAGGATTGCTTCTAGTATGTTTCCTACCAGAAGCCAGGTTGGTCTAATAATGGAGTCACCAGGTGAATTAAGGTCACAACAAGAAGCTAAACTCTATTCACCGTAAGGATTTAGATCTGTAGGTTTTCGAAGGCCTAGGGAAAAGGTTTTTTCAGTTTTTCATTCCTTGACAATGGTGCCAGAAGATGTTGTAGCCCTAGAGACACACCAAGTTTCGATTTCGCTGCAATTCCTAGGAAAATCTAGAGCTAAGATATATATATATATATATATATATATATATATATATATATATATATATATATATATATATATATATATATATATTTTNAAAATATATATATATATATATATATATATATATATATATATATATATATATATATATATATATATATATATATATATTCTAAGCTGGTTTTTAGATCTAGGGGTTTCAAAATTACTATCAATTGCTCTCAAATCTTTAAAATGTAAGTAAAATAAGGCATATGGGCTTGTGGCTAATGAGATATATGTAATATTGCTTATCTAGACATAAAACAGTAAATTGACATGCACAATAGCCATAGGGATTCTGTGCATGCCAAATAAATCAAAAGCTTATGGAACACAGTTATGTCGCCTGGTTGTGATTTTGTGCCCCCAAACCAAATTGTCATTGTCTCCCTAAATGGCTTAAGGAGGCAAGTTACAACTCACCATAAAATGAAAAACATGCCTTCGATCGACAAACCGTCAGTTTCGTTGGGCTCCTGGCATCGGATTCCAGCTAGGGGGACCCCTCTCCTATGATTCTGTCGCCCAAAAAAGTGTTTGTTAGAGGATCTCCAGAACTAGGGTTTTGCTCAGTGAGGAACAATGCAAATCCGACACAGGGGGTCAAATTTCACAACCCTTGTGTCAGGTGATTGTGGGCACCATGGTTGCATGGGCGTTGGCCATACAGACCTTCTGAAGCTTATGGAACTCAGTGATGTCTCCCTATTGTGATTTTGTGCCACCAGACCAAATTGTCATTGTTTCCCTGAATGGCTTCAGGAGGTGAGTTGCAACTTGCCATAGCACCCAAACCATGCCTCAGATCGACGAAACACCATTTATGTTGGACTCCTAGCACCAGATTCCAGTGAGGGGGACCCCTCTCTTGTGATTCTGTCACCCAAAAAAGTGTTTGTTAGAGGATCTCTGAAACTAGGGTTTAGCTCAGTGAGGCACAATGTAAATCCGACACAGGGGGTCAAATTTCACAACCCCTGTTTCGAGTGATTGTGGGCACTGTGGTTGCATGGGAATTGGCAATACGGACCTTCCGGAGATTACATAAATCATTTGCGTTGTTGGGTTGTGATTTTGTACCACCAGACTAAATTGTCATTGTCTCCCTGAATGGCTTCGGGAGGTGAGTTGCAATTCGCCATAACAAGCATATCGTGCCTCGGATCGATGCACCATTAGTTTCGTTGGACTATTTGCACCAGATTCCAGCTAGGGGGACCCCTCTCCTATGATTCCATCACCCGGAAAAGTGTTTGTTAGAGGATCTCTGGAACTAGAGTTTTGCTCAGAGAAGCACAATGCATATCTGACACAGGGGGTCAATTTTCAAAACTCTTTTGTCGGTCAAACTCTCTTCTACAACCTCATTTTTAGCCAAGAATTCCATTCTCTACTTGCTAGATTAATTGAGAATAACTTATTTAATATCTTGAGCATAGTTTCTATGGCCTTTCACATCACTAGTTTTTTATACTCTTTCATTTTTTTGCATTGTTGGTTTTTTCCCTCCTTTGGGAGTCAAGAAGCAAAATCTTCAAGCTTTGTTTCTTAGCTACCTTATGGGATAAATTATTAAAGAGAATGGCCTTTCTTGAAATTAAATTTTTTGACCCTGTTTTAGGCTTGCTTGACATGCATTTACAACTCATACTCAATATTAAAAACTTGCATTTTCAGCCCTCATGACAAAATCGAAAATTGCCATCTCATTTTAAGCTTAAATTTTTTTATATCTTCAACCCTCATGTATTTGCATAAAATACCAAATTCCAACCCTCTTTTTGAATATTGAATTTGCATTTGCAGCATTATTTTTTAGTTTTAAGGTTTCTATTTAATTTATTATAATTTCTAGGTCCTTTTTTTGGGTTTTTCTTTCAACTTTTCTCTTTTGGGCACGATAATGTTTTGCCTTATATTTTGGTTTTATATTGTAGGACAGTGTGCAGTAACAGTGTGTAGGGATGTCTTAGCCTCTTTCCTTTTTCTCAAAATTTTATGAATTGAACAACATCAATTAAAGTGTCCCTAGAATTGACAAAATACAGAGTATCAAGCACATTGGTCCATTGTACAATGTTGGGGTTCCATAGCCCAAGAAGATGTCATGTAACCATTCTGGAACAATACAAGCATTTTTAATCAACATCTAGTTCTTCATAAATGTTTGTGTATGTGATTACAACCTCAATTCTTGAACACTAATGTTTTATGGATTGCAAACTGAAGCATTTGGCCCTGGTGCAAGTCTCAATTGATGAATGTATGTCACCCAATACTTCCAATTGAGCATGTTTGGCATTTCAAGGCAAGGAAAGGCATGTCAAGGCATGGCATGACAAGGCAAGACATGGCATGTCAATGCAAGGCAAGGAATGACATGTCAAGGCAAGGTAAGGCATGGATTGTCAAGGCAAGGCATGGCTAGGATAGGCATGGCATGTCAAGGCAAGGCTAGGATAGGCATGGCATGTCAAGGCAAGGCAAGGCATGACATGTCAAGGCAATGCATGTCAATGCAAGGCATGGCATGTCAAGGCAAGGCATGCCAATGCAAGGCAAGGCATGTCACAAGGCAAGGCATGTCAGGGAAAGGCATGGAAAGGCAAGGAATATCAAGGAAAGGCATGACATTTCAAGGCAAGGCAAGGGAATGCATGGAAAGTCATGGTAAGTCATGACAACGCATGGAAAAGCATGGCATGTTAAGGCAAGGTAAGACATGTCAAGGAAAGTCGTGGCTGGTCAAGGCAAGGCATGGCTTGTTAAGGCAAGGCAAGGCAAGACATGTCAAGGCAAGACATGGCTTGTCAATGCAAGGCATGGCATGTCAAGGCAAAGCATATAATGACATGTCAATGCAAGGCATGGCAAGGCAAGGCATATAATGACATGTCAAGGAAAGGAAAGACTTGTCAAGGTAAGACATGGCAGGGCAAGGCATGTCAAGGTAAGGAAAGGCAAGGTCTGTCAATGTAAGGCATGTCAAGGCAAGGCGTGTCAATGAAAGCCAAGGTTTTTCAAGGCAAGGAATGCCAAGGAAAGGCAAGGCATGCCAGGGCAAGGCATGGCAAGGCAAGGAATGTCAAGGCAAGTCAGGGCATGTCAATGCAAGGCATGCCAAGGAAAGGTAATGGAATGCATGGCAAGGCAAGGCATGTCATGGTAAGGCATGCCAACACATGGAAAATCATGACATGGCAAGGAAATATGTGTCAAGGCAAGGCATGTCAATGAAAGACATGTCAAGTCAAGGCATGGCTTGTCAAGGCAAGGCATGGCTAGGCTAGGTATGCCTTGTCAAGGCAAGGCAAGGCATGTCATGTCAAGGAAAGGCATGGCATGCCAAGGCAAGACATACCAATGCAAGGCATGCCAATGGAAGGAATGACATGTCAAGGTAAGGCATGCCATTGCAAGTAAAGGTCATTCAAGGAAAGACATGTTAATTCAAGGCAAGGCATGTCAGGGAAAGGCATGGAAATGCAAGACAAGGCAAGGAATGTCAATGCAAGGCATGGCATGTCAAAGCAAGGCATGGCTTATCAAGGCAAGGCATGGCATGTCAAGGAAAGGCATGGAATTTCAAGGCAAGGCAAGGCATGGCATGTCAAGGCAAGGCAGGACATGTCAAGGCAAGGCAATGCAAGGTTAGGCATATAATTTTTTTATGATCTTTACTAATGTTTATTAGAATTGTTGAATGTTTTACATCATTGGAATGACATCTTAGCTGTAACTTATTTGATATTTTATTATCGTATGTGCACTTTGGTATGATGTAAAATGATTATTGTTTCATTTCATATGTTGTAATATTAGATATATAACAGAGAAATTAATTTTTGCATGAAATAAATAATAACTTTTCATTCTAAATGTTTGTTTTTGCAGAACAAGGATCTTCCAGAAGATTCAGATCTTCCTCAACAAATAGATCCTGATCATGATGTTGGATCCGATGTTGAGATGGCAGATGATGCTCATGATGACACATATACAAATGACAAAGATGCCATTGTTGATGCAAGTGATGATCATGATGATCATGATCATGATGGTGATGATGATGTTGAGGCAGTTGCTGGTAGCAGCCAGTGACATTCATGATCATATAGACTACATCATGGATCATTTTTGATACATTGTTATAATGCCTCTTTTCATGGTTACTATCATATTTATCATTTTCATGGCCTCCTGTACCATATTATTGAGTTGTATCATTTTGACATGTTTCATGTTGACTTATATCGTTTGGACATGACGTATCATATTGAATTGTATCATTTTGTCTTACATAATTTATCATTTTTATTTATATCATTTGTACATGATGTATCATTTTGACTTATGTCGACTATTGGACATGTATCATTTTCAGATGATATTGATCTACTGGCATATATATTTGACTTTCACTTATTTTAGTTATATATGATGATGATATTATCAATATTAACTAGTCGATTTTTATATATTGAAAGTGGTTGATAATTTTTGGATGCATATTCATTATGTATGATGGTTTTGATTTACTGCTCATGATGGATGTTG
The DNA here is from genome assembly GCA_009831015.1 of Picea engelmannii. Lineage (NCBI taxonomy): Eukaryota > Viridiplantae > Streptophyta > Pinopsida > Pinales > Pinaceae > Picea > Picea engelmannii. The sequence continues at coordinate 38,675 of ML799451.1, read as the reverse complement.
TCAAATTCACTTAAATTATAGATATTTGACTCACTTGTTTTAATTATAGATGATGATCATGTTATAATAATTATCTTGTTATTTTATATATACTGGATGTTGTAGATTCTATTTTGATGGAGATTTAATAAGTATAATGATGTTGTTAATTTGTATGGATGTACATTTCCCTAAAAAATTCTTTATAAATGTTATCCTATAAAATATTTCAAATACATTTATATGACTTACTGTATAATCATATAAGTTATTTAAGAGACATGATATATTTAACTAATTAAATTGAAATAAAACATATTAATTTAATAATTGTAAGCAAAACAAGAAGCATTTTTGGAAGCAAGAAAGGAAGCAACAATGGAAGCCAAATTGGAAGCATAATTGGAAGCCACCACACCAGAAGCAAAAATGGAAGAAAAAATAGAACCCAAACCAAAAACAAAACGGGAAGCAAAACATGAAGCAAAACTAGAAGAAAAACTAGATGTAAAACTGGAAGCCAAACCATAAGCCAAAATAGAAGCAAAATTGGAAGCCATATTAGAAGCAAAATTGGAAGCCAAACCAAAAGCCAAAATGGAAGGAAAATTGGAAGCCATATCAGAAGAAAAACTGGAAGCAACACCTGGCACTAAACCTGGTGCTATTCTTAGCGCCAAAATGGAAGCAAAATTTGAAGCCATATCAGAAGCAAAACTGGACATAAAACGGGAAGCCAAACCAGACGCAAAAATGGAAGCAAAATTGGAAGGCATATCAGAAACAAAACTGGAAGGAACACTTGGCACTAAACCTGGTGCTAATTCTGGCGTTGTTCCTGGCATTAAACCCGATGTTATTCTTGGCGCTAATCCTGGCACTAAACCTAGCGTTATTCTTGGCACTAATCCTGGTGCTAAACCTGACGCTATTCCTGGCGTTATTTTTCTGGCGCTAATTCCGATGCTAAATCTGGCACAATTATAAAAAGTCCATATTGCACCTAGTTTTGCACCAGAAAAGGTGTCTGATTCATAGAGTGAAATACAATAAATTCCAGCATTATTTTAGGCGCCAATTGTCTGTTCTGTTGTAGTGTATATACCAAGGAGACCTTTTCATTTGGAATCATCTTGTATTTATGAATTCATGTAATGTATAAGGAGGTTGCCCCCTCAAAGAGGCTTATTATCTGAATTTCTCTCTTTGTCAAGGCATGGAGTACTTATTCTGAGGTTTTTTATGTTATTTTGATATTTGGTTCTTAACACCTTTCTTGTGGCTTCAATCAGCTGAAACCCACCCATGACTGCCTCTGCTCTCTCTTTTGCTTGAACTGTATGAACTCTAGATGGAAGTCCTTCTCCACCTATCCAAGATATTGAATCACGGTCCTTCGTGATCCAACCCTCTCTGCATCAACACTTTTCCTTGGTCCTCTTGAATCACGATCCTTCGTGATCCAAGCACTTGAGAAAAAGTCCTTCCTTGCTCCTAAGTGTGACCTTGGTGACTCCACACTAACAAAGGTCCTCCTTTGCTATCTGTGTGAAAAGTCCTTGATCTTGGCATCTCACCAAAGAGCTTGAACTTGGTATCACACCAAATATCCGACCTTGACCTCTCATCAAAAGTGTCTTCTCCTTTAACTTAGCCTTTCTTTTATAATCGTGAGTTATAATCTATTTATAATCTCCAAAGTGATTGACGATTGAGTTTACTTCTCACACTCACTTGAGATTTAGAAACATGCTAATTACTTTTAGCACTTTCCTTAAATAACTTAATTAATTCAAGCAATTGATTAATAAAATCACTTTACTTTAATAATTCCTTTAACTAAAGTAAAGTTACCAAGGTAGAAGGCTTTGGACGATTTCCACACATCTAGACACATAGACCTATGCGGAAATACATGTCTGATGCTACTACTAACATCAACAGTTGACTCCCATGTGAGAAAAGAGATCAATACTTTTATGTCATGTATCCATGGATTGAGCTCATTGTTGTTGAGTGCATAAAATTTAGGCATTGACAGTCTAGTATCCATATGGAAGGTTTGTTGAACAAATGAGAACCACCTAGTAAATAATGGGTTGAGGTCAAGGTTGTGGTTGCACTGGATGTTGATGGGTGATGAGTTGTTGAAAGATACTCATCACATAACACATCATTTGATCATAGAACTCATATTCTTGATGGGTCTATTACTATTGTCGATTCATGAGAGTTTTTAGTAATGGGTGTTATTACTCTTGCATTTTTTCAACCAAGATTAGGATGAGGATGGAGTCTTGCAATTTTTCTAATTCATTGGAACTTTATGGGGAGCCATTTTAGATTGGATCTAGGATCAACGATGATTTGTTATTCCATTTTTTCTTTTCAGGGTGCTTCACTAAACCCCACAAGGTTTCCATCCCTTGAGCCATGTGATTTATGATCTAGATTATCACTCAAACCATTTGGGTCGTTTCATAATATATCCCAAAATTTAAGATTTTGAGTCAAAAATCGAAAAGAATGATATTTGGGTAGTTCCCAATGGTTTTCTCCTCTAAAACTCTTTGAGCAAAGTTCCAATCCACTTAAATTTGTTCTCCACATTCCAAAATTTCTAATGAGATATCAGGCACTCAATTTTGAATTTTGAGTGAAAAGTTATGGCCTTGGCAAGTTGACCATCACATGTCCAACATGATTACCCTTACTTTTGGCCTTCCAACTTCTAATCTCTTTGTATCATCATTTCTTCACTTTATGATGTGCATATAGATAAATATTGGCATTTCCCTCTTGCAATAATCTTGGCAAATAACAATAGCTAAACATATTTTCTTAGCGATTGCTTCCTTGTATACAACTCCCTTTATGAATACAAGTTTTTTTTCAATGCAATATTGTTTGTAATGTCTTTTTGCAATTTCCCTTCACTTCACATCTATATGAAAACATGCAATTTAATGTGTTGTTCACTAGATTGCTCCTAAATCCACATCAATAGTGGTTAAATGTGGTTGAGAGTGTACTTTTTAGTAATGAAGGGAGTTATCCATGGATGCTTGCAACAACGAAGTTAGCGAAAAATATCATAAATGCACTAAGAAGCTTATGACACTACATGGGAAATTGATGTGGTCCCTATTGATGAAGAACACTTGAACTTAAGTTATCCTCATACCAAGCTAGAGAGGGTGTCAATTGCTTTAAATGCACAACTCCACAATTTTGAATCTTGTTGAAGAGAGTAGATTTAGAGGAGGATAAGAGATGGAAACCCTTAAGAAGACTCAAACTAGGGACTTTATTGTAAGAAACCTAATGGTATTATATATAGCAAAGGTAAAAGATGTAAACTTTTATGGTCACTATATCTAGAGGCCACAAGTACTAGGGTTTAATATCAATTATACGAGTACAATATCAATAATGCAAGAAGATACTCACACATAAGAGAGCACAAGAGAACAAGTATACACATATGAGAGGATTTCATTGGAGCTTTATACAAATTATATACTCATTTGTATCACTATATAGAGTATACAATTGTGGGGAGAGTGATCAAATTCCAAGTCTCTGATAAAATGCAATACAATGTGTGAACAATTTAAACTTGATCATCCAAAAGAAATAAGTTTAAAGTACAAAGTTTATTGGAGTATAGAATAGAATATCATACATGTTCAATACATTTCATAATAATTACTCAAAAGGTAATAAAATCATACCTTTCTTTCTAGATTCCAACAAAACAAAAAATCCAAGTTCTACTCGACCATGTATTTTACGCTTTTTCAAGGCTTCACGTCTATTAAAATACACTCAAAACTCATGGGAAACTATGGAACTATCATTCGAATATTTGATTAGGGGGAGTTATGACAACCACCAAGATTTCAACAAACTTTTTGCCAAAATATTTCACCAAATATGTGTGGTTTTCGATAATTTGTATCCTACTCCACATATTCACTAAACTAAACCTCACCAAGAAAAAGAATAGTCCCACCAAAAAGCCTACCAAGAGTTGGTTTAAGGTTTGTTAAATCTGTATGGACATACACTCTTGTAGTGGTTGATACTGAACACTTTATTGTTTTTCATTGAACATTGCATTGAAATATAACTAAATATATAATAGGTACACAAAAACCATTTATTTAAGTAGGAGTTGTTATTTTCATCGTCTTGAACAAGAGGTTAAAGTGAAACCTAGGGTAGTATTCGATCTCATGTCTAGGACTAAGGCTAGATGGTACTTAAAAGCACATGACCCCACTTCTCTGAATGATGATAGTATGTGATATTGACTTTCTTGCATATACTATCTAGATTGAAACCCTTTTTGGTCTTGGAGTATGACCTTAAATTGATTTTGATTGGTTAAGAGCTTGTTTTCCTTGAATGTGAGGAAACATGTTAATGCTCATGACCCAGAGTATTATTTGGTCTCATGTCTGCGACTAAGTCTAGATGGTACTTGAAAGCACGTGACTCCACTACTGTAATCTCAATGGTGACCATATGGGATATTGACTTTCTTGCATATACTATCTAGATTGAAACCCTTTTTGGTCTTGGAGTATGACCTTAATTGATTTTGATTAGTGAAGAGTTCGTTTTCCTTGAATGTAAGAAAACATTTTAATGCTCAAGATCCAAAGGCACCTTGCAGGAGTGTAAGTTTGCACCTCATAATCTTGCGATTTTATCAATAAAAGTAAGCTAATAGCCCTAAATATCATAATTTTTTTCATACTTTGAAAAAATAAATATTATTTTGACAAAAGGTCATTAATATGGAGATAAGGTTTTCTCTCAACTATGATGTAGACATGAATGATTCCACTAAGACTAATTTAGACAAAGTAACTAGGCTTAGACGAATATTGTTCCTACTTTCAAAAAATATAATAAAAATAAGAGCAGTTATTAGATCTTCTAGTTTTTGGAGACTCCCGAATCATCATAGACTAGCTTAATCATAAAGGTAATTTACATGTAATCACTCTGGAGCGATGGAAGGATAGAATCAGAGATCTATGCAAAGCTTTCAGGTCAATCAGGTTCACTCACATTTATAGAGAAAACAATAAGCAGGCAGACGAGTTATCCAAGAAGGCTTTACATATCCAAGTGTTGATATTATGGTAGCTACGGAAGGTATTAAACCTCCACATGTAACTGACAAGAATAGAATATTCCGAGAAGCAAGAAGAAACCCTAAAGCATTGAACATAACCCTAGAAGACAAGTTGACTAAAGAAAATAATTAATATTGAGTTTTTAACCTCCAGAAAGAGAAGTTGGCCCAGATAGCCAAGGAAGAACAGTATCAATATAGGATGCCAGAGCTCATTTGGACACACACATCGTGCAACTGCAGAAATTCAATGCGCACTATAGAAATTTGGTAAGTGCACAAGTTTGGAGAGTAGCTGCAGCTGCAGCTATTGCAACTTGTTTTTTCGGTTTTAGGCTTGGAATTTCTCTTGATTATGGTTTGGACTTTCTGCCTTGTGTGCTAGCTCTGGAGAGAGGTGCGCTACATTGATTGGATATTGGTTCTCGGGCTGCTTTCAGAATTATTCTCTCTGTCAAAGTTAAGGTGCTCGAGGGTGGCTTCAGCCTATGTTGGGTGACAATATTGCTATATTGTCTACGGTGAAATGAGCACACCTATTTTTCTAACAGGTTATGGGCCCACACTATCTTCAGATAGTCTAACCGTTGGAAGATAGATTGGGAAGATTTTGCTCAGTTATAGTTGCAATTGCAGTCAAATTTTTTGCTGCAGCAACGAAACCTTAACCCTCTTGTTAAGGCACCTTAAGTGAAGAGATTGACCTAATTTATGGATAGCCTAGTGCGCCCTAACCTAGTGCACATCCTAGTACTCTCAGCAAGCTAAGACATCAAGTTTGAGTTCTTGGTCAAAGTCAAAGGTTGACCAAGTCAAAGCATTCATGATTTACTCTATGAAGTCAGAAAACAAGTTAGAAGGGGATTCTAACTTTAGAGCATGGAAGACAAGGATTGACCTCATCCTTTCCAAGAATAAAGTGTTGGATATCGTGAAAGGAAAGAACGTGGAACCACAGTTTGAAGAAGGAAAAGAGAAGGAAACTCAGAACGTTGCAGTTATGGAGAAGTTCAAGGATAATGACATCAATGTCATGAGTATCATAGTGGACTCTGTAAAACACCGCTTGATACCCTACATCTCTCATCTTGACTCATCTAAGAAGATGTACGATTCCCTAACTAACCTCTTCTCAGTCAGAAACATTGAACAAGTAACGAGTCTGAAGAATGAGCTCCGTGACATGAAAATGAATGATGATGACATCATAACATCATACTCTGTAAGAATCTCTCAGTTAAACTACAAGTTATTGAAAAAATCATTTCAGAAAAGGAACTGGTAAATATAGTACTCAATGGCCTTCCCGAGACATGGGATGCATTTGTTGCAAGCATGAACATAAGAAAGGAATATCCCACATTTGAAGAACTTTGGACTTGCTATGCACAAGAAGAATCAAGGGTTAACACAAAAGAGAAATCCCAAAGTAAAGATCAAGGATTCACAACAAAGTTCAAGAATTTCAGGAATAAGAAGAAGTTTGGCTTGGGGAAGAAACCAAATCAAGAAAAGGATATGTCAAAAATTCAATGCTTCAACTGTCGAAAATATGGTCACTACATAAACCGTTGTCTTGAGTTAAAGAAAAGGAAGGAAACAGAGGAAGCACTAGTTGCCGAAGAAAGGGAACCCTCAAAGAAGATCAAGCAGGATAAAACAAGCTTCTTCTTCTAAGTCAAGGTAACAATATTCTTCAAAGTTCTTGTACATATCATGTTCACATAGTTTCTGTACATATCATGTATATCTATTTCTTAGAAGATAAGATGTTCAATTGAAACAACACCTATGGAAGAACAACAAGATTAGGATTGTTATCACGATAACTATAAGTCAAGCAATACACATGAAAAGATGAAGTACGTTGACAATCTTTGATAACAATTCCTGTGGAAGATATTATATAAGTAACAATTGTCAGATAAGCTGAAATCGGAATCAAAATTGAAGAGAACTAGAGGGATCAAAATAGAAATAAGTCAGCAATCAAGAGGAAATTAGAAAAAGACTTGTGACACCTTGTAGAAGGAAATAAGGATGCAGACATAAGCGTGGACTATCTTAGATGGAGGGAGTTGATTACAACATTCCAAAAGAGGAGCATGCATTCATACATGAAGCAAGGATTAGAAGGGAGCTAATCCTAAATATGATCCATTGAGGATTATGAAGTACCTATCCATGTTCCCTATAATACCCTGTTTCCCCCAGTCTGTAAAAATAACTATATTGGGCAAGAACTATGGCAAACACAAAAGATGTGAATGTTTGATTAGACAGACCTTTGTATAGAAGGTCGATGAATGTAAATTATGTTATGATTATGTGGTGCATGACTACTGGGAGGGGGATGTGCTAAAAGAGACCACGATGGCTAATGAGAGGTGGTGGAAGGGACCTGGAATGGTTGCACTAACTTCCACCGGGCCAGTACCGTACTGGTTTTTACTTGCTCAAAGATCAAAGCAGCTCTCTGACCCTGGAATGGATTTCCCATCAGATAGGTAGGTGGGGAGGCTCCTCAAGAGTTAATGAGGGGATGGGGGTGAACCCCCCATCTGTAACAGCTCCCAGACCTGACCACGTACAGGGAAATTCGCGCCACACGCAATCCTGCAGAGAAAAGGCAAGAGAGAAAGTGCGGCAAAAGGGGAGGGAAGGAAGGAGAGAATGCATGCGACAGAGATCGCGGAAGAGAATCGAGAGAAACTCGAGAAATACAGGGAGTTCTGAACAAGGGAGAAGGAGAGTAACCTTCGTCCTTGACTCCCGTTGAGCTGGAAGTAGAAGACTGAATCTCGAGCATCGTGGTCTAGCTCGGGGGTGGCTAGTGGTAAATCCATTTGGAGTCACTGAACCTATGGTTGGGTGGAAACGAGCACCCCTCTCAACAGTCACATCACACTTGGTGTTTTTTGATAAGTGTTATGTCTTGTATTTTTGAATTGAATGCATGCTCATGTTTATACGCTCATAAATGGTTTCTGTATGGAAGTGTTTGCCTGTGTTTTGATTTGGAGACAAGGGATACATGCTTATACTTATATGACCATAATCGGTCTATGAATAGAATGAGTAGGTTCAGAATACGAGTCCGTTCCCTTGAGAATTGTCCTATCTACTTGGCTCACGCTATGCCCTAGTTTAATTTCCCAAAGGCACTTCTCTCAGGAAGTTTCTTTACACTCCAGAGTCGGAGTGAGTCCCTCGAAAGAACTACCATGATAGTAAACCCACGAGTTTACTTTACCCCTACCACCAAATTTATAGCTCGGCGAATTAGGAAGACTTTTACTCAGGTCACCAAGCCTAGGGATAATTTACCCAAGAACCCTCTGAAAGATCTGTCGGAGCTCTATTGCCCGTCGACCTTAACCTTTGCATAGGCAGGAGAGTGGACTTGGCAACGTCCTGAAAGTCCCGGAGCATTCAGACCCGTTCATCGACATTTCAGCATTTTGGCACCCGGGAAACTAAAGGGCAAGACCCTTCGTCATCGCAAGTCGCAAAGTCCCGGTATGCGAAACTTCGAATTAGCTTAGTGTGAATAGATTTCGGCATTTTGGCGTTTCGGCACCCGGGAAACCAAAGGGAAAGACCCTTCGTCGTCGCAAGTCATGAAGTCCCGGTATGCGAAACTCCGAATTAGCTTAGTGTGAATAGATTTCGGCGTTTCGGCGTTTCGGCACCCGGGAAACCAAAGGGCAAGACCCTTCATCATCGCAAGTCACGAAGTCCCAGTATGCGAAACTCTAAATTAGCTTAGTGTGAATAGATTTCGGCATTTCGGCATTTCAGTACCCGGGAAACCAAAGGGCAAGACCCTTCATCGTCGCAAGTCGCGAAGTCCCGATATGAGAAACTCCAAATCAGCTTAGTGTGAATAGGTTTCGACATTTCGACGTTTTGGCACTCGGGAGACCAAAGGGGAAGACCCCTCATCTTCGCAAGTCGCGAAATCCCAGTTCATAAAACTCCAAGATGATCTGGACCGTCCATCAGAGGAGATGCATGGTGAGCGGTCAGAGTTCGGGGAAAGCTCTGAAACCCCGTAAGCCATTGGATCTCGTAGGACAGCAAGGGGGTTAAGGTTGAGTGTCCTTCAACGCCCTTAAGCTCAGGAGGGATAGTGACCGTTAGATCTAGATCAACGAGGTTCGTTGATCTCCTACATGAATTCCCATATCAAAATTCGGGGATTTGAGTGATAGGAGTTTTGGAGTCGTTGCATCGTGAACTCTCAGTTCACGAAAATCCGAAGAGATCTGGACCGTTGGATCTCGTACAAGAACTCGTGTATCAGATTTTGGGTTTCGGGGTTTGAAGAGTCGAAAGACTCGACTCACTTGCATTTCGAACTCCGGGTTACCGAAGTCCCGATACGGCCAGGACCGTCGGATTAGGCAAATTTACAACCATTGATCTCAAAAAAGGGACGATTTCGGGTTTCGGGGTTTGAAGAGTCGAAAAACTGGACTCCTAGGCATCACTGAGTCACGAAATGCAAAAGGCACCTCTTGGCTTGGCCCGAGGACATAACCGATGATCACAAGGAGGCTAAGCCACGCTTGGTGCTTGAGTTGTACACGACGGGTTTTCAATGAAAGAACCGACAGATTGGTTTAGGGAAGGTTCCGACAGGAAGAGCTAGCCTGCGATAGGACCTCATAGGAACTCGGGGATTCTGTCCCTCGAGAAAAAAAGGAGAAAAAAAACAAAAAAAACCTATTATGATGTAGTGGGTGTATGACAAATTGGTATCAGAGCATGTTTACAACACTTTTCCTGCTTGGGCTCATAGACTAGTTGCGCAGGAACTCCATCAGAAGTACTCTTAAAAAGGAGTAGCTCTCTATCCTAACCCCCCTTATCAAAAGCCGAAGTTAAGAATGAAAATTCCTATTGTGTGTATGCATTTGAAAAATATGAATTATGTGTTGATTGTGAATGAATATAATGTTGACTAACAACAAGTGTTTTTCTTGCACAACAAGCGGACGATCAACCGCGGGAAACTGCAGACGCACAGAATGGTGACGCACCATGAAGTGGGGGATGGCTCCCACAATAGAGACGAAGAGTCTGACAAAAGGAGAGCGGTAGAGACCCCTCCAGATCTAGCTGATATTGTGAGAAGCCTCATGGTCAAACTATAGAGCTACAAGGTTGACAACGAGAGGTTGATAAAAGAGCAAGAGAAGCGAATGAAAATTAATGCAGTCTTGCTGCAGAGCTTATCTGACATACAAAGACAATTGCAGCATGGACCTGACACCAGTCACTCGGAACAACGACAGACAAAGAGAAGTCGAAGCCCACTTGGGATAAGGAAACGTGGCCCTTTAAGTGGCCACACTGGGAGGAGCACATCGAGAAAGGTTCACCCAGAGATAAGGGACAAGCGTCGGATGATTCCTTTGGAAATGAAACTAGCAACTCGGAGGGATCTTCTAGTAGCAGAACTAGTTCTTATTCCCGAAGAAAATGGAAGAAGCGAGATCATTCCAAAAATCATAATCTCGAAGAATTCAAGAAGGCCAAACCACCCTCTTTCGACGGCGAAATAAAGAAGGGAGAGGAAGCGGAGGCCTGACTGCTTGGACTAAAGAAGTATTTCAGAGTCCATGACTTCTCAGAAAATTCGAAGGCCCGAGTAGCCACTTTCAACCTAAATGGGAAGGCTTCCATTTGGTGGGAAGACCTTAAGAACGTAAAAGGGATTCACGAAGAAGACCTATCTTGGGAACGGTTTGAGAAATACTTCAGGAAGAAGTATCTGTCGGAAAAGTATTTTGATGAAAAGACTAAAGAATTCTATGAACTCAAGTTGGGGCAATGCACCATAGAGGAATATATCAACAGATTCCTCGAATTGCTGAGGTATGTACCCTATATAAAAGCAGAAAAGGAAAAGGTGCAACGATTCATCAGTGGACTACCTAAGGACTATCAGAATAGGATTGAGTTTGGTGAGCCAAAGACCCTAGAAGATACTATCTGAAAGGCAAGATATTGTTATGAACAGCTTGGGCATCAGACAGAACCTCGTGAAAGCTGGAAGCAGAAGAATAGTTCAGGATTCCAGAAAAAGGGGTTTAAATCGCCAAGATTTAAAAACTATAAAAAGGACTCAAGGATGAGCTTCCCAACCCGAAGTGTACACCAGCAGAATTTCCCCTCCCAGAGCGGAAATAAACCTTTTGGGTCTACCCCAAGAAAGATTGATAACCCGAAGAAAGAACCCTTAAAATGTTGGGGTTGTGGAGAAGAACATCTACTGAGGGACTGCCCGCACCAACAACATAACAGTCGAAGAATTTACAACGTTCAAGAAGCTACCACCGTCAATGACGTGGCCAGGAGTATGTCGCAAATTTATGCAGCCGTGGATAATAAACAAGCTGACCACCAAGCTTCAATGGTGGAGATGGAAGGTATGATCACCAACCATCTAGTGCCTATTCTAATTGACCCTGGTTCAAATTTGAGTTATATAGCCCCTAAGGTTGTTGATAAGTGTAAATTACAGCCACATAAACACTCCAAGCCATGGTTGGTACAGTTAGCCACTAGCACCAAAAGAAAGGTAGCGGAGGTCATACCAGCTTGTCAATTCACTATGCGTGAATTCCCCACCCAAGCAACCCTTAACGTATTACCCCTAGGATCGTATGACATGTTGATTGGTATGGACTGGCTAGCCACATATAAAGCCAGACTAGACTGTTACCATAAAACCTTAGAATGTGTAAGTGAAGAAGGAAGAAGGATAACCCTTCAAGGGATCCAAAAACCTGTCTCGGTGAGACGAATGTCAACCCTTCAAATGAGAAAGTATTACAGAAAGGGATGTCCATTATATGCGATACAGGTGTTGGAATCAGTTGAAGATGACAAATCAAGCCTCGAAGACCACCCCACACTAAGAGAGTATAGAGATGTATTTCCGGAAGAGGTACCAGGTTTACCTCCGAGAAGGGACATTGACTTCTCGATAGAACCTGCACCGGGAGCAGTGCTAGTGTCTAGGACACCCTATAGGATGAGCACACCCAAGCTAGTTGAGCTTAAATTACAACTAAAAGAAATGATGGACAAAGGCTATATCCGGCCCAGCGTGTCTCCGTGGGGAGCACCAATCATGTTTGTGAAAAAGAAAGACGATACCCTCTGACTGTGCATAGATTATAGACAACTCAATAAGGTAACCATAAAGAACAAGTACCCCTTACCCAGGATTGATGACTTGTTCAATCAATTGGGAGGTGCTTCCATCTTCTCAAAGATTGACTTGAGATCTGGATACCATCAAGTCCGAGTCAAGGGTGAAGACATCCACAAAACTGCCTTCATGATGAGATATGGTCACTATGAGTTTGTGGTAGTACCATTTGGATTGATCAATGCCCCTGCCACTTTTATGTGCTTGATGAACAATGTGCTCAACAAATTCCTAGACAAATTTGTACTAGTTTTTATTGACGATATATTAATTTACTCCAAGAATAGAGAGGAATGTGAGGAACATCTTAGACTTGTGCTTCAAGGGCTAAGAGAACATCAGCTCTATGCCAAATTTAGCAAGTGCGACTTTTTCCAGAAGCAAATACATTACTTGGGCCATGTCATATCTGAAGAGGGAGTAGCAGTAGATCCTAACAAGATCAGGTCTATCATGGAATGGCCTACCCCAAAGGACGTTTCGGACGTCAGATCCTTTATGGGCTTAGCAGGATACTATAGGAGATTTATAAAAGGATTCTCCAAGATTGGTTGCCCAATCACTACCCTCCAGAAGAAGGGAGCTAAATTCACGTGAACATAAGAATGTGAAGAAAGATTTCAATCCCTGAAACACCTTCTGACCCATGCACCCGTGCTGAAGATCACTGATCCGGAAAACAACTTCCTCATGTGCATAGATGCCTGTAAGGAAGGGCTCAGAGGAGTCCTTATGCAAGGAGGAAGTGTAGTCTACTATGAATCCTAAAAATTGAATGAGCACGAAGTCAACTATGTCACCCATGATCTAGAGCTAGCCGCCGTAGTGCACGCCTTAAAAATGTGGAGACATTACCTCCTGTGAAGGAAATTTGTGCTTATGACAGACCACTGTGGATTGCGATATTTGTTTGACCAACCAAAGCTCAATGCCAAACAATCTAGGTGGATGGCCCTCCTTAGTGAGTTTGATTTTGAAAATAAGGTGGTCGATGCCCTTAGCAGAAGTATGAAAACAATTCACCTGGCAGTGGTGAGCACCTGCAAGACGAATGTTAAAGAAAGAGTCAGGAATGCACAAGAAATAGACACATTCTTCCAGACCGTGACCTCGTACCTGGAGCAAGAACCCACAAGAATAAAGTATGAAGACTACCAGATGATAGATGGAGGTTTGCTAACTTACAGAAACAGATTGTATATTCCAGATTATGACGACTTGAAGAGGTTCATAATGGATGAACTACATAAAAGACCATATACTGGTCACCCAAGATATCAAAAGATGATCACGGCCACTAGGAAACAATTCTATTGGCCTGGGTTAAAGAAAGACATAGCTAACTATTTAGCTAAGTGCCTAGAATGCCAACAGGTTAAAGCAGAACACCGACACCCAGCAGGATTATTACAACCTCTACCAATCCCGGAATGGAAGTGGGAAACCATTTCCATGGACTTCATTACCAGATTACCAACATCGACCAAACATAATGACGCCATCATGGTAGTGGTGGATAAATTGAGCAAGTCTGCCCATTTTATCCCCGTCAAATCGACTTGCAAGGCAATAGATATCGCTAACATATTCCTGAAGGAGATATTCAGACTACATGGTATGCCTAAAGAGATCGTGTCTGACAGAGAGACAAAATTTACTTCCAACTTTTGGAAATCCTTGATGGTTGGTCTGGAGACCAAATTACTGTTTAGCACAGCCTATCATCCTCAAACCGATGGACAGACGGAAAGAGTGAACCAAATATTGGAAGACATGCTAAGAATGCATGTAATGCATCAACCCAAGAAGTGGGAAGATTACCTGCCACTGGTGGAATTCGCCTACAACAACAGCTACCAAGAATCCCTGAAGATGAGTCCCTTCGATGTCCTCTATGGTAGACTGTGCAACACTCCAGTCAGTTGGAGTAATCCCGTAAACAGAATTACTATTGGACTCGACATGCTGAAAGAAATGGAACAACAAGTGATTCAGATAAAACAGAATCTGAAGGTCGCTCAGAATAGACAGAAAAGTTACGCCGACCGAAAGAGAACTCTAAGAGAATTCAAGACGGGAGACCACCTATATCTCAGAGTTAGGCCCAGGAAGAGTTCCTTGAGGATGGGAGCTTGTGCCAAGTTGGCACCTCGGTATTGCGGACCCTTTGAAGTTCTAGATAGAGTGGGACCTGTAGCCTATAGGCTAGCACTTCCTCCCACAGTAAAAACACATAATGTTTTCCATATTTCATTATTGAAGAAATATGTGCATGATTCTAATCATATAATTGACTGGTCTGTGATCCAGGTGGAACCGGAGGGAGAATTCCTGCCAGAACCTTAATGCATCCTGGACAGAAAGGAAACCCCACTCAGGAACCGAACCATTGCACAGGTTAAGGTGTAGTGGAAACATTTTGGCTCAGATGAGGCTACATGGGAAATGGAAGATGCCATGAAACAGAAATATCCGATTTTGTTTACTTCTGTACATACACGTCATATTGATAGATAGAACATCGAGGACAATGTTCCTTTAAGGGGGAGGGAATTGTAACACCCTGTTTCCCCCAATCTATAAAAATAACTATATTGGGCAAGAACTATGGCAAACACAAAAGATGTGAATGTTTGATTTGACGGACCTTTGTATAGAAGGTCAATGAATGTAAATTATGTTATGATTATGTGGTGCATGACTGTTGGGAGGGGGATGTGCTAAAAGAGACCACGATGGCTAATGAGAGGTGGTGGAAGGGACCTAGAATGGTTGCGCTAACTTCCACCGGGCCAGTACTGTACTGGTTTTTACTTGCTCAAAGATCAAAGCAGCTCTCTGACCCTGGAATGGATTTCTCGTCAGATAGGTAGGTGGGGAGGCTCCTCAAGAGTTAATGAGGGGATGGGGGTGAACCGCCCATCCGTAACAGCTCCCAAACCCGACCACAGATGGGTAAATCCGTGCCACACGCAATCCTGTAGAGAAAAGGCAAGAGAGGAAGTGTGGTAAAAGGGGAGGGAAGGAAGGAGAGAACGCACGCGACAGAGATCGCGGAAGAGAATCGAGAGAAAATCGAGAAATATAGGGAGTTCTGAACAGGGGAGAATGAGAGTAACCTTCGTCCTTGACTTCCATTGAGCTGGAAGTAGGAGACTGAAACTTGAGCATCGTGGTCTGGCTCGGGGGTGGCTAGTGGTAAATCCGTTTGGAGTCACTGAGCCTACGGTTGGGTGGAAACGAGCACCCCTCTCACTAGTCACGTCACACTTGGTGTTTTATGATAAGTGTTATGTCTTGTATTTTTGAATCGAATGCATGCTCATGTTTATACGGTCATAAATGGTTTTTGTATGGAAGTGTTTGCCTGTGTTTTAATTTGGAGACAAGGGATACATGCTTATACTTATATGACCATAATCAGTCTATGTATAGAATGAGTAGGTTCAAAATACGAGTCCATTCCCTTGAGAATTGTCCTATCTACTTGGCTCGCGCTATGCCCTGGTTTAATTTCCCGAAGGCACTTCTCTTGAGAATTTTCCTCGTACTCTAGAGTCGGAGTGAGTCCCTTGAAAGGACTACCATGATAGTAAACCCACGACTTTACTTTACCCCTACCACCGAATTTATAGCTTGGCGAATTAGGAAGACTTTTACTCAGGTCACCAAGCCTAGGGATAATTTACCCAAGAACCCTCTGAAAGATCTGTCGGAGCTCTATTGCCCGTCGACCTTAACCTTTGCATAGGCAGAAGGGTGGACTTGGCAACGTCCTGAAAGTCCCGGAGCATTCGGACCCGTTCATCGTCATTTCGACATTTCGACGTTTCGACACCCGAGAAACCAAAGGGCAAGACCCTTCGTCGTCGCAAGTCATGAAGTCCCGGTATGCAAAACTCCGAATTAGCTTAGTGTGAATAGATTTCGGCATTTCGGCATTTTGGCACCCAGGAAACCAAAGGGCAAGACCCTTCGTCATCGCAAGTCGTGAAGTCCCGGTATGCGAAACTCCGAATTAGCTTAGTGTGAATAGATTTCAACATTTTGGCGTTTCGAAACCCAGGAAACCAAAGGGAAAGACCCTTCATCATCGCAAGTCGCGAAGTCCCGTTATGCGAAACTTCGAATTAACTTAGTGTGAATAGATTTCGGCATTTCGGTGTTTCGGCACCAGGGAAACCAAAGGGCAAGACCCTTCGTCGTCGCAAGTCGTGAAGTCCCGATATGTGAAACTTTGAATTAGCTTAGTGTGAATAGGTTTCAGCATTTCGGCACCCGGGAGACCAAAGGGGAAGATCCCTCGTCTTCGCAAGTCGCGAAATCCCAGTTCATAAAACTCCAGGAGGATCTGGACCGTCCATCGGAGGAGACTTGTGGTGAGCGGTTAGAGTTTGGGGAAAGCTCTGAACCCCGTAAGCCATTGGATCTCGTAGGACAACAAGGGGGTTAAGGTTGAGCATCCTTCAATGCCCTTAAGCTCAGGAGGGATAGTGACCATCAGATCCAGATCAACGAGGTTCTTTGATCTCCTACACGAATTCCTATATCAGAATTCGGGGATTTGAGTGACAAGAGTTCTGGAGTCGTTGGATCGTGAACTCCTAGTTCACGAAACTCCGAAGAGATCTGGACTATTGGATCTCGTACAAAAACTCGCATATCGGATTTCGTGTTTCGGGGTTTGAAGAGTCGAAAGACTCGACTCGCTAGCATTTCGAACTCCTGGTTATCGAAGTCCTGATACGACCAAGACCGTTGGATCAAGGGGATTTGCAGCCATCGATCTCAACGAAGGGACAATTTCGGGTTTCAAGGTTTGAAGAATCGAAAAACTGGACTCCTAGGCATCGTTGAGTCGCGAAATGCGAAAGGTGCCTCTTGGCTTGGCCCGGGGACATAACCGATGATCACAGGGAGGCTAAGCTGCGCTTGGTGCTTGAGTTGTACACGACGGGTTTTCAATGAAAGAACCGGCGGATTGGTTTAGGGAAGGTTCCGACAGGAAGAGCTAGCCTATGCTAGGACCTCGTAGGAACTCGGGGATTTTGTCCCTCGAGAAAGAAAGGAGAAAAAAAACGAAAAAACCTATTATGCTGTAGTGGGTGTGTGACATTCCCATTGAAAGTAGCATCCATGATAAGCAACACGTGTTCAGTCTGACTCTAGAAGAAGTCTTATTCGAAAAGAATCCTTAATGTATCCTTGGTTGTCCATCCGCATCCATGATCCTATGATGAAAGGAAGAAGTTGGAATCCTCAGGGCATATATAAGACCCCATGGACCCAAGAGATAAAGAGAGACATGAGGAAGAACATGAAGATTCCAAGAAAGAAAGAATAGCAAGAACAACCAATGATTATACAGAGAATCACAAGACTACTAGCTTGGTTTGAACCCACTAAGAAGTAATCGAGCAGAAGAAATAAAAGTTATGATACCGAACAATGTATAGAAAATGTGAAAAAGACTTTTGAATGGAAGCATTGCAAGATTCATAGGTTCTTCCAAAAGGAGGGAGAAGACAATGACAACAACTTGTTCTAGATATACCTCTTGTAGTATCCATGGATTGGAATTTACATTTAAAAGACTGTTCTTCCCAATAAAGCAAGTGAGAAAGAAGCTTATACTAGAAAGAGACCCATGTATGCAGATATAATAAGACCTTTTATGGATTCAAACAACTTGATGCAGAGTATCTCATATACAACAGAAGCATGGTGAAAACTTTCTATGACAGAGATAGTGTATCAAAATAGTTACTCAGAAGTTTGGGATGATGGATTGCTAATCCATGGAAAACTCTCATGATGACAGGAGAAGTGCTACTTGGATATGTTTCAGTTTGAGCTTTGCCACAATGTCATGAGCTAGCAGGAAACATAAGTGTTGAATTTGACCATGATATATTGTAATGATCAAAGCTATATGAAGCCTTTAGAGAAAATCAGTGTTCCATGACAAACCGAAGTACATTGAGATCAAGCATTATATTCTCCATAATGAAGTCCAGAAAAGAGAAGTGGTTCTCCAATATATCTCCAGAGACGAGCAAATAACAGATATTTTGGTAAAGCCTCTGTCCAAGATGAAAAGTTTTCGTACTCAAGAAACAAGCTAGGGCTCATGGAGACGAATTCCTTATTGAAAAAGGAATAGATTACTCCTAGGTTGGAAGGGAGCATTGATATGTTATTTATTCATGGACAATAATTTTTCAGTTTGAAAAATGGTCCAGGATGAGTAGTTCCTTTCCAGTTCGAAAAGTGGTTTGAGATTTCTGACAAACATGCATTTTTCAGTTCAGAAAATGGTCCAGATCAGACAATCATTTTCGTAATGAAAATGGTCTGATAGATTGTTGATGTACCATAGACAGTGATTCCCCTCGTGGCCAGTGTGGGGGAATGGTCTAGGACAATCATTCTTCCTGGTAGTCACTCTGAGTAGTGGTCAAGTAGAATGGTCTGCCTCGCTGGGAAGTCATTCTTTCGAAGTTCACAGTTGTAAGAAGTTTCGAAGAATGGTCCGTTTTGGAGGTTGGTGCATGACAGTCATTTCCTTAGGAAATGGTCCAGACAGTCATTCCCTAGGGAAGACTCATTCTCTCCAGGTTGCACTATGATTAGTGCCGGAGGAATGGCCCAGTGAGGTGAATGGTCCAGGTTCAACAATCAGGGACAACATTCCCTAGGGCAGACTCATTCTCTCCAGGTTGCACTATGATTAGTGCCGGAAGAATGGCCCAGTTAAGTGAATGGTCCAAGCTCAGGAATCATGGACAATTATTCTTCTGTGCTTGAGAAGAATATTCCAGATAGCCCATGGTTGATGTTTTACTTTTTGAGGGAAGATGCTCTTCCAGATCTCACAAATGTGAGTGGAAGAATGGCCTAGATGACTCAGTTTATATCATGATATTGTTTTATGCAGGTTGATATTAGATGATATAATTGTTGTGGAGATTGTATGTCTCTAGACAGTAGATGTATGCTATTGTGGTGGATGTGTTCCACTGGTTGTGACTATGCATCACTAATTAAGTAGTTGTGTGCTACTTGGTGTGGTTGTGTACCACTGGATAGTAGTTGTGTACTACTATGGATAGACACAATTTTGTTCTATTGAATGGCATTGTTTTGATTGCCATGAAGACTATTGGTAGTGTTGGAAATGATTATCAGCTAGATGGATAGTCAGTGCGATGGTGGACAAACATTTATTCTTCTAGGATGTATGTCTGGATTAGAAGAATAGTCCCTGTAGCCCATGGCGTGGCTTCCAACATCTGTTGGAATAATTATTCTTCTAGGACATATGTTCGGATTAGAAGAATGGTTCTTGTATCACATTGTGGAGTGAATGACTTATCCAACACCATGTCTGATTACTCAGATGGAGTATGGCTTTGAGAGATGATACCGTTGATGCTATCAGATGATATTGATCCGGATTATTTTCGGCACGAAATGAGAGCGGAGATATAATAAAGAAATGCACAGAGATATTGCAGATATTCAATAATATAATAGAAATGTATCAGAGATGCAACCATAAACACAGATATACAATAATACACGATTTCTATTAATC
>ML799451.1:2903-13070 GCA_009831015.1 Picea engelmannii | reverse complement strand
TAAGCCTTTCCCAACTATACGACCACTATATAGATTGATGAGTTGGGCAATTGCTTGATGTATTATTGAGGTAGATCTTGTTGGATGCGATTTCTAGGGCAGATCGTTGAATTGGGTTAGATCAATAGGCGTAGGCAGATTGTCAGTTGGGTGTTGGGTTTGGTGCACATAGATATGTACTTTCTAGTGCAAGAGCATCATGGAAGATTTATTTGCAATAACACAAGTTCAATAAATCAAATCCGTTGGTAAATTTTGTAAATCAAGCAAAGTGTTGGAGGCTTCATCTAGAACTTCACCCTAGAAACCACACAACCAAGAGAAGAGTATGGATAGTGAAGAGTAAAGAGGATGAAGTGTTACCTACATCCCTAGCCCAAGGAGAAAAGAATATCCAGGGTGTTATAGCAACATTGGAGGTCAGTCTCATCAATGATCTGGATAATAGGTTGATGCTGGTATCCATGGAAGCCCCTATTCAATTGTTGCCTTCGATCTACTAGAAGAGGATTCCCTTCTTGGAGATGTATCAGAGAGTGGTGCACGAAGGTCAATGGTCTTGGGGGTTCCTTGGAACTCCATGCCATCCACCCAAAGAAAACCTGATGTTGAATAATTCATGAAAATTGCGATGCACACAAAGGAAGTCATTCAATTGACATTGCTATAGAGATGGAGTGTTGTGTAATTGTGTGCAAGAACCAAAGAATTGTTTCAATGTTGGAAGCAATTGATCCTAGTAGAAGAGGGTAGACCACGTTTCATTTTGTGGACTTGCTGCATGATGGCACATGCTTGTTGGGATCTCATTGAGCAAGAGAAGACTGGAATTCAACTTGTCTTCCGTTGGTTGCCAATATGGATAGTCTCCAAGTTTGAGAATTAAAGGGACTTGCACGTTGAAGATGGGAGTGAATTTTGATTGAAGAGTTCGGATCTGAAGATCGCTCAGAGCTGAGAATCAATGAGAAGATCTTTGTATTAGGGGAACAAGTGAGCCAGGAATCAAAGCCAGAGCCAAAGCCAAAACTAGAGCTAGTAGCCGGAGTTGCGAGCCAGAGTTAGAGCTGTAGCCATGTTCTAGAGAAGTAGACATAAGTCACATTGATCCAGAGACCGGTTTTCTAGAAGCCCGTGGAAACCCTCTCAATGGGTAGGTGTGATCTGAAATGGATTCATCTTTCAAATAGCATGCATGGTTGTAAGATAGTACTCACAAACAAAGTCGACAATTAATGAAGGTAGAAAACAAGAAAAGACAATACAACATGAAAGAAATTAAATGTAAACAAGGAAAGAAAAGAGAGAAAAACAAAGAATTAAATGAGAAATAAAAATAAAAATAGGAGAGAAAGTTGGGGAATGGGAAATGAAAGGACAAGGATGTTTGGCCTTCCCATTCACTGCATCTCTGCCTATATCTCATTGTAATTAGACTCAGAAAGGGATTTTTGTTGGCTAAGAGGGTAGGATGCCATAGAGCCATGAGCTGCTTTGTAACTCGAGATTGCCGAAATGAAAACTGAGCAACCATTTGAAGTTGGCATTCCTGTTTGGGTTTCCAAGGTAAAATCTCCATGTTTATGGTGTGTTTGATTTTTCTACTGTGTAAATTCTATGTGTGCAATACGTTGCTCTTAGTGTGTTAATGATGGAGATGAAGAATTGCAAATTATATTCCTGTTTAGTTTACTCATAATTTCAATCTCCATTATCAATTAAAGAATGCCAACAACTCTGAATCACCCACCGTTCGATTGGCACCGAGATTGGAGATCCATGGTTGCTATTTATTGACTGTTGCTCTATTCTAGCTTAGTTTCTAAATCTGTCTAGCAAATTTGGTAAGTATTCAAGCCATACACAACAATGGTTCTTCTTCCCCAATGTCATACATAGCAATAGCTTCTTCCCACTGTTGTACATGGCAATTGTAGGAGGGAGGAGGCCGTATGCAACGCATTAAGCTTCCTAGATGTTGCATGCATATTTATTTAGCTCCTTGAGGCTATACATACTATATACAACCTAGGTATGCTGGCTCCATCTCCCTAGGATCATGTGAAGTGGTGGATGGGTATTTGCGCGGTTGTTGGAATGAGTTGAGTGGTAGTCTATGCCATCATGGAAATGGTCAATGAAACCATAATGTTTTTTTTTTAAGTTCTCTCTCTTCCCACCAATTTTGGCATTTAGTGGTTCAAGTTGTGGGCTTTCCCAGGTTCAACTCTTTTGGCATTCTTATAATTTTCCTTCACCATGTTTAATGAATTATGTTTTTATTCATTTACTTGGAAGGAATGCTTGGTATGAGACATGCCATTCCATGGGAAGGCATTTTGTGCCATATTATATTGACTAGTGAAATATTTATCCATGACACTACATTTACTTGGGAAGACAATAAACATATGGATGAACATTGCTTCGTATTGAAAGTTTGAGTCGGAGCTTTAGTATAGACATATGAAACATGGAAGTGAGTGAATGTCTTTGCATCGTGATTATTGAATATATTCATTGAGCAATACATCGATGTCCCTTATTAATGATGGAGCAATCGATTTCATCAATTTGTGTGAGTTGTTTTGGTCATACAAGAAGGCAATTGGATCCATGAATCCAGGTCGTAATAGAGTGGGCCATTTCTAAATACAAGTAGAAGTGTTGGATTTACATATTCGACAAGTAGAGTTCATATTAACTGCATTTGAATTGCCTGCATGGGTGTAGATCGATTGGCAAGTGCCGTGTAAATGGAAGGAAATGTAAAAAGGAGGTCTCAAGTTCGATTCTCACCTCGATTTACCCATGCCCCATGCTTGCAGGCCGTGTGGACGCACCTGGAGGTTATAGAGGTAGCAGACGTGAATCGACCCCATGTCACGGGAGTACGAGAACTGTGAGCTGTCGATTCCGCCAGTCACAAAAAGAAAAAACTGCATTTGAATTGGAATGTCATTGTTATGTCGAGTTGGTTCCATTAAACATAGAGCTATAAACCTTGTGCATAAGCAGTTTTGGTGATTGGTATTTAGCCCTAGTAGGCTTCGTCAATACTTGGTACCATTGACTAGGTGGTCTTACCAAAGCATTGAACATTTGGAAGAGGTTTACTATTCCTCAATCAAGCCACTACAATCAGAACTAAATACACGAATAGAACCATGATGGTGTCTAAGCCTTGATCATCTTGATAGGTCTAGTTCAGTTGGATATCAACATGTAAAGGAGTTGCACTGAAGACACAACTCTCAGTGATAGAGTAATTGCAGAGTCTTGGTTATTATTGGCATTGTCAACTAGTTGGTTGTGTGTTACACTAGAGAACATGGCATATAACCAAGTGGGTGATAAGTCTCTTGTTTACAAATCAATGCTCCTCTAGAATCTCCCTTAGCATCCAAGGTCAACAATCTCTAGAAGTAGAAAGAAAGTTGGTAATGTGTGCCTATCCCTCCTTCTTGGGATGCTATCAAAGGGAACTAGATGGTCCTTGATGTATGATAGAAGCAAATCCACAACGAATGGAATGGAAGTGTGGACATTGGTGTGCTTTAGTAATAACATACCGAGGACACTGTCTCACCGATCTATGCCTGTCACTTGTGAATTGACAACATATAAATGGAACTTAGTTGAGTTCTACTATTCCTCAATCAAGCCACTACAATAAGAACTAAATACATGCATAGAACCATGATGGTGTCTCAACCTTTAAATCTTGATAGGTCTAGTTCAATTGGATATCAACGTGTAAAGGAGTTGCACCGAAGACAAAGTTCTCAGTGATAGAGTAATTGCAAAGTCTTGGTTATTATTGGCATTGTCAATTGGTTGCTTGTGTGTAGGTTACACTAGAGAACAAGTCATATAACCAAGTGGGCTATAAGTCCCTTGTTTACAAATCAATGCCCGCTAGAATCTCCCTTAATCCAAGATCAACAAACCTCTAGAAGTAGAAAGAAAGTTGGTAATGTGTGCCTATCCCTCCTTCTTGGGATGCTAGCAAAGGGAACTAGATGGTCCTTGATGTATGATAGAAGCAAATCCACAACACATGGAAAGGAGGCGTGGACACTGGCGTGCTCTAGTAATAGCATGTCGAGGACACTGTCTGATTTATCTATGCCTGTCTCTTGTGGATTGACAACATCTAAAGGGCACTTAGTGTTGAAATAATGTAACTGCAAAGAGTATTCTAATTATTATTGATCTTTTATTCATTAGATCAATCCCCTATTGCGGATTGATCATGTCGGCTATTGTAAAGGACCAAATCCCCTTTTGCAGATTGGTCAAAACATAATTGTAATAGGCAAAATAAGAAGTCGGCCCCAGAATATATTAAAGGTGGTTATAACCACCCAGAAGAAGAAGTCGACCCTGCCAGTGAAAAGACACCTCCGTCCACACGTGCCAGAGTTGTATAAATAAGGGGGCTAGTGCCTCATTTAGACACACACTCACTTGTTCATCAAGAGACAAGTTCGGAGCTGTAGTTGGAGAGAGAGAGAGAGAGAGAGAGAGAGAGAGAGAGAGACATTCTTGGGAGAGGACTTTCTGTATTTGTTTGAGTTATCTCTTGGTATTGTATTGGCTATCTATAATAAGGAATTTTTGTTGGGTTTTCTCCCCCATGAGGGTTTCCTAGGATAAATGTTGTGTCTCTTGTGATTGTGTATTTCTCAGTGATCCTATCTATGCTATTGTTATCTAGTGAAATGCAAAGAACTCTAATAATAGCTTAAACCTTAACATGGTATCAGAGCTAAGTTGAAGAGAACATCTTTCACAAGAGAAAATGAAAAACGTCATTGTTGTCGTACATGCAAATACGGGATTTTTGTTGATGAAGTATTTCAGCCCCAAAACTATCTAGAAAAGTGCGCCCTTCCTCAAGGATCACTTTGGCATCCTCAGCGCAACTTTCAGTGGCTAGATCTCCCGGAAAGTGAAACCCTAGTTTTCACAAAGTACCAGAAGTACCAGAAAACCAGAGTACCAGAAGTACCAGAATACCAGAAGCACCAGAAAACCAGAAGCACCAGTCCATAAATCCGCAGATCAAGTTTGGAGGGGTAAAAGTTGGATTTTTCAAGATCCAAACACACTAGGCTACTCGCTTCAGCCAAGCGCACCTCCTGGTAAGTTCATAATTTAATTTTGAGCATTTTCATTTTGGACATTTTCCTAGCTCCAGGTAAAAGATGTCTACAAGCACTAAGCTTGTTGACAAGATGGAAGGTGTGGAAAACTTCCGTGCCTGGAAGTATAGGATTGGTCTCATTCTTGAAGAGAATGACCTAGCAATATTCATCAAAGAAGAAGTGTCGGAACCCAACGATGCTGGAGATAAAGAAAAACACCAAAAGGACACGATCAGGGCCAAAAGAATCATTGCAGATTCAATCAAAGATCACCTAATTCTTTATGTGTCATCAAAGAAGACTCCGAAAGAAATGTTTGATGCCCTAAACAGACTATATGAAGGAAAGAACATAAACCGGAAGATGAATCTAAGAACTCAGCTCAAGAATACAAGGATGCAGAGAGGAGAATCAATCCAAGAATATTTCTCCAGAATATCAGAATTCAAAGAACAATTAGAAGCAATTGGAGATACCATAGACGAAGACGAACTCATAATGACGACCCTTAATGGTCTCACAAGACCTTGGGATGCATTCATCCAAACGATTTGTGCCAGAACGGAGAAACTAAAATTTGACGGTCTATGGGAAGAATGCATTCAAGAAGAATCAATAGTAGCTAACCGAGAGGCTTTACTATCAAGAGATGAAGATCAAGCCCTAGCTACTCACACTAAAGGAGGAAGAAAGAAGTCTTACTTCCAGAAAGAAACTCATAAAGAGTCTCACCTCCAAAACAAATTCAGTCATAAAGAATCTCAACCAAAGAGATTCTAGAAGAAAGGACAACAAAAGGAAATAGATTACTCATTTGTCCAATGCTACCATTGTGACAAGATGGGACATATTGCGAGACATTGTCCAGCTAGATGAGAAGAATACAAGAGGAAAAATAAGAGGCACCACGCCCATGCAGTTGAAGATGAAGAGCCACCCGCAAAGATGTTAAGAGAACAAATTAAAGAAGAGGACACTTGGCTCATTAATAGTGGTGCCTCCAAGCACATGACAGGTCAAAGAGATATTTTCTCTTGCATTTCAGAAAAGAAGTTTTCTCAGAAAGTTACACTTGGAGATGATTATCAATACCCTATCAAGGGAGTGGGAGAATCAAACTACAAACTTAACTCAGGGAATTCAATGAAGATGAAGGACGTACTCTATGTACCGGGTTTGACAAAGAACCTACTCTCCATATCAACTTTAGAAAAGAAAGGCTTCATAAGTTGCCTTTATAGATGGAGAAGTTCTTATGTGGGCTAAAGGAGAAACCATGAAAGAAGCAATCGTCATTGGAAAAGAAGAAGGTGGCTTGTATAAGCTAAAGGGTCACTCAGAATCAGCCATGACCCACGCCATTGAGAATCCATGTGAACTTTGGCATAGAAGATTAGCCCAGATCAACTACAAGGCATTACCGTATGTATGCAAAGCAGTCACAGGTCTACCAGAACTCAAGGTCGACCATGAAGGCATGTGCAATGGATGTGCACAAGGGAAGAACATCAGGAACCCTTTTCCGAAGAGAGACAACAAAGCAGAAGGAGTCTTAGAACTCATTCATTCAGATGTGTGTGGCCCAATGCCATCATCCTCCATCAGTGGGTATGTATACTATGTATCTTTTATTGATGATTATTCTCGTAAGACCTGGGTTTACTTTTTGAAGTCAAAAGATGGAAGTGTTCAGTAAATTCAAGGAATTCAAAGCCTTGATAGAGAATCTTTCTGAAAGAAAGATCAAGATACTCAGGTCAGATAATGGAGAAGAATACACCTCAAAAGAGTTTGTGAACTTCTGCAAAGATGTCGGGATCAAGAGGGAGCTCACCACTCCCTATAATACTCAACAAAACAATGTAGCAGAAAGAAAGAACATAACGATAATGGAAGCAGTGAAGACCATAATCCATGATCAAGATCTTTCAATGTGCTTATGGGCAGAAGCAACAATGACAACAGTATATGTGCAAAACCAATTGTCCCATAGTGCACTTGGGTTCAAGACCTCGGAAGAGATGTTCACTGGAAAGATGCCACAGGTAAGCCATCTCAAAATATTTGGCTGCCCAGTATTTGTACATATTCTGAAAGAGAAGAGAAACAAGCTGGAACCCTCAGGAAAGAAGGGAATATTTGTGGGATACTGTGAGGCCTCCAAGGCCTTCAAGATTTATATACTAGGTCACCATCACATTGAGATCAGCAGGGATGTGACCTTTGATGAAGATGCAGTGCTCAAGAAATCAAGAAGATGCTAGCTTGAAGAAGTATATGAAGAGGAACCTGTAGCTCCCAGAGTTGCAGAATCAGTGAGGGAGGTTCCCAGAGTTGCAGAACCAGTGAGGGAAGTCATAGCTTCCCCTGATGAGGAAATTCTAGAAGATCATGACATAGTAGAATTTCAAGAACCTCCTTAGATGACGATCTCCCATAAGAGAAAGCCTGCTTGGGCTAGGGAGCTTATTCAAGATGGAGAGAAGTATGGTGTTCCCGAAGGAACCACGCGACATGTGAAGAGACCTAAGCCATTCTCCAGTTATATGGCTTTGATGTGTGATCTTCTAGAGAAGGATCCTACCTGCTTTGAAGAAGCCATTTAGAAGAAAGAATGGGCAGATGCCATGACAGAAGAATACCAATACATAATAAAGAATGATGTATGGGAAATAGTTCCCAAACCGAAGAGCAAGGATGTGGTATCTTCCAAATGGCTCTTCAAAATAAAACATGCTGCTGATGGAAGCAATAAAAAGTATAAAGCAAGGTTTGTCGCTCGTGGCTTTTCTTAAAAGGAAGGCATTGACTATGAAGAGACATTCGCTCCTGTAGCCACATACACTTCCATCAGAACCATCATAGCCCTTGCATCTAAGATGAAGTGGAAGTTACACCAGATGGATGTAAAGACAACTTTCCTAAATGGTGTCATCGAAGAAGAAGTGTATATAGAACAACCTCAAGGATTTGAAGTTGAAGACAGGAAGACTCATGTCTGTAAGTTGAAGAAGGCTCTGTACGGGTTGAAGCAAGCTCCTAGAGCTTGGTATGGAAGGATAGACAGTTTTCTGACGAGTTTGGGTTTTACCAAGAGTAAAGGAGATTCTAACCTCTACTTCAAGGTTATGAATGATGAGCCGGTGATATTGTTGCTGTATGTGGATGACTTATTCTTAACTGGAGAAGAAAAGCTCATCATCGAATGTAAGTTTGCTTTAGAATTTGAGATGAAAGACCTTGGCCTAATGCATTATTTCTTAGGTCTTGAGGTATGGCAGAGCCTAGAGAGAATCTTCCTTAACCAAGGGAAGTATGCAGTCGAAATCCTGAAGAGATTCGACATGTTGGAGTGCAAGTCCATGAATACACCCATGGAAACGAAGCTGAAGCTACTGGTCGACACTTCGTCAGAATTGATTGATGCCACGCTATATAGACAGATCATTGGATCGTTGATATACTTGACGAACACCAGACCAGATATCTGTTTTGCTGTGAACACTTTGAGTCAGTTTCTGGTAGAACCCAGACATGTTCACCTAGTTGCTGCAAAACATGTGATGAGGTGCCTTAAGGGTACATTAGATTGTGGTCTCAGTTATGATGGAGATCATGATTTCACACTGAGTGGGTACACTGATTCAGATTGGGCTGGAAGTGTCTCTGATAGGAAAAACACTTCAGGATGTTGTTTCAGTTTGGGATCAACCATGATCTCATGGCAGAGTAGGAAGCAATCCAGCATTGCTTTCAGTACAGCGGAAACAGAGTACATTGCCACATGTTCTGCCAACTGTGAAGCTATATGGCTTCGAAATTTGTTGACAGGTCTATTTGACCTAGAGATGGAAGCAACCACGATCCTATGTGACAACCAGAGCTGCATAAAGATGACAGAGAATCTTGTATTTCATGATAAGTCGAAACACATAGAGATCCGATACCATTACATCCGTGACATGGTGCAGAGAGGAGCCATAAAGCTCCAGTACGTTAGCACGGATGAACAGGTTGCCGATGTGTTGACCAAGCCTTTATCTCGTGTAAAGTTTTAGCACTTTCGAGATAAGCTCGGTATAGTCTGAAAGGACCTCCCTTGAAAGGGGAAGTAGTGTTGTGTTGATATGTCAGCCTATTGCTGTACTTCCAGCTTAATTGTTGTGTCGAGATGCCAGCCTAGTGCTGTGCTTCTAGCTTAATTGCTGTGTTGAGATTCTAGCTTAATTGTTGTTGTCAGCTTAATTGCTGTGTTGAGATGCCAGTTGAGTGCTGTGCTGCCAGCTTAATTGCTGTGTTGAGATTCCAGCTTAATTGCTGATGCCAACTTAATTGCTGTGTTGAGATTCCAACTTAATTGTTGCTGCCAGCTTAATTGCTGTGTTGAGATTCCAGATTAATTGCTGTGTTGTGATTCCAGCTTAATTGTTGTGTAGTGTGCCAGCCTCGTGCTGTGATGATGTGACTAGCCTCGTGCTGTGATGATGATGTATTAGTTTTATACTAATTCATATTGATGCAGATGATGATTTCATTCCATTAAGAAAGACGATGTTGCCGATGAGAAAAACTTCCAATGATTTATAGATATGCCAGTCAGTGTTCCAAGATGCTGTTGATGATGCTGTCCTCTCACCCACCTGATGCTGTCCTCTCTCTCGCTTGATGCTGTTGTAGAATACCCTTCTTGTTAAGGGGGAGTGTTGAAATAATGTAACTGCAAAGAGTATTCTAATTATTATTGATGTATTATTCATTTGATCAATCCCCTATTGCGGATTAATCATGTCGGCTATTGTAAAGGACCAAATCCCCTTTTGCGGATTGGTCAAAACATAATTGTAATAGGCAGAATAAGAAGTCGGCCCCAAAATATATTAAAGGTGGTTATAACCACCTAGAAGAAGAAGTCGACCCTACCAGTGAAAAGACACCTCCGTCCACACGTGCCAGAGTTGTATAAATAAGGAGGTTAGCGCCTCATTTAGACACACACTCACTTGTTCATCAAGAGACA
>ML799450.1:293754-303875 GCA_009831015.1 Picea engelmannii | reverse complement strand
CTTTCTTGAAAACAGATGATGATAACATTGGGTTGTTTGCATAAATCTTTACAAGCATTTGGGATTTTCATACAGATTGATCCATCAAGTCTGTCTTATTATAATTCCAATAAGACATCAAGTCTTATTATAATTCTAATAAGGCTGGTATTAATTTGGTGTTTGGTGAGTATTTTAGGGTTCTATGATATGCAAATCTATGTGTAAAATTTTCTCTTGTTCGACTATGGAATGGTATTAATTTGGTGTTAGGTGGGTATTTTAGGGTTCTATGATATGTAAATCTATGTGTAAAAATTTTTCTTGTTCGACAATG
Organism: Picea engelmannii; assembly: GCA_009831015.1. Taxonomy (NCBI): domain Eukaryota; kingdom Viridiplantae; phylum Streptophyta; class Pinopsida; order Pinales; family Pinaceae; genus Picea; species Picea engelmannii. The sequence goes on along the minus strand of ML799450.1, from coordinate 303,559 downwards.
GAATGAATAAAGAATGATATTAATTTGGTGTTAGGTGAGTATTTTAGGGTTCTATGATATGCAAATCCATGTGTAAAATTTTCTCTTGATTCTTTGTTAACGAAAACTTAAAAAAACTTAATAATGTTAATGAAACCTAAAAGATAATAATAATGTTAATGAAAACTAAATAATATTTAATAATGTTTTGTATTACAGATATATTGTATTTTTAAGTATCGAGGAATAGTTGTAAGATTTGGAGGAAATCCAAATGTTCACACATTGATCGGCCAAAGGTCTTGAAATGCCAATAAGATTGGAATTCAAATGTCCCTCAATTGATATTAATTGACCGTGGAATGAATAAAGAAGACTGATATTAGTTTGGTGTTAGTTGAGTATTTTAGGGTTTCATGATATGCAAATCCATGCTTAAAATTTTAAGCAAAAATATTTAATAATGTTTTATATTATTGATATATTGTATTGTTATTTATTCTGTTATAAGAGTGGTGTTCCAATCATAGTTATTTTAAAATTAAATAGGTTATTTTATTTTGTTTTAAACAAAATTAATAATAATAATAAATTTAATAAAATATTTTTTTATTAATAAAATTATTTAGTTATTTAGATGTACTCTTAAAAACAAAACTTTCAAGCATAAACATAAAATGAAAAAAATATTATATCGACATGTCTATATGAAATAGTAAAACAATCATATTCATAGATATCTTTAGATATACTATTTTTTTTAACCCTTAATCTACCATCATTAGTAACATATCCTTCCTAAGCATGGTTTGAATAAATAAATATATATATATATATATATATATATATATATATATATATATATATAACAAAGTTGATAAAGTTTAATTTAACCATTATTAAGAGTTTTTAAATTCTTATACTTCTTCATCTTAATACATATTAACATAAATAACATTAAGCCTTTTTAGTCATAGTGGATAATAGGTTTATACTTCATAATGGATATTATGTTCTTTAGTGTAAGTATAATAATATTAGGATTTAGACCATGTTTTTTTATGTTTATAACTTTATTTTTGGAAACTAATTATTATTATTATTATCATTATAATTATTTATCTTTTGTTTTAACACATTTTATAAATCATTATTTTGTTGATTAACTTAAATTGTTTAGAATAATAATAAAAATACTAACTTACAAAATACAAGTATGATTCTAAGTTTCCTTCTATGTAATATATCGTATCAGTTCAAAGTTATCTTTTTCACAAAGGAAACACTTAGTTAGATATTTTTTTTCAAAACTATGACAAAATTTCATTTTTCGTTATGAGTGAAACGGAAACAAACCTTGTCATGCGATGAACATGCCGTGAAATTGTAATCTGAATAAATTTGACGTTACAATGTGACAAACATAGTAATGTTGTAATGTGTCGAACATAATAATGTCACACTCTATCGAACATAGTAATGTTACAATTTGTCGAACATAGTAACGTAACAATATCAAAAACATAAACTGACATCATAATCTGATGAACATATGCATTTCATCGTAATGTGGATAGTAATGTTGCAATGTGACACACATTAATAGATGTTTCAATGTATCGCACATCGCCTTGCCATCATAATGTGATGAACATTTCCTCATGTTGCAATGTCACACACATATCCCAATGTCGCAATGTGACAAATATTTTCAAACGTTGCAATGTGTCAAACATAGTAATGTTACAAGCTACCAAACATAGTAACATCACAATGTGACGAACATAAACAAACGTCGCAATGTGACAACCATAGCCTTGTCATCACAATGTGACAACCATATCCTCGTGTTCCAATGTGACTTGTATCTCGACGACACATTGTGAAAAACATTTTGAAACATTACAATGGGACGAATACAACCCATAGTTGCAATGTGTTGTACACAATCGAATGTGGAAATGTGATAGACATAGAACAACATTGGAATGAGACAAAAATCTCCTCACATTCCATTGTGATGCACATATCCTAACATCGCATTGTGACTGAGATTTTGAGACGTAGCAATGTGTTGCACATCGCTCTGTAGTTGCAATGTCACACACATATCCCGAGGTCACAATGTGTCAAACATAATAATGTTTCAATCTACCAAACATAGTAACGTCGCAATGTGACGAATATAAATGGAGGTCGCAATGTGACGAACATAATTGGACATTGCAATGTGACAAACATAACCCTGTCATGATAATGTGATGAGCATATCATTGTGTTCTAATGTGAAATATGTATCCTCACGTTGCGTTGTGACAACCATTTCCAAACATTTCAATGGGATGAACACAACCCATTGTCGTAATGTGATGTACACAACTGAATGTGGTAATGTGACACAAGTAGACCAACATTGCAATGAAATGAAAATTTCCCAGCATTGCAATGTGACAAACATAGCCCACAATCGGATTGTGAGAAACCTATTCCAACACCATAATCTGACAATAAAAAATCCTTCATCGTAATTTGATGACCATAACCTTACGATCTCATGTGATGAACAAAAGTTGATGTCACAATGTGACAAACAAAATCTAATGTCGCAATGAGACAAACAAAAAATGATCAACATTGCAATGTAGTAGTGCCATAGTAAACTATGGTGAAACATAATCAACATGGCCCACCATAATCAGATCCACATAGTCAACGAAGGTAAGCCATGGGAATGGTCAACCATAATAAACCTTTCTCAACCATAGTCAAGCATGGTCATGGTCAACCACATTCAACCATGGTGAAGGACAACCACGATTAATCATAGTCAACCTTTCCTTCCCAATGTCAACCAAGCTCTACCAAAGTTAACCATGCTCATGGTCAACCATAAGAAACCATGGTCATGGTCAATCATAGTGAACCATGGTCATTATCAAGTAATGTATTATTGGATTAATAATTTAACATCTTACATTATACATTAAAGTATTAATACTTTCATTTTTACATTGTATTAATGCAATGATGTATTATTAATGTATTACCAATGTATTACTTTATCACTATATTAATAATTCAATAATGTTTTAATGTATAAATAATTTAGTAATGTTTTAATTAATGTATAAAATGTATTTTTTCTTATTATTACTCTAATAATGTATTATTAACATATTACTTTATTACTGTATTAATACTCTAGCATTGTATTAATTAATATTGTATAAATGTGTTAATTAATTCGTACATTACATTATACATTAATATGTTTCAATGTGATGTACATATCCTAATGTCGCATTATGAAATACATTGCCAAACGTAGAAATCTCTTGATTATCGCCTTGTCGTCGCAATGTACCAAACATTTCCAAACGTCACAATGTGTCAAACATAATAACGTTGCAATCTACCAACCATAGTAATGTCACAATATGACAAACATTGTCATCACAATGTGACAAACATATCCTCATGTTCGAATGTGATGCACGTATCCTGACATCGCATTGTGACAGATATTTTTAAACGTCACAATGAGATGAACACAACCCATTGTCTCAATGTGATATAGACAACAAAATGTGGCAATGTGACAGACATAAACCAACATTGCAATGAGACGAACATTTCCCAATATCACAATGTGATGAACATAGCCCGCTATTAGATTGTGACAAACTTATTCCAATGCCATAACGTGACAAAAAAATCCTTCGTCGTAATTTGATGACCATAATTTTACGATCTCATGTGACGAACAAAAGTTGATATAACAATGTGACGAAAAAATCTGATGTCGCGATGTGACGAACAAAACATGATCAACATTGCAATGCAGTAGTGCCATAGTAAACTACAGTTAAACATAATCAACATGGCCCACCATAATCAATGTATTACTTTGTCACTATATTAATAATTCAGTAATGTTTTAATGTATAAATACTTTAGTAATGTTTTAATTAATATATAAAATGTATTTTTTTCTATTATTACTCTAATAATGTATTATTAACTATTACTTTATTAGTGTATTAATACTCTAGCATTGCATTAATTAATATTGTATACATTTGTTAATTAATTCACACATTACATTATTGATGTATCAAATAATTAGTACGTTACATTATACATTAATGTATTAATACTTTATTAATTTGTTCATATTAACATGCTTTCAATGTACGTATTAATGCATTTAATATGTTAAATGCATTAAATGTTTAAAATGTATTTTTTTTGTATTATTTCTCTAATAATTTATTACTTTATTAGTGTATTAATACATTAGCAACGTATTAATTAATATTGTATAAATGTATTAATGAATGAATACATTAAATTATTAATGTATCAATTAATTAATACATTACATTTTACATTATACATTATACATTAATACGTTTCAATGTGATGCACATATCATAATGTCACATTATGACATACATTGCCAGACATAGCAATGTGTTGCTTATCGCCTTGTCATCGCAATGTCACCCACATATCTCATGGTCACAATGTCCCAAACATTTCCAAATGTCGCAATGTGTCAAACATAATAACGTTGCAATCTACCAACCATAGTAATATCGCAATGTGACAAACATATCCTTATCATCGCAATGTGATGAACATATCCTCATGTTCGAATATGATGCACATATCCCGACATCGCATTGTGAGAGATATTTCCAAACGTCACAATGAGATTAACACATCCCATTGTCGCAATGTGATATAGACAATCGAATGTGGCAATGTGACAAAAATAAACCAACATTGCAATGAGACGAACAATTCCCAACATCACAATGTGATGAACATAGCCCACTATTGGATTGTGACAAACTTATTCCAATGCCATAACGTGACAAAAAAAAATCCTTCGTTGTAATTTGATGACCATAATCTTACGATCTCATGTGACGAACACAAGTTGANAACATAGCCCACTATTGGATTGTGACAAACTTATTCCAATGCCATAACGTGACAAAAAAAAATCCTTCGTTGTAATTTGATGACCATAATCTTACGATCTCATGTGACGAACACAAGTTGATGTAACAATGTGATGAAAAAAAATTGATGTCCCAATGTGACGAACAAAACATGATCAACATTGCAATGCAGTAGTGCCATGGTAAACTATGGTTAAACATAATCAACATGGCCCACCATAATCAGATTCACATGGAAAATGAAGGTCAACCATGGGTATGGTCAACCATAATAAACCCTCGTGAACCATAGTCAACCATGGTCATGGTCAACCACAGTCAACCATGGTGAAGGATAACCATGATCAATCATAGTGAACATTTTCTTCCCAAAGTAAACCAAGGTCTACCAAATTTAACCATAGTCATGGTTAACCGTAAGAAACCATGATCATGCTCAACCATAAGAAACCATGATCATGCTCAACCATAGTGAACCAAGGTCATTCTCAATTAATGTATTAATGTGTTAATAATTTAACATGTTACATTATACATTAATGTTTTAATAATTTAACATGTTGCATTATACATTAATGTCTTATTACTTTATTAATATATTAATACTTTAGTATTGTATTAATTAATATTCTATAAATGTGTTAATTAATTAATACATTACATTATTAATGTTTCAATTAATTAATATATTAGATTATACATTAATATTAATTAATACTTTAATTTATACATTGCATTTATGTAAAAAAGTATTAATAGTGTTAATGTATTAATAATATTAATTTATTAATATAATTAATGTATTAAAAATATATATAATATTAATGTATTAAAAATAATACTATTAATGTATTACTTTAATGTATTAATATTTCAATCAATTAATATCTTACATTATACATTAATGTAAATTAATATTTTAATTTATACATTTTTAATGTATTACATTATTAATAGATTATTAATTTATATACATTAATATAATACATTACTGTATTAAATTAATACATTATTATTATATATTATTACATAATGTAATAATTAATTTAATATATTAATGGTCATCCTCGAGACATGCTGGTTGTCAACTAGCAACAACCACTTTATAAAAGTGGTTGATATACGTCCATAACCACTTTTATAAAGTGGGGCATACATATATTGGAAATGTGCACATTTAATCATCTTTTAAATATAAATTCAAATCTCATGGCTAGCAATTGAAAATGCTCGCATATTCTTGGTCATCCCTCCAAATCAATGAATGGGATTTGGTGTTCATAACTTCCTATCATTTTGAAATGAATCCGTTAACATAATTATTTTTTCACAGGTATCCTGAAACACAACCCAGGCATGGTAATGTGACATGGGAAACAATCGTGGATCCACTACCTTGCCTGTAATTCACATCTCCACTATGAACATACCTTTTTGGTAGCTTTCACCATTTGTCTTGGAACGATCTCATCAATGTGTATGGAGTAACTCTATATAGAGCAATTCTTATGTATTTATAGCTTTGGTTGGAGCGTGTTACCGAGGCCATCATGTAGAAGGCAATGGATATCAAGAGATTCTCTCTTCAACTTTGGTTAGAGAGGTCTATTGGGTGCAACCATAAGGTTCTCCCTAAAATATATGTCCAGATAAATAAAATCATAAATATCTACATCAATTTGTAAAACAATGTGTCTGAATGGGATTAGCTAACCACATACCACATACATATTTATTAGTGAAACAATGTATATAAACGTTTGACTAGAACCTTTCAAGGGGCCCCAACCCAAATAAAACCATACTTGTATTGAAAATATTTGTCACATCACAGAGTAGATAGATTTAGGTGTATATTTATGTAAAGTCTATGTTTAAGGAAGATTAATATTTGTCACATCATAGAGTAGGTTTACGTCAATATTTATGTAAAGTCTATGTTTAAGAAAGATTAACATCAAGCATTATGTAGTAAATCGATAATTGACTATTACATCTGTATAAATAATGTGTATCTAAGGAATAACATGTATTAGGAATAACAGGTATTATAATACTTAAGCTTGACCATGTAAGTATGTAAGTAAGCATAATGTAGTATTTTCATTATTTAAAATAGCCTTTGAAAAAAGGATAGTTTTTATAATGTTTATGATTTTGTCTATATAATTTCAAATTTCAAAGTGTTTAATTTTTTTTTTGAAATCTTTGATCAATTTTAAATGTATTTTGCAATTTTTTATAAAATTTTCAAAATTCCAACATAAAGAATATGTAGAACATTCTTCAGGTGATGGAAGTCAAGAGTTTCATATCCTGATGGCATCTTAGTTCCCAGAATCGCTTGTAATAACCACAATAAATCATTTTGGTGATGGTTTATAACAGAATTTTTGTAACTACAAGTGGAAAAGTAAAAAATAAAACGATTTTTTTTTTCAAATAATTGGTATCTCAAAGTATAACAGAATTTTTACGCCGAAAGGCGTACACCTATTGACAATGGGCACAATTAATGATCTTTTAACCTTAGTTAACCTTAAACTCTAATATGATGGCTACGCATTAAAGATGCTAGCATATTCTTAGTCGTCCTCCAAAATCAATGAGCAAGATTTGTTGCTCATAACTTCCTTGCATTTATGAAAACATCCGTTAACATGTTTACTTTTTTACGTTTACCGAAGAATACTTAAAAAATTACTGTGAACATATATAATTGACACGTTCAAATGATTAAAAATATAATTGAGTAACAATTCAGTTCGGAGAAACGATTCGGTTCGGAAGAATGATTCTTGCATGCCAAAGACTTCACAAAGGAACGAGTTCCTGCGTGTTTATTTTCCTGCACGGAGAAGGAGTTTCCTGCACGTTTATTTTCCTGCGCGGAGAACGAGTTCCTGTGCGTTTATTTTCCTGCGCGGAGAAGGAGTTTCCTGCGCGTTTATTTTCCTGCGCGGAGAAGGAGTTTCCTGCGCGTTTATTTTGTAAATTAAAACGTTTATTTTGTAAATGAAATAGACCAAAAAAATTAGGTTTTGTTTTGTAAATGAAATAGGATAAAAAGAATTAGGGTTTGTTTTGTAAATAAAAAAAAAACAAAAAAACAATTAAAGTTTGTTTTGTAAATAAAATAAGCAATAAAAAAATTAGTTAGGATTTGTTTACAAATAAAATATGCCTTTCGGCGTTGATCAGCCACAATTATGTGGCTGTGCTAGTTGTAACTACAAGTAGAAAAGTAAAAAATAAAACGATTTTTTTTTTCAAATAATTGGTATTTCAGAATTTCTGTAATGATAATGATAGATTGAAAAAATTAAATATTAAAACAATTTTTTTTTTTAAATAACTGATACTGTGATGGTAGTTAAAAAATAAAAAAATAAAACATTTGTACTAACAATCGATCCAAAGTCAAACGAATTTGATTTTGAATTAGTTTTTTCCCTTTTGCTTATATGCAAGCTCAAAAGCAGAGATGAGTCTAGACGAGCGAAAGTATAGGTAGGCGTTTTGTAACTACTTTGTAATTTTTGTTAAGTTTTGTCGTTTTTATAAAATTTATCACAGGTTTTATAAAAAATATATATTAAATAAAATATTTAAAAAAATTAAATTATATATTAAATAAAATATTTTAAAAATTAAAAAAATATTTTTATTTATGAATAAGTTTATTATTTTTAGAAATGTATATTTATTGAAAACTTTCAAATTAATTTATTTTTTAATTAAAAATATATGCTTGTGAAATTTAATGATAGAAGAATATTTTTTTTTTATATACAAATTAATATTATAATTTTTACTCATTATTATAATCCTAATTTAATATTATAATTGTCAGTTATATTATAACACTAATTATTTATTAACCTGCTTGCCAAATATAAACTAAGGAGAAATATAAAGTCATGTTATTATGCCTCAGTTAATCATTATAAGACGGATTATTTATTAACCTACTCGCCAAATATAAACTATGGGGAAGTTCAAGTATAAAGAAAGGCAACATAGAGGATGACGTTTTGGCATTCCTCATAATAACAGGTGGCGTTTTGGCATAGCATGTGGGCATAGTATCTTATATCTATTAGAAAGAGCCAGATTAAACACCCCTATAAGTGAAAAAAGATCGAGAATAAATAATATTGTGTTGCATCTTGCAAGCATTGTTACAGCGCCCTTTTATGATTCTGTCGATCTGCCCGCCTTCATCGGTGAGGCCTCTCTATCGCCAATTTTCAAAAAATGACACTCTAAATATTATAGAAGTTATTCTAAACGTTTTCATAAGAGTTATTTTTTTTTGTTTTTAGCATGCAACATATTTCTATTCATTTTTTTTTTGAAATTAGTAATAACAATTTTATAAAAGTGGTTGTTGCTAGTCAAGGGTGGATATGTCTTTGAGACAACCATTATTAGGGGAATCGGTAAAAACGGCAGTATCGTACTCGCGTGACACGGGGTCGAATCCTGTCGGCTGCCCTATAACCCCTAGGGAGAAACGCACCGCCGGCAAGCACGCCCTCCGGGTAAATTATATTAATATATAATTAATGTCTTAATTATTTAGTGTAAATTATTATTAACTCCAGATCTATCATGCTTGGAGAGGCATCAAATTCTTAGAGATACAAATTTTTTAGAGTACAAAACTTGAAGAAATGTTTGCATCTTAAAAGATTTGATGCCTCTGGAGGCATGATAGATGGTTAGTTAAGATAGATTTACACTGATTCTTAATATATATATATATATATATATATATATATATATGCCACATGTCAACTCTATGTTGAGCATAGAGTGAATTGCACATCTCCCTCATACTCAACCCACCATTC
>ML799450.1:253789-293501 GCA_009831015.1 Picea engelmannii | reverse complement strand
AATGAGGCTTGTCAACTTTATATATATATATATATATATATACACACACTTTCAATTGTTTTATTGTTTTATATAGAGACTATATTAAAATAGGTGGACATAGAAATATTTTAGATATGATTCACATTTAAATTATTTTTTCTTATTAATTTTTTTTAAATGTCTCAGGTCAACTCCATAATATTAAACATTGAAAGAATTCCACATCTCACTTTTTAATGTAATAAATAATAAGAATGTATCAATAAAATGTATAAATTAAAGTATTGATTTACATTAGTGTACAATGTAATGTATTAATTGATTGATACATTAATACATTACTAAATTATTAATATAGTAATAAAGTAATATCCTAATAATATATTAAATACATTACTAAAGCATTAATACATTTTAAAAATATGGATACACTAATAAAGTAATACGTTAATAAAATAGTAATACATTGACCTTAATGTATTTAGTATACATTGTAATATATAAATCAAAGTACTAATACATTTTTGTATAATATAACATATTAAACTATCAATGTATTAATACATTAAAATATATATTCGTTGATTGAATGATACATTAATAATGTAATAATACATTACATTATGTAATGTATAGATTAAAGTTCATTTGTCTATAAAGTAACATATTAATTTATTAATAAATTAATAATGTAGTGTATTAATTAATTTATACATTAATACATTGCTAAAGTATTAATAAAGTAATAAATTAACAATATATTGAATACATCAATAAATATAATAAATGCAATAATAAAAACATTATTAAAGATTAATAAAGTACTAATAATAGACCTTAGTATATTTCTTAAAACATAACACTTCATATTATGGCACTTGTCAATTGAGTTGCCTAGTGGGAGCTAATGTAATGTATTAATTAATCAATACATTAATACATTGTTAAAATATTAATACTCTAATAAAATAATACATTAATTACATTAATAAATACATTTTAAAAGTATTATTACCTTAATAAATACATTATTAAAGTAGTAATACATTATTAATGTATTAATACATTTAAACATTAATAAAGTATTAATACACTAATAAAATTATACATTAATAATACATTAATGAAATAGTAATACATTACTAATATAATAATACATTTTTATATAAATGGGATGTTTAAATTAATTAATACATTTCTACAATATTAATTAATACATTGCTAAAGTATCAATACACTAATAAAGTAATAAATTAAGAATACATTATTACAATATTAATTAAAAAAAAAAACATTTCATATATCAAATACATTAAATGCATTAATATATATATTGTTAAAGTATTAATGCATTAAAACATTAATAAAATAGTAATACAGTGACCTTTATAACTTTAGTAATACATTATTAAAGTAATAATACATTAATAAATACATTATTAAAGTATTAATACCTTAATAAATACATTACTAAAGTAGTAATACAATAATAGTAGATTATTAAAGTATTAATACATTAATAAATTAATTGACAATGACAATGGTTGACTATGGTTGACTATGACCATGGTTTCATATGGTTGACAATGACCATGGTTAACTTTGGTAGACCTTGGTTGACTTTGGGAACGAAAGGTTGACTATGATTGATCGTGATTGGCCTTCACCATGGTTGACGATGGTTGACCATGAACATGGTTGACTATGGTTGATCGAGGTTTATTATGGTCGACCATGCCCATGGCTGACCTTCATTGACCATGTGGATCTGATTATGGTGGGCCATGATGATTATGTTTAACCATAGATTACGATGGCACTATTGCATTGCAATGTTGATCATGTTTTTTCATCACACTGCGACATCAAGTATTGTTTGTTGTATTGGGACATAATATTTTGTTAATCACAACACATCATAAGGTTATGGTCATCAAATTATGATGAATGATTTATGTTTGTCACATTATGGTGTTGGAATAGGTTTTTCACAGTTCGACAGTAGGTTATGTTCGTCACATTACAATGTTGAGAAATGTTCGTCTCATTGCAATGTTGGTCTATGTTCGTCACATTGCCAAATTTGAAAAGGTTTGTCTCATTGCAATGTTGGTCTATGTTTGTCACATTGCCATATTGGGTTCTATACATCACATTGCGACAATGAGTTGTCTTTGTGCCATTGCGACATTTTGAAATGTCTCCTAAAATGCAATGTCAGGATATGTGTGTGACATTCCAACATGAGGATATGTTCGTCACATTGCGATAAGAGGGATATGTTTGTTACATTGGGACTTCCATTTATGTTCATCACATTGTGATGACAGGGCTATGTTCATCACATTGCAATGTCTACATTTGTTCATCACATTGTGATCTTACTATATTTGCGATGAAAATGCTATGTTCATCACATTGCAATGGTTGTTTATATTCATCACATTCCAATGACATGTTTATGTTCATCACATTGTGATGACATGGCTCTGTTTGTCACATTGCGACGACCATTTATGTTCATCTTGCGACATCCATATATATTCATCACATTGCCATGTAACTATTTTTGGTACATTGAAACATTACTATGTACGACACATTATAACATTTGGAAATGTTTGTCACATTACGATGTTAAGATATGTGCGTCACATTGTAATGTGAGGAAATATTCATCAAATTGTGATGATAGGGTGACGTGCGACGCATTGTGATGTTACTATCCACATTGAGACAACATGGCTATTATCATCACATTGTGACATCAACTTATATCCATCACATTGTGATGTTAATTTGTTCATAAGATTGCAACATTAATATGTTCGTCAGATTGCGACGTTACTATGTTCGAGACATTGCAACATTACCATGTTTGTCACAATGTAATAGTTTTTTTTTTATTCATATTACAACGTCGGGGCACGTTGGACACATGAAAACTTTGGTTTATGTTCGACATATTACGAAAATGAAGTGTTGGTGAATTTTTAAAAAAATATAGGAATGTTGAACTGATGCGATATATTACATAGAAGGAAAATTAGAATCATAGTTGTTCTAAGGGAATTGATAGCATATGATCTGAAAATCTAAAATATATCCCTTCCAAATAAGCATATATAAAATTAGAGTATGCATTTATGCATTCAACTTTTTGGTGTTGCAAATTGCGAGTGTCAAGAAAACACAAAGGAAGGGGTTTAAATCAATTATGAATTATAGTAGTAAAATATTTAACTGAAATCCATTTATGACTAACTATGATCGATTTCATGATATTTTTTTGTGGATAGATCCATACAACTAGCATGTTCATATAAGGCCACTCTAGGAGAAAATGTTTTTCATCTTCAACCCTTTCAGTGTCACAAATGTGAGAGATTCTTTCATGCCCTGGTGTTTTATTTTTATATTTTATAATGATACAAACTTTTCATCAAAATTTAATTTTTTTATACTCAAATCTTTTATAAAGATATGAAAATTATTTATATCTTTTCACAAATTTAAAATATCTTAATGTTAATCAAAATACAATTTTTTTTTCTCTTGATATATTCTTTTTAGACATTTGATTTAAAATATAAAATCTTCTTTTTTTTCTTGATATAATATAAATTTATTAGAAATTTAAATTAATATAGATATAAAATTAAACATATAAAATTATAATTTTTTTTTTTGTAATTTAGATTTGGTATTGAATCCTGATAAAAATTTACAGATGTCTATTGTTCCTAATCGTACATGGTAGCGGTTCCCTTCTGGGAAACCATCACTGCCCTTAGGTCCAAAAAATAGCGTTGTTCCTAATCATGCGTGGCAGCGGTGCACTTCCGGGAAACCACCGCTGCCAAATGTTCAAAAAATATATTATGCCATGTCGATGCCATGCATGGCATATGCTAATAGCCAGAATAAAGAAAAATAAGAAAAACTCAAGCCAACCTTCCATGGCTTCTTGTAGACGAAGAACGACGTAAACATGGAACATAAAAAATTAGAAACCTGGTCTGAGTCTTGGCCTGGTGTAGAACTGTCGCACCTGTGACTTTCCCTTGTCGTGGTCTGTCATTGCTTGCCTGAGGTCCTAGAGGAAGTCCATCATCTTGTCAACCTGGATTCAGCGATCGGCGTCTCTGTGCTTCATATCAAGCGTAATTGACTTGATCTCCCTCGGGTCCTTTTTGATGTCACTCGAGCCCCTTTTAAGGTCATTGAAGGTGTCCATATATGTTGCACAGTTCTGGCATCTGTCGCCAACAGAGCGTAGGAGGGGTGACAGCGGGGAAGTCAAGGAGGATGAGGGAGAGAGGGCAGGGACAAAGGTGTTGGGGGGGTGGTGAAATGGGGAAGGAGGAGGTGGGAATTAAGGAGGGGAGGGGGGAGGAGGTGCGTAACCCAACAAGTTGCCAAAAGTGTCAAACCACTCGACCCTACAGCCGTAGGGATTCGAGAGGGGGGAAAGCTCAGTGGTTGTATCAAGGAGTGGCTGAACAGGGAGGGGTGCAATGACTGGGGTCAAGACAGGGAAAATATCAGCCTCAGGAGGATGAGAGGGAGAAGGCACATCGACTGGAGCCAGGATGGGGAAAAAATCAGCCTCAGGAGGATGATCGAGGATGGGCGCATCAGCTGGAGCCAGGGTTGGGAGAAGTTTGGCCTTGGGATGATTATCAAGGGTTTGTGGCTTCCTCCCCCTGGCCTCATACCAGGAGGAATCCCTTTTAGCCTTGCCTCTGAGGCAGGGCATGCCAAAAGCCAGCGACGACCTTGGAAAGACGACATAGAGAATCAGTTGACCTGGAGAGGTGAGGGCCGAGCTTGCATTCCTGTGAGCCAAATGGAGGTTGCACTAGAGGGGAGGCCAAAAGGTAATCAAACTTTGAGGGGTCGAATGGTGATCAGTGTGCTCTAGAGTGGATTTAGGAATGCCTATGAGGAAAAATAGAAGTGACCAAGGAAGTACCGCGTGCAGCACCATGAAGGCATCCACACTCTAGAGCTTCTGACTCATGCGGATGAAGGTTCTCGTCGAAGGTTTGTAAGGTGGCGACAACAAGGTTACGTCCATGAGGTGACAGAAATGGTAGGACAAGACCGGTTGGACGCCAGGTGGCTAGCCACCTGGCCATGTGGCCTCCCCATGGTTTGATCATTCGCTGAACTCGAAAGCACCCCATCCGGGTCTATAAAATTATAATTTATTACTTAAAGTCAATTAATTGATTTTTTCTCTCATGTTTTACAAATATGAAATTAAAATAAATTTAATCCAAATGAATCGATTTAATAAACAATAACATATTAAAAAGGAATATTTATATTTATGTTCCTATGGTTTAGTTACTGAAATATTTCACATCCATTACTGCGTATATCGAATTAATCAATTAGATTTATCATCTCATCCTTAACAATATATTTGGGAGAATATCCAGTTTTGGCTACGGAAAGTGTTGCAACGACACCACTCGATGTAATGAATGACCCTTTCTCATATTTAATGGCACATTCATATAGCTCTAAAAATATTCACAATCACACAGTAAAACCAAGTCTGAAAAAAAATCCAAAAGATTAAAATAAAAACTAAAGACGGAATTCCAAAAGTTAAATACATGCACACAAATACAATAACCCAAGAGAAAAAAAATCTTTCAACATTGAAAACTCTCTCGCTCAACAACAAATCATTATTTAAAAAGAATCAATATTTTTCATCCACACAAACATATATCTCGTGATGAAAGCTCCAGAGAAAATCAACATAACCTCGAAATTTCATAAAGAAATTTATTCCTCAAATATAACACAGAACACGGGAACAAAACCCCGCCCATTTTTAAAAATTTCATCAATCAACAATGAAATATTGTTTAAAACCATGAACATTTTTCATCTACATCCACATATATTCTGATAATGAAATATCCTCTATAGATCTTCTGATAATCACCATGTGCAAACTTCACCTAAACCAGAAAATTTCAGACACATTTTGAATATACATAAATACATTGTAGTTTAATCACCATGTACAAACTTCACAAACTATAAATTAAGACCATTCAAATTTTGAATACAGAACCATAATCGAGGAAATCCAGGTAGATAAAAATTGTCGAAGGGCATCAAAAGGTCGGAATAGTTGGTAAGGAAGCACTCTATCCAATCTAATATGTTGGAATTTGGTGACAAGAAATTCCTCCAAGGATGGATTTACATCCTATGACTAAGTTAGAATATGGATAGGAGTGCATTCAATGAATTAGTTTATTGTGTAAATTACTATAAATTTTTGTATGCCTGTAGAGAAAAATGGGAGGATATGAGAGAGCTTGCAAGTCTGTTGTAATATACATGATCTGAATAATAAGAAAATAGATACATTTTCTTGGTGGATGTAGCCCAATGTTTGGGTGAACCAAATGAAATATCTGTGTTTCTAATCTGCATGTTTGTTGATTGTCATATGGGAATTGTGCTTTCCTCATTTTCAATTCTAACAATTGGTATCATAGTGAAGGTGACTTGAGTAGGTGTCACAGGTGGGAATTGAGTAGAAGGTCATCGACACTCCCTAGGAAGTGTTAGAGGCGCACCGACGGTCTCACACTTATGAAATTCCATTTTTCATAAAAGTCGCGCACCCGATTCTTGCACCACAGAGTGTCAGTGCTCCCCCATACATAGTGAAGGGGCATTGATCTCACACTAGCGTTCCCTTTCAATACTCCAAGGAGCGTCGATCTCCCTTAAGGAAACATTCACATGTTTTTTGAAAATGTAAATGTATGAAGTTTTACAATATTTGGAATTAAATATATGCATAAAAGAAAAGGTGGAGGAATTAAAAAGTGAATTTTAATTATCTCAAAAGTGAATTTTGTTTTTAAATCATGAACAATTTAAGTGGACAATTTGCACATGAAGGAAGGTACAAAAATAGTTGATTATTTCAATACTTTTAATACTCTTTTAGTCCAATTGACTAGCATGGGAGTAAAATTCAAATCTGAAGATAATGAAATTACATTATTTTGTTCTTTGCCTGCGTCATGGGATCACTTTGTTACCTCTATTAGTTTCATGACAATAGAAAGTATTGAGTTTGATGTTATTTTTGGAGCACTACTGTCTAAGGAAACAAGGAAGAAAACCAATTTATAAACCTCTACATCTGAGGCGATGGTGGTAAGAGGAAGACCTAAGGAAATATGACATACTAAGAGGGACTTATCTCTGTCAAAGTCGAAGGGAGAGAAGATAAATCTTAAGTGTTGGTTTTGTGGCAAATCGGGACACCTGAAGAAGGACTGTTGGAAGCCACAACAAGCTTCCAAAGACGACCCTCCAAAAGAGACGAAGGAAGCAAATGCAACCGAAACAGGTTCAACAACAGGTTCAGGTATGACTGATGAAGTTTTATCAATTACTGTTGTTTCATGATATGATCAACAATGGTTATTAGATTTTGGTGCTTCAAATCACATGTGTATTCATAGACACTAGTTTTTTACTTACCAGTCTATAGATGATGTAATAGTTTACATGGGAAATGATATCTCCAGTAAATTTGTGGGAATTGGTAGCATTCGAATTAAGATGTTTGATGGATTTGTTAAGATACTAACTGATGTGAGACAAGTACCTGAGCTTAGGAAAAACCTAATCTCTTTGGGAGTCTTAGATACTGGAGGATATAAAAGTATTATTCAAGGTGGAGTTATGAAGGTGTACAAAGGAATCCTATTGGTTATGAAAGAGAAGAAGGTTGGAAACTTGTTTCTGTTAGAAGGAAGAACCGAGTCTGATCATGCGACAGTAGTATCTAAGAACGACAACTATTTTGTTCGAATGTGGCATCAATGGCTGGGCCATAGGAGCGAAAGAGGATTTAAGGTATTATCTAATCGCAAGTTACCTCCTATTCTGAAGTATTTAAAGTTAGATTTATGCAATCACTGTATTTATTGAAAACAAAATAGGCAGATATTTAAAACCAGAAGACACACCATTGAGGGAATCCTTGAATATATCCATTCTAATGTTTGGGGACCATCCTCTACTGTTTCGTATGGAGGATCATCATATTTTGTTACTTTTATAGATGATTTCTCTAGGAAGGTGTGGATCTATGTGTTGAAAATAAAGGATGATGTGTTTATTGTTTTCAAGCAGTTTAGAGCTTTAGTGGAAAAGAGCATTGGTGGGTCCATTAAATGTTTAAGAAATGATAATGGTGGTGAATTTACATCAATGGAATTTGAGAACTATTGCAAGGAGTTTGGGATTGATAGGCATAAAACCACTACCTATACTCCTCAGCAAAATGGAGTTGTTGAATGCATGAACATGACTCTTCTAGAGAGAGAAAGGAGTATGATCAGTAACACCAACTTGCAGTAGGAACTGTGGGCAGAAGAAGTAACTACAACTTGTTATCTGGTGAATCGATCACCATCAACAAAAATAGAGTGCAAGATTCCTGAAGAGGTATGGAAAGGTCACCCTTGTAATTATTCTAATCTTAATGTTTTTGGTTGTGAATCCTATGCTCTAATTCTGAAACATTAGCGTTCTAAATTAGATCCAAAAAAAAAAAAAAAAGGATTATCTTTGTTGGATATGGTGATGTTATTAAGGAGTATAGGTTGTGGTATCCTATTGCCCACAATATCACCATTAACATAGATGTAATATTTGATGAATCATCTGTCATCAAATCAGATGTAGATGTTAAAATGAAACAGGAAGAAGTACCTAAGTATCAACAAATTCAGTTTGAAACTCGTTCAAATAAAGATGAAAGTGAACACGAACAAGTTTCTGAAGAAGCTCTTATAGAGGAAAATATGTATGATGATGACAATCAACAAATTGTGGATGAGCCACAAACTTCCCTAAGGAGGTCTACACTTGTCAGAGTTCCTCCAAGAAGATATGATGATTTTGTTTCATTAGTTTCTTTAAGTACTAATGATGATGAAACTTCGTGCTATCAAGAAGCTGTGGAGGGTTCTAACAGTGATAAATGGAGAAAAGCAATGAAGGATGAAATGAAGGCATTAGAGAGGAATGCCACATGGGACTTGGTAGAACTTCCAAGGGACAGGAAAAATTTAGGTTGCAAGTGGGTCTACAAGCTGAAGAAGGGTGTTGATGATAAGGTAGAAAGGTACAAAGTAAGGCTGGTTGAAAAATGATCTTATCAGAAAGAAGGTATTGGCTTTCATGAGATTTTTTCACCAGTTGTTAAAATCATTTCAATTCTAAGTATGTTAGCATTGGTTGCATTACTTGATTTGGAGTTGGAGTAGCTAGATGTTGATATTGATTTCTTACATGGAGATTTGTATGAGGAGATTTACATGGAACAACCTAAAGGGTTCGTTCAGAGTCACAACAATAAATTTGTTTGTAGGCTCAAGAAATCATTGTATGGTCTGAGGCAGTTACCCAGACAATGGTACAAGAAATTTGACTCTTTCATGATGAACGAGAATTATACAAGGAGTGAGTATGATCATTGTGTCTAATTTAAGAATTTGACTAATGGAATATTCATTATCTTAGTACTGTATGTTGACGATATGTTTTTAGCAAGCAAAAACATAACTAAGATCAACAGGTTAAAGGCTCACATGGATAGGACATTCGATATGAAAGATCTAAGAGTAGCAAGGCATATTTTGGGCATGGATATATTTAGATACAGGAATAATGGTAATATTTGGTTGTCACAATAGAAGTATGTTGAGAATATACTTTTGAGGTGTGGTATGAACGATGTGAAACGAGTTTCAATCCCTTTGGCTTCCCATTTCAAGCTTTATTCAAGTTTATGTCCTAGTACAAAAGAAGAAAATGAATATATGTCTTGAATACCATATGCTAATGTAGTAGGAAGTCTAATGTATGTGATGGTTAGTACAAGGTAAAGAGCACTGAGCAGCAGTGAAATGGGTGCTTCGCTATCTAAGAGGCACAAGTGATTATTGTATCACCTATAACGGTGGTTGTGAGTTAGTCTAGGGATATGTTGATTCTGATTTTGTAGGTGATTTGGACAAGAGAAGGTCGACTTCAGGGTATGTATTTACTCTTGTGGGTGGAGCTATTAGTTGGATGTCAAAGCTACAGAACATTGTTTCTTTATCCACTTCAGAAGAAGAATACATAGTTGTTTCACATGCTTGCAAAGAGGCAGTTTGGTTGAAAGGTTTGTTTGGTGAGTTTGGAATGATGCAGGAAAAAGTAAATTTACTTTGTGATAGTCAAAGTGCTATTCACTTGGATAAGAATCCACCCTATCACAGTAAAACAAAACATATACCTATCAAGTACCATTTTGTAAGACAGGTCGTCGATGAAGGTGGAGTTTCTCTTGAAAAGGTTCATACAAATGAGAACTGAGAAAACATGTTCACAAAACTAGTACTTTTAGAGAAGCTACGATGGTACTTGGCTTCTCTTGGCTTGCTTAAAAGGTGATGAACAAAAGGAAGGAGAAAGGTACCAGGTTAATTGTTGTCAAGGTGGAGATTGTTGGAATTTGGTGACAACGAATTCCTCCAAGGATGGATTTAGATCCTATTATTCTGTGTTGGTTGCAACTAAATAGACCAAGTTATAATATGGATAGGAGTGCATTCAATGAATTATTTTCTTGTGTAAATTACTATAAATTTTTCTATGCCTGTAGAGGGAAATGGGAGGATATGAGAGAGCTTGCAATTCTGTTGTAATCTCCATGATCTGAATAATAAGAAAACTGATACCTCTGCTTTGTGGATGTAGCCCAATGTTTGGGTGAACCACTTGAAATCTCTTTGTTTCTAATCTGCGTGTTTGTTGATTGTCATATGGGAATTGTGTGAACAAACACGTAGTTTATCATATGGGAAATATGATAAACATAATGCCAAAGAACTCTAAATAATAAAAAAAATAAAATAAATGTGAATAGAATATGAATATAATAAACATACATATAAACAAAGTTATGCCAATATAATAAACATGTATTGTTAGAAACAAATACAAGATGAACACATATTACCAATAGAAAGTATATATAATATGATATGTGATCAAATCAGGTAAATAATTACTTTAACCATCATCATAATCATATATAATATTAATATTGAATTGTTTTATTTATAGCCAACATTGAAATATTTGTGTTGTTATTACTATTTTTTAAATGTGAAGTGTAAATTTCATGTTGAGCACTACCTCATACCCGACCTCCCCAACAAAAAAAAATGTTTATGCTCTCATCAACAATTCAATGTTGTACATTATTGATGCACAATTTTATCATTTAGTGATCAAATATAAAATGTAATTAGAGTCTAAATTAAAATCATTTTTTCCTATCAATTTCCCTTTTTATCCACGGAGATAAACATTCATATCATTTTCCTATTTCGATTATCCTTATCTACCTTAAAGCCATTATTATCCTGCAAATCTGTCATCTTCCGAAGACCTAAGTTACAAACTCCACATGGTATATATTGGATTGTATTTAGAGTCGTTTCTTGTTTATATGATGAATTTAGAGTTGAGTTATAGAAATTTCTTAAGTGATTATTAGTCATAAACAATGTGCTACTAACGAAATCTTGTAAAATGAATGTTTAAGCTACAAATTATACCATTACAACGATCAAGCGAGGTAATATAATGAGTCAAGCAGTGATTAATGGTGCCCACAATGGAATCGGTGGAAGAAATAAAGCAACGGAGAACATAGCTATTCCCAGCAACGATTCAAATAACACTTGAGCATTTGAATAGACTTCGCGCTACCAAGGCTATTAATGGAATTTTCCACACAAACAATCAACAATTACTTCTTTCCGGGAATAAAGGCACTGCAACTCCTTGCATTAACTCATCGATTCTTTGTGAACTTCGAATTTTTTTGTGAAGGAGGAGCATCTTGAGCTCTGTAATTTATAACATGATATGAATTTTTCCAAGACTTTAGGGTTTCATAATAGTTTTAGTTTAGGATATAATTATTGGAGATACCAGTCAAAACTATACGTATAACAGTCTCTATCATACGATATATAGGTATAAATTACTCTATAATCTTTTATTTTATGCAATATAATCGTTCTATTTTCAGTTCTATGCATTATCTTCTTTGATCCTATAGCTTAGGGTTTGCATTGCTGAGTCCTTTTGAGTTGAGGTCCACTTCAAAGGTACATAACTACCAACTATTAATAAATTTGTTTTTGTTTATAAGTTTGTCTATACTTACTTACAAGTACTCTGTTTATACTCTTTAATGTTAATATATATATGTGTGTGTTTGTTTGTTTATGTAATCAATGTGTTCACAATTTATTTCATTTATTTTTATACTTGTCAAAGCAAGTAGAATTTATGAAATTGTTGCATGTCTAGTTTTACTTACAATAATCAAGCAAAAGGATATGAAATCTATGAAAATTTTAGGTATTGGTAATCCCAAACTAAGCAACACCACAACTCAAGCTAGAGGTTATTAATTAATTTTCATTTTACTGCATATTTTCCTTTATATTTAAGGAATTAAAATAGTTTTTTTTGAACGAAACTTACTTTATTGTTAATAGGAATACAATCAACAATTAGTCAATCTCTAGATCTGGTTCTGTGTATACAATACCAATGTCTCATAAGTTCAACCATGAACCCTAGGTTGATAGTTAAATGGACCAATGAAACAATCACCCTTTAAAGAGCGATATAAAATCATTGTCATTTTTGTTGCTATGGTCGGAGAGACACTAAGGAATAAGGATCTTTAGTTTTCATTGATTTAGGAAATTGTCATATGGTAAAACCATAGATTAGGGGACTCTCAACAAACACTTTTCCAAACTTTTTCTAAGTGTCATTGCACATATTGTAGAAGCATATTAGGATGCATGAAGGGGACTCTCAAGAAAAACTTTTCCAAACTTTTTCTAAGTGTCATTGCACATATTGTAGAAGCATATTAGGATGCATGAATACACTAAGAGATTTTAAAGGACATTTTTCTGGTGCAGTAAGAACCACCTTACTTGTTAACACACTAGCAGGAAAATCAATAAAGTTAGGAAGTACTTTTGAGATTGAACAAAAACGTGACATGAAAGTAGTAGCATCAAATATTGAGGCTACATCTATGGCCTATACAGCCATAACCCTCCAAAAAAATCCTAGGAATGAATGTGAGTCTTCTATTAACTCACTCACTTTAGAAGAATCTATAGCATTTGAAGGACCTATGAAATTTTTGAAAAATCCCTTATGTATCATGGTTGAAGAGGAAGGAGAGGGTTACATCCAAAAAAAAATACTATCACATTTAGATTTCCTATCCATAAATCATAAATCGAATGGAACAAGACAAATGAAGAACATTCCACCTTATACTTTAACAAATATTCATGGGTTGATTAGTGAATATTTGAAAGCATTTATTTTTTATTTTGATGTTCTTTGCCATAGTTACAATTACTCATCTGGTGCTCACAAATTCAAATGATTTCTTGACATCCTTAAGGATGTATCTTTGTGCCGGTTCATTGAACTTGGTGGAAACTCCATCTAGACTTAGGAAGATATGAAATAATCATTCTTAAAAAAACACAAATATTATTTCCAAACAAGGGACTTGCAAGGAGAAATCTTCAAAATTACTCAAAAGGAAGAAGAAATTCTATAAGACTATGTCAAAATATTCCAATATAATATTTGAAGATCCAAACAACATCATGTGGACCCAGACATACTCAAGATTATTCTTCTCAAAGGTATCTGGGATGAATGTTTGGATGCGATAAATTTTATGGGAGTTGGAGATGTTTTCTAATTGTCATATGAAGAAATTTGTGAGTTGTGTAAATTTGATACTTAGGAGGTAACACTAAAGAAGGTATGGGTCCCCGAAGGAGTCAATAAAGAACCATTAAATCCTAAAGGGGTGGAGTCACCCGAGATGAGAATGAGAAATTGCTAGATATTTTTAAAATTGACATCCTTATCTCTCTCAGTTCCCAGTTGGATACCATAAAAACAAATAAGAATCAAGATGAAGAAGAGTTGACTTTGGATACTTTCTAATGAAGATGATGAAAGAAGCACCCTTTACGAGAGTTCCCACTAAACAATGTAGAAACTTGCACTAAATGTGTGTATATCAATGAAACAAGTAGCTTTCCTTCATTACTTGATATTCAATAAGCCTAACAAGGATCTAATGAAGGAACCAAGAAACTTTTTTTCATTAAAAAAAAAAAAAAACTTGGCAAAATCACTCACTAGGTATGGTCCAAGATCCTCCTCAATCATATAATGCATTTTGTTATAATAAAAAACACTTGAAAATCATTTTTCCTCTTGACATTCACTAGTACCATGGAAAAGTGGACTTTGCAAGCTCAAAAACAACCCTAGAAATAGGGTTAGTGAGAGCCTTTTCCTTATGGAAACCTACCCTAACAACAACAATATGCCCCTCAACCATATCATTCATTCGAACAACAACAATGTCAACAACCATTACAATTTCCATCCAATAAAACTCCTCAAATTCCATCTCAAATTCCTATACAAACCATGCCTACCCAAATAACATAGTATCTCAACCTACTTACAACAATGAGTTACCCAACTACCCAAATTATTTAATTTCCCTTATGTATATTCATGATGTTCATGTATGATCATGAAAAGTGATTAAGAAATCCTCCAATCATTTTGGAATAATATCATGAGGAAATATCAATTGTATTGAATGACCAAATAAATAAACCTTTCTTAGTGGAACAAGCCAATACCCTAAGAAATTCAAACTAGCCAAGTCCTGTATAAACTCCTCCCTATCCATAAAAGTTGAACATTGGCAAACCCCTTATTCAACTAGAGTTTGACCTTCTTAGGGAGTTTGACCTTCATAGCGTCTCTCAATTCTTGAATGTAGAAAAAATATTTACTTGTACTATATTATGCTCTGATTCTCCATCTCCTATCCAATGGTTGGATCAATTTTATTTTTCACACCAAGGACGATGCATGGAAAATTTTATGGGGTCGTTGGTACTAGGATAGGAACTTTCTTAGTGAAAAAGCATGTCACCCTTTATTCAATTATGAGGAGGATAAACTTCTTTCCAATTCTAAATCATGGATTAAATTACCTAAATTTACATTAGAGTTTTGGTCTAATAAGGGGTTGAAGGCCATTGGCAAGGTCTTAGGAAATTTCATAGCTTCTAATGATAGTTTCAAGTCTAGCAGTATTTGATCGATGGTGAAAATATTGTCTTATTTGGACCCTTATCAAGGGATTTTCGAGTCTATGGAGTTGGTGGGGGTGGACAATTACTATACAGAACAACTAGAAAATTTCAATATCCCCTTTATGTGCTCTCATTGTCACAAGGTCAGGAACATTCTGGAAAATTGTGAGCATACTTTTCAAAAGAATTTTATGAGGAATAATAGGAGGTCTTTTGGTGGAAAATATTTAATCTCTAAATCTACTCCATGGACACTGGATATGAAGACTCTTCATTTAAATCAATTGGAGGGGGATGGAGTGACTCAAAGCTATAGTTTTCATCCCATCAAGAGGTAGCCACAAATATTTTATTGTGTTGTAGGACCATGAAATCTATGGGATATTCCTATGAAAATATAGATATTATTAAATCTTCTAAAATACCTTTAGGCTAGACTGTGTATAAATTATCCAATTGGAGAAAGGTAGGGGCTTGTCCAAGGTCATTCAAATCAATTTTTTGCATTGTCTCTTTGGTCATGACATTAAATACAACTCCTAAATCAATTACAGTATTGGGGAAAAAAATGTTGTTGATGTCAACATCTACAATGTGACTTCTTGGATTTGGATAAGGGAGTTTGAAATTTCTATGAAACACAATCCAATTATCCATTTCTTCTTCCTAGAAATACCATCTATTATCCACCAATACTTGGCATTCCCTTATCATCTATTTCATTCCCAAATAATTCATTTGAAATCAATTTTGACCTTCAACCTATATCTCAAAATTATGATACATGAGAAATTTTAGCAGAGTAGGGTTGATACTTAAGTTCATAGTGTCGGAATTACACATTTTGGTAAAATATTTTTGCTTATTACATACAACATAATTGTGAGAAACCCATATGAAGAAAACTTGTAGGATTATCCTTATGCTACAAAATCATTTGAACTAATTGTCACACATGTATCAAACTCATAGAACCAAGTCATCATATCACACAGATGGATGGAAATCTTGTAACGTTATTATCGTTACATGATTTTATTTTCTACTAAAACAACTATAAAATTGTTACCTACACATTTCATCACTAAACTAGTCTCAACTTCCTTACAGGATTAACATATGAGTTTAGCTATTTATCCTTCTCTCGTAGCTTGTACACCACATTCTCACAAGTATTATATTGTAATAAAAAAAGAAGCATTTAGTGAGAATTATAGAGCCATAGGAGCATGAATGAATAGGATAGAGCCTGGTAGCATTGAAATTATTCAATAATATCCCAAATCCATGACTATCTTTGCTCAAGCAAGGTGGTTGAAATTCTCTAAGAGATTTCAAGGAGTGGAATTAGCAGTGGCATTTGAATCTTCCCAATATTTTAATGGTTGAATGACCATTGTGAGTGTCTTGACATTCATTATCAATGAAGGAAGTATTAATGGAGCTACATGATTTCACTTACAAGGAAAAAGGTGGTCCAAAAAATTTAAATTACCAGATCACAATTGGTCCCAATTTGTAACCACACCACTACACATGCCAGATGTTTGGAAGACAGGAATTCAAAGGAATTTGTTGGTGTTTCCTTGGAAACATGTAGATTTCATTATTAAGAAATTTATAACATGTGAAGGAAAGATCATCTTGGTAAGGAGGATATGAATTTTTAGTATATCTAATGCTAAGGGTTCTAGGGTTTATGTCTTCAAAACCAAGGGTTTCCATAGGGATTTAGTAGTATTATGGTGATGCATGGGGGGTTTGGAGTATGCTAAGGAAATATGGATGACACCTTGAATATTATAGACCACTATGAAGATACTTTATCCATAGGACATGATATTATTGAATCCCTATGTTGAACCTTTCCTTATGATGTAGGAGCATCGTAAGAAAGACAGCAAAACAAGCGCAAGAGCAAAGGACAGCCGGAGACGCACCACCGCACATTTTGAAGACATTTTGAATTTCAAAAGATGGAGCATTAATGTTACAACCAGAAGGATGTATTTGCATTTATGTTTTGGATATTGTAAACATATCTTGAATGTTTCTTTCATCTGTCAGTTATGGAGGCATTTAATTGTAATGAATGTAAAGTAGATAGCTTTTAATTCCAGATTAGATAGTTAGAGTGTAGGATGGAAAACTCTAGAAAGCTCCCTTGCATGTTGTATTGAATTTTTTTTAAGTTGTAGAGAAAGAGAGGGGAGAAGAACAAAGATTGTAGAGTTGTATAACCAGATAGTTGTTGCTATAGAACCCATGTACAGATACACTTGGATTAATATAAAGAAAACTTTGATCCAAATTCATGGTGTTGTGGTGCTTGTTGTTTACATCTATTTGAATGGTATGTTTACAGTTTTCTTTTATTCTCTGTTATGCATTTGTTTCAATGCTATATGCATGTGTATGCTCGTGATTTCATGTTGAATGTATGAAGTCCGTGAGAGAAGGAATATGAGTTTCAATTATTTCTCCTACTGAGAATTCCTGGAAGGAGTGCGTTGACAAGTTCTGGGTTTTATCTCAAAGAGCTCAGGAGAGATATTGTTGTTCTCATACCAAACAAAGTGTAGGTATAGCACAGATCCATGCAAGGTGTGTGCAAGCTGGTTGAAGTCTTTGACCTTTCCACCCAAGGAAAAGATTGAAGAATTGTTGTGGAAAGGAGTGCGTAGAGTTGGAAGTTTGAAGTGCGTGCAAGGATCCTTTAGAAATCCTTGAGTTGTAGCAGAAAAAATCTCATGAAGGGTAGGGATTTGGAAGGAGTTTGAAGGAAGAATGAGGTCTGAAGTCGCCTTGTAGAAGTTAAGCTCAAGAGAAAAATACGCAAAGTCTTTGGGCATAACTCTTTGAGAAACCTGAACGGACGGTTCAAATTCTCAGAGGGAGAATCGCCGAAGTTCCATGGACCATTAGATCTTGCATATCATTGAGAAGGTTAGGGTTGAGTGTTTTCAGCACTCATAAGCTTAGGAGGAGTAGTGGCCGTTGGATCTAGATTGATGAGAGCCATTGATCTCGTTGTTGAATTTCATCATTTCGGAATTTGGGGCATGGATAGGTTGTGACTCAGAGTCAAGAGTTGCGAATTCCCAATTCGCAAAGTTCCGATAGGATCAGGACTGTCAGATTTCAGGAAGTTTCGAGCCGTTGATTTGTGGCGAGAGGTGTCTTGATTTCGGCTATTGGTGAAGGGTGTTTGTTGCGTTGAAAATTGCTGATACGTAAAATCTTGAGGTGCCGAAGGATTTGTCCCCAGGGTGCAATTGAGGGTCACATCAGGAAAATTCAAGGGAGGAACCAAAGATTCGTTATCCCTTTTCGAGGTTTTGAAGATTGAAGGAGTCAGAGGAACTCACATCAGGGACCGTGAAGTTGGGAACCCTGAAATACCTTTATGAGCAAAGGTTGTGGTCACATCAGTTGGTCACATGGGTAAGAGTTTGCGCTTTGTGCTTGTTCACACAGGTGTAACTTTGAAGAAGGATCTGTGGAAACACTTGTGTGTTGGAGATTCCTGTGGGGAATCAAAGAGTTAATCAGACTCAAGGGGAGATAGAGAACGATCCTTATACTAGGACGTCGAGTAGAACCTGCTGAGGTAGGGGTGTTGTGTCAGGTGGTATCAGAGCTCAGAATTTGAATTCTGTAGCAGAGAAGTTGGTTTAAAACAATGTCGCCAAGAAGACGTTAATATCGACCAATGCCCGATCCATCCATGGAAATGGAAATGAGATAACTTCGTGCTGGACTAGATGCTATGGAGACATCACAAAAATGGACAACTGATGTTGGAGATGTCAGTGAATCCGAGAATGAAAATGAAGCTAGACCTGACGAAGAAGAATTTGTAGTCGAAGATGCTGCAGAAGAATGTCTATTCAGAGTTGTTGCAAGAATAGGTGTTAGAGAAAATATGGATATTCCGATGTACAAGGGAAACTTAGATGTTGAGAAGATGCTATATTGGTTTAGAGATCTAGATAAATAATTCGACTATGAGGATGTCGAGGAGGATAAGAAAGTTAAACATGTTGTCACTAGATTGAAAGGGCATGCAACATTGTGGTGGGATGAACTGTAGGCTAATAGGAATTTCAAAGGCAAGCAAAAAATCAAAAGATGGGTCAGGATGGTCACAAAGATGAAAGCCAAGTTTATACCCAGAGATTACCAAATTAATCTATTTCGAAGAATGTATAATTTGAGACAAAAAGGGATGACAGTGAAGGAGTACACTGAAGAATTCTATAGGATAAACATTAGAGCTGGTCATCATGAGAGTGATGATGAAAAGGTCGTCAGATACATGAATGGTCTAATATATGACATTCAAGATGAGATGCGCATGGTAACAATCAGGAATGTAGAAGATGCTTCTCAAATGGCTTTGAAGGCTGAAGAGAAATTGGTCCGAAAGAAAATTCAAAGGGACAGAGATAGAATTCAAAGAAGAGGCAAAGTAGTTGCTCAATATAGAGTAAAGAAGCCCAAGGATGAAGAAAAGAAACCTCATACTCACCCTGAAAGAGGAAGAAGTTCACAGGGAAGACAGTGTGTCGATAAGAATAATTTTTTGTGAGCAAGAGGAAGAGGAAGAGAAGGTGAGATAAAGTGTTTGGTCTATGGAAAGATCGGACACAAATCGTTTGAATGTCCTGATAGAGAAATATATGGAGGAGGAGAATCTCACATTTCAGAAGTGCAAAGGTGAAATGTTGAGGCAAAAGATGCAGAAGGTGGAAGATCCTTAATGATCCAAAAAATTCTCTTCAAGCCAGAGAAACAAGTGGAGAACCCAGTCGAGAGAAATAGTTTATTCAAAACTTCTTACAAGACCAAGGGCAGGGTATGCAAGGTAATAGTGGATAGTGGAAGAAAAAATAATCTAGTATCCACAGAAATGGTGGAGAAGATGGAATTTGAGACAGTTTCACATCCAAGCCCATACAAGGTCTCATGGTTGCAAAAAGGACATCAGGTAACTGCCACTAAACAATGTTTAGTTGAATTTAAGATAGGGGGATACAGAGATGAAATTTTATGTGATGTTATTCCCATGGATGTCTGTCATCTTTTGTTGGGGAGACTATGGCAATATGACAGAAATGTTGTTCATGACGGAAGAAAGAACACATACACCTTGGAGAAGAATGGTAGGACACATATGTTGCTGCCAATTGAAGACAAGAAGGAGAAAGAAGAAGCAAGAAATACTATACTTCTCATGAGTGGGAAGGAACTTCTTGAGGAAGTCAAGAAATAAGAAGGCATGCAGTTTGTTATCGTAAGGAAAACTAGAGTCATCTTAACAAATACTTCGATAGATGATCTACCGGAGGAAATTCAAGAACTGCTAAAGAATTTCGTTGATATAGTGGTGGACGATTTACCTTGTTCGTTATTTCCCATCAAAAGTATAAGTCATCACATTGACCTCATACTAGGAGAAAGTTTACCAAACAAAGTAGCATACAAATTGACATTGCAGGAGAATGAAGAGGTTAAGAAGCAATTCCAAGATTTGATGGACAAAGGGTTGATTAGAGAAAGCTTGAGTCCATGTGTTGTGCCAACAGTGTTAAGTCCAAAGAAACATGGTGGATGGAGAATGTGTACAGACTCAAGGGCTATAAATAAAATCACCATCAGGTATAGATTTCCTTCACCCAGGATGGATGACTTGATGGATTGCTTGAGTGGAGAAAAGTTTTTTTCAAAAATTGATTTGAAAAGTGGATATCATCAGATTAGAATGAGAGAAGGTGATGAATGGAAGACAACACTCAAAACAAATGAAGGACTATATGAATGGCTTGTCATGTTGTTTGGTTTGACGAATGCACCAAGTACTTTCATGAGATTAATGAACAAACTCTTGAAGGATTTTGTTGGAAGGTTTGTAATTATGTATCTTGATGATATACTAATCTTCAATAAGACTGAGGAGGAACATTTGAGACACCTAACTCTAGTGATGAGGAGATTACAGCAAGAAAAGTTGTTGATAAATTTGAAGAAGTCATCTTTCATGAAGAAAGAACTCATTCATTTGGGGTTTGCGATATCTTCAAATGAGTTGAAGATGGATCCTGAGAAAGTAAAATCAATCAGAGATTGGCCATCGCCAAGGAATATCTTCAAATTCATAAGCTTCCATGGATTAGCTAGTTTTTACAGGAAGTTCATCAGAAATTTTAGTGGGATTAGTGCATCAATTATGGACATAGTCAAGAAAATACATAAATCTTTTCATTGGATAGAGGAAGAAGATAAAAGTTTCAAGTTGCTGAAGGAGAAGATAACTGGACAACCAATTTTGGTTTTGCCAGACTTCAATAAAACATTTCAAGTCAGGTGTTACGTAAGTGGATTTTCTATTGGAGCAGTCTTGAGTCAAGACAACCGACCGATTGCATACTTCAGTGAGAAGTTGAATGAGAGAAAGATGAAGTACTCAACGTGTAATGTCCCTTTCCAAATAGGAGCTCTAGAGAGGAGGCTTAATGGTATAAATCGCCCCGTTAGACTATAGCCTAGGTCAAAGAGGGGTAAACAGGATTACTAGAGGTCACTCCAGTCACAGGTGTTATATTCGGAAAGTGACATTAAGCTAAAAAGGGTTAAAAGCACTTTTAAGTCATTATGAGCTAAAACTAGAAGTCAACAGTGAATTAGGGTTTCAACAGTGATTTAGGGTTTTGGAAGTCAACAGTGAATTAGGGTTTCATCATGATTTAGGGTTTTGGAAAGATATAAAGGAAGGGTCAGTGACCTAATTCATCATTATGCAGATTATGACTTGTCATTGAGGAGAAGAAGCGCATCTAAGGAGAGATATTTGAGTGTAACCCAAAAGGAAGACACAAGTTGGTTGATTTCGGTGTTGAAAGACACACCCTAGTCACCGGGAAGATCATCCAGGTCTTCCATCATTCTTCATTGATTCCGTAGTGCTCCCATATTCCACGTATTATCTTTTAGTTGCTTATTTGTATTTCGTCTAAGATCCTTTTGTATTTTGATCTAGCCGAGTGTTGTTATGTAATTCAACCGCAGTTGCTTATTTGTATTCTAGCTAAGAGCCTTTGTCTGTTGATCTAGTCGAGTATTGTCAGTTTATTCAGCCACATTCGACCATTTTGTAATCCATGGAGATATCATAATACAAACTTTGCAGTCCTTTGTCACATTTATTACTTGTATGATCATTTATATGCTATAAACCTTTGATCCTACACACACATTAGCAGTGTTTCCTAGACTAGCCAAGTCAGGAACATTACAGTGGTATTAGAGATTTAGTCCTGCCATCCTATGACTAAAGACAATGAGTGCAGCAGAAGACCCAGAGGGCCGTGAACACATAGGTGACAGATATGTCACTTACAACAGGCATCAGGAAAGAAGGCATAGGCCTAATTTCCCCCTTTTTCCTCCTAGCTCAGAGGAAGAGGAAGAGGCACACAGAGAAGCAAAGAGAAGGGTAGAGCAAGAGGCTAAGCGCGAGGCTGAGAGGATGCTAGGAGATAGATATGAGAGACTAGAGGCAAGTGGCAAGGCCCCCATAGATCTAGATTTAACTTTCATGCAGGTTATCAATGATATGTTAGCTAGTCAACGGACCATGTCTCAGTCCTTGGCACAGGTGGTTGATAGATTGGCTAGAGTGGGCACCCCAGATACACAAGTCCTGCATGAAACACAGGGGAAATCGGGAGCAGGTAGTAGACCCCAGTCACACTCTCGCACATACACCTCTGCGAGTAGGATTCCCATACCATTGTTTCCCAGTTTCCATAGGTCACCCCCGGTAGCAGCACTGCCACCGGTAGCACAGAGGCCACCCACTCATGCCGACGACATTGCAAAGTATAGGAGGGAGTACGCATCATTGGGTTGTGACTTCCATTAGGACATGACCTTAGTCGAGTACTATGGACTCAGACTCAGGAACCGCCCCAGAGAGCTGCAGAGGGGAGGACCACAACAGCAGCAGGGGCATAACCTCGATTTCATCTGAAAATTTGGGAAACTCACCATCCCTTATTTCGACAGATCGTCCAAATACACCGTCAGAGCTTGGGTACAGAAGCTAGACATGTATTATAAGCTCAAACAGATGATCGAGACAGAGGACATCAGTTTTGTGACCTTACACTTGGAGGGTGAGGCACACGAGTGGTGGTATCATGGACTGGTGACATTGGGTCACAATTGCATCACCTCCTATAGGGAGTTTACAGATAGGCTCATGGACAGGTTTGACAAGAAGGATCCAGATATACACTTCAAGGATCTAGCCTAGTTGAGACAAACTAACACAGCATAGGTGTTCATCACAGAGTTTTAGCGAGTAGCCGTGGAAGTGACAGATATATTAGAGCCCAAGATGATCATGCTATTCACAGGAGGACTCACAGAGCCTTTGAGAGGATGGGTGAAGGAATACATGCCTCCCACTTTGCAGGATGCCATCCTTCGCACTCGAGATTTGGCAGACTCAGTGCCAAAGACTAAAAATTTCTCCAAACCATTTGTGCCCTAGAGGGATTGAGATGGGAAGCCATTCCAGAGAGAAGGGAAGGGCAAGGAGAAGTTGGATGATGAGACTATGCAAGAGCTTATGAGGAAGAAGCTTTGCTTTAGCTACAGAGATCCTTAGGTCCCAAGCCACAGGTGCATCGCCAAGGGAGAGATTCATTATATTGAGGTAGTAGCAGACAGCGTGGATAGTGAGGAGGAGGAGAAGGACAATGAATCCACTTGTTTAAAGGAGGAGTCAGCACCAGCAAAGGAGAAACCTCCCCGTAGACCACTGATACCGGCAAGAGCCCATCCTCCAGTAGTCCCACAACGACCAGAGCAGGCTAACAGGAGGAAACCAACAAAGGGAGGAGTCATAGCAACCCTTTCTGGTGTTCCCATGTATGATACCCTCCATATCAAAGGGCTTATTCAGGGGCAACGAGAAATCACCCTGATAGATGGTGGGGCCACCCACAACTTCATCGACACTTCACTAGTATCGAGATGGGCACTTCAGACAAAGGAGTTTGAGGGGTTTGATGTTGCGGTAGCAAATGGACACACAATAGAGTGTCTAGACAAAGTTCCAAACTTAGAGATGAAGTTAGGCAACTACACAGTGAGAGACACATTTTACGTGGTTGACCTATCGGACAAATATGTGGTGTTAAGAGTTCAGTGGATGATTACCATGGGAAAAATCACTACCAACTACCAAACCTTGGAAATGGGATTCAGAGATCAGGATGGGAAGAAGGTTGTTCTAAGAGGTATGTCGAAAGGAGCACCCAGGATAGTTTTAGCTAAGAGGATGGAGAGGATATTCAGATATGGGGAGGTAGCATATGTCACAAAATGCTTGATCACTACTCAGAAGGATTCAGAAGGTTGACAACAATACCATACAGATATCAAGAATTTATTGGGGCGACATCAGCAGGTCTTTGAGGCAATTTCACCAGGGAGACCACCTGACAGGGGGTTTGATCACACCCTTGAGTTGGAGGAGGGGGCCAAACCTATGATCACCCCCCCCCAATAATCATACTAGGAGGTTCAAAGATGAGATAGAGAAGGCAATCAAGGAATTGCTAGCGATGGGACACATCAGACCGAGCAGTAGTCCATTTGCTTCTTTAGTTGTCTTAGTTCTAAAGAAGGATGGCACCATGAGGATGTGCATTGATTACCGAGCCTTGAACAAGAAAACCATAAAGAACCAGTACCCTATCCCACGCATTAACGAGTTGATGGATGAATTGCATGGGGCAGTTTTCTTCTCAAAAATTGATCTATGCTCTGGATATCATCAGATCAGCATCTGAGAGTAGGACATAGAGAAGATGACATTTCGATGTCATTTTGGACACTTCGAGTTCCTGGTTATGCCATTTGGGCTAACCAATGCACCCGCTACATACCAGTCTTGCATTAACCATAGTTTCAAGGATCAGTTAAGGAAATCAGTCTTGGTTTTCTTCGATGACATCTTGATCTATAGTCAGTCATGGCAAGAGCATATGAGGCACCTGGATGAGGTATTGAGCATCATGGAGGCACAGTCATTATATGCCAAAGAGTCCAAGTGCGAGGTCAGTATGAAAGAGTTGATTTACTTAGGCCACATCATCAGTGCATAGTGGGTACAAGTGTACCAAGAGAAGATCAGGGCCATTCTGGATTGGCCGACACCCAAGAACGTGACAAAATTGAGGACCTTCTTCGGGCTGTGCAGCTATTACAGGCAGTTCGTCCGGGGTTTTTCTCAGCTTGGAGAACCGCTGACAGATCTTACCAAGCATGGGGCCTTCATATGGACCAGGAAATCATAGGAAGCCTTTAATCACATGAAGGAAGTCATGGGAACTTGTCCAATTTTGGCACTACCAGACTTCACCTTACCATTTGTACTAGAGTGTGACACATCCGACGAAGGGATTGATGTAGTTTTGATGCAGGGAGGACACCCCATTGTATTCAAGAGCCAGAATCTTAGTCAACGTGAGAGGTTGTACTCTATTTATGACAAGGAAATGTTGGCAATCATGCATGCCTTGACCAAGTTCAAACAATATTTGGTGGGCAACAAATTCTTGGTCAAGATCGATCACAACAATTTGAAGTATTTCCTTGAGCAGAAGGACCTCAGTGAGCGCCAACAGAAATGGGTGACAAAGGTATAGGCATTCAAATTTGACATAGAGTTTGTCAAGGGGAAGAAGAACATTGTGGCCGATGCACTATCGAGGAGACCTGCGACATGTTCTTTGATGGAGATTTCAGCAGATTGGAAATCCCACTTGTTAGTGGAATATTCCAAGAACAAGTTCGCTTGTGAGGTGATGGATGGGAAGATATAGGATGACCAGTATAGGGTCATTGACGATGTCATATTTTACAAGGATAGAGTCTACTTGGTGCGAGATTCAGGGCTTAAGAAGAATATCCTCACGATAGTTCATGATTCACCTCTAATAGGCCATTAGGGGTTTTTCGAAACCTATAGACAGATCAGAGAGAGGTTCTCATGGAAGGGCCTCAAACGGGACGTTATGAGACATGTCAATGAGTGTGTGACCTGCCAGTAGAATGAGTCAGAGCATGCTCTTCTAGCATGGCTACTTCAGCCACTCCCCATTCGAGAGTAGAAATGGGAGAGTATATCTATGGACTTCATCACGGGTCTACCCAAGGTCCAGGGTAAGGACTGTATCTATGTAGTGGTCAACAAATTGACCAAGTTTGCTCACTTCAACGCCATATCGATAGAGTACAGTGCAGTTCAGGTAGCCGAGATTTTCTTCAGGGAGTTCTTCAGACTTCATGGGTTGCCAAAGAACATCGTCAGTGACATGGATAGATAGTTCATAGGGACATTTTGGAGAGAGTTGTTTCGGTTGGTGGGGACAGAGTTGACACCTAGCACCAACTATCACCCTCAGACAGATGGGCAGACTGAGATTGTCAACAAGTGGGTTGAAGGGTATTTGAGGAGAGGTGGGCTTGTATACATCGTTTAAGTACTTTCTCAAGGTTTTGTAGTGCTTCCTCAAAAGAAACACCATAAGGGGTAAAGTCATCCATAAAAATTTCAAAAGAGTCATTAATCATATGAGAAAAGATTCCTATAATTTCTCTTTGAAAGGTTGCTAGTGCATTACATAGTCCAAATGGGAGGACTCTATAAGCAAAATTTCCCTAAGGGATAGTAAAAGTGGTCTTATCTTGGTCTTGGGGTGCAATTTTGATCTGATTATACCCACTGAAACCATCTAAAAAGGAGAAAAACTTCTTCCCTGGCAAACTATCTAACACCTGATCAATGAATGGTAACGGAAAGAGATATTTTTGAGTGGCTTTATTTAAGGCTCTATAGTCTACACATACTCTCCATTTCCCGTTTTTCTTAGGAACTATTACCAACGGGGAAACCCATTCACTGTCCGATATAGGATATATAAACCCTGCATTAAGCATTTTTTGAAGTTCCTCTTTAAGAATTTCTCTTAAATTAGGGTTCATTCATCATTGAGATTGGCAGATCGGTCGACAATCTTCCTTGATATATATACGATGAGTACATAATTCGGGAGAGATTCCTTTCATATCTGTATAGTCCCATGTGAATGATTCCTTATGTTCAAGAAGTAACTTCATTAATTGTTGTGTTTCGGCATCTGTCATGTTGGGGTTTATGTTCAGTGTTTTGCCAGGTTCAATTTCTACTAGTATACTTTTAGAAGAGATGGTGGCTGATGTTTGAGGTGGGTTTTCAGAGTTAAGGTTTTCCTGGTTATGTGACTCCAAAAGTGTAGCTAGTTGGTTATGAATTTCTAGAGTCACGGAGGAAGGTTCACAAATAAAATTATTAATTACTTCATCCTCAGTGGCATCTCTAAGGCTTAAGGCTTGTCCGACAGTCAAGATGGGTTGAGTAGTTTGATCATCAAAGTCTACCCATAAATAATTGTTATTATTAATCAAGGGTGTAGCGTGAGGGTAGAGGGTAAGCTGTTTAGTCTCATATCCGTTGGAAATTGTCATTGAACCTGATCTACAGCTGATAAAAGCGTCTGTTGTGGCTAGCCAAGGCCTGC
Source organism: Picea engelmannii (assembly GCA_009831015.1). Taxonomy (NCBI): domain Eukaryota; kingdom Viridiplantae; phylum Streptophyta; class Pinopsida; order Pinales; family Pinaceae; genus Picea; species Picea engelmannii. The sequence goes on along the minus strand of ML799450.1, from coordinate 265,579 downwards.
CCAAAATTAGAGGGTGGCCCCCCAACTTTGTTTTAGGTTGTAATACCACAAAGTTAGCTGGATAATTCCAGGATTCCACTGAGATGATTAGGTCTTCAATGACTCCTTCTGGTTTGATTGTAGAACGGTGAGCTAATTCTAGGATGGTTGGGGTGTCTCTGATTTCATTCTTTAGTTGTAACAGTTGTGAGGTTTCCAGAGTCATAATGTTGATAGCAGCGCCTAAGTCTACCAGGACTCGAGGAATTATTGTTTTTCCAATTTGCACTGAGGCGGTAGGATGGCCGGGATTACCATATTTAACTGGGGAAACTTTACCTGACATTAGTGCAGACAAATCACCCATGACATGAACTGTGAGGGGATCTTTAGTTTTCCTACCGGGTTTCTTAACACAAATGTCTAGCATACTCCTGGCATAAATTGGTACATCTCGTAGTGCTTGCAATAGTGGAATTTTGACATAAAGATTTTGTAATTCCCCTAGAATATTGAAAGCAGGTGGCTCAGGCGTTTTAGTCCAAGCTAAACACTCAGGAAATCGTGGTTTTGTTGTTTCAGCAGCAGTGATGGAGGATGATTGTACCTCTTCAGGTACATCATGCTTTTCTGTTTCCTCTTTATCAGAACAGGTAACATCAACAATGATAGTTTCTACTATTTTCCCAGATCGTAAATGAATATCATTGCATTGCGTAGGGAAAAGAGAAAGTGTGGGCTAGTTTTGAATATCAATGCACTGCACAACTTTATTATTAGGGTTAGGGTTAGGTTGTGCAGGTAGTTGGGGCCTCATCATTTGATTGTTTGGTGGAGTACCTAATGGTAAGGAGAGTGATTGCAGAAATTGTGATTGAGGTAATTGATTTGGGAATGACGGTTGTTGCCCTCTCCAATTTGGATTCCATTGGTTAAGGTAAGGTTGTTGTTGTGGAGGCCAAGGAGTCCACATTGATGGGTCTACAAAGGGAGGGTTAGTTTGTTGCATGGGTGGGTAATTCATTTGATTGAGGTATTGCATTTGATTATAGGGAGAGTAATTTGCTTGATTAAAAGAAGGATAGTTATTCCAATTATTAGAAGATGTAAATGGCATATTAGGATTCATACCTTGTCCCTGTGGCTGCCATTGCCTTCTCTATGTCAACAGATAGACAGCTTCAGCTTCTTCATCAGTTGGTTGTAATGCTGCCTTGATTCTTAGTAAAGAAGGGCATTGTTGAGTTTCATGATCCTTATCATAGATGGTACAGATTGGCTTTTTGTCCAATGGGCATTCCCTTCATGGGTGCTTGTCTCTGCATTTGGAACAAAATATGGACAGAGCTGCTTCTACTTCGGCTTGTTTCTTTTGAATATGTAAGGTATCAATTTGTGAGGCAAAAGAGCTTAACATTTCAGTCCCTCAAGTAAATTACCTATTTCGGCTCTTGTTGCTCCTCCACTGGCTGATTTTTGAACTCTTGAAAATGTGGTATCCCTGCTATTTGATCTATTCCTTGAAGCTCCTCTTGAACATCTTTTACATAGTTTAACAATTTCATCATATGATTCTTTAGATATGTCCCCTTTTCCAAGCATATTCAACATATCTAGACAGTCATCCCTTACTCCTTTTAGTAATATTGTTTTATGAATATCCTTACTTACATCGGGGTGACCGGATCTTTGTAGATTATACTGTAGCCTTTCTGCAAAGTCCTCCAGATTTTCATCCTCTTTCTGTATCATCTTGAATAGTTCCTCTCTTTTTTCTCTTGTTCGGCAATAGTCCTAGTATTTATGCAGGAATTTTTGTTTCAGTTGATCCCATGTTGTGATTATATGACCTCCAAGACTCATGAACCATCTTAGTGCATTTCCCTTCAATGTTGCTAGAAATAGCTTTAATTTTTTAGCATTGGAAATGTAATCATAACTTCTGCATAATATGTCAAACTCGAAAAGGAATTCATCAGGATCCTCTGAAGATAAACCATGAAAGTTAGGTAAAGCTAAGAGTAGAATATTCTTCATGGGAGCTACCCCTCTAGGAAGATCACCAATAGGAAATCCTAAGGTGAAAAAAGAGTTTTCATCATTTACCTCTCTTTCAGGACCTACCTATTCTTCATGATGCAGTTCTTCATTATACTCATCCATGGTTTCTTTTGTTTGTTCCCCTGCTGCGCTTGCTCGATCCTCAATATTCCCTGTTGGTTTCTCAACTGTCTCAGGACTCCAAATCTCTTTCCCCATTTCAAAGTTTTCTTGAAAGCAAGGTTGGGATTTTGGTTTCCGAGAGTTTGGTCGCTGAGGGGAAACAGATTCAGATTTTGATATAATTTCGTCAATAAAAGTCTTTCTTCCTCCCCTTCCTCTACCCCTGCCACCTGTAGGGTCGGTTTCTTTGGGGTCTCCGCGTCCTCTCATGCAATCTTTATATCTGAAAGAACATAAGTGCTTTTGAAATCTATAATTTCCTTCCTTGGCAACGGCGTCAAAATGTTAGTCACTGTAATTGCTTATTAACTAAACAATCAAGTGTTACATAAATTGTCAACCCAGGGAAGTATGTTTATTTCAAAGGAAATCACACCCTATATATGCTCAATCTCAAAATCAATCTAGAGTTGTAGTAAAAGTACATTAATCACACATTGCCTTGAACAAACTGAAGTTCTACTTTGGATTACAGAAAAGCAACCTACCTATTGCAGAGTTCAAAGTTTAAAGAAATAATTATTCGAAGAATCATGTATTACATTAAGAAACAACAACTTAGGAAAGAAATACTTCAAGATACTGCAAAAGAAAAGACCAATTATTCTGTAACAGAGAACATGACCCTATTCCCCAAGCATGAATCTTCAGCACCTGTTTCCGATTATCACACTTTCATGAACTCATTACTAATCAAAATGATTGACATGTACTGAAGGCTAATTATCTCATAATAGAGAACAAGAACCTATTCCCCAAGCAAGAACCTTCAGCACCTATCTCCGATTATAACACTTTCATAAATTCATCAAACATAACTACCGATCAGAATGATTAACAGTTACCCAAGCACGAATTATATGAAAACAATGTAACAATCAGTAAAGCAGAGTTTTAGCAAAACAGAGTTCAGTAAGGTAGAGTTTCAGCAAAACAGAATTTAATCAAGGTGTGAACAGAAATAATACTAACACACTATAGAACTAATGGGTGAATCTTGTGAAGAAGGTGGGCCCTCCCTTCTCACAAGATTCCCCAGAAATGAAAGGAACTAGGAAGGAATGCTCAGAATAATCTTTTATTCATCTGTCAACTGTATCATGTTACAATGTCTAAAGTGAACACGTCCTTCTCTATAATTTCTTTCTAGCCAAAAAAAAGGATCCCTTCTAATGATGATTTCCCCTTATTTAAAGAGGAGAATCCCTTCAATACAATTGATCATCAAATTACATGTGCACATACAAATCCTATTCTTAGTCGGATATTCTATACTAGAATAGGATATCTTGATCTCCCATAACAGAATGTTATTACAATAGTTGGACTGTTGCGGCTGGTGTAATAGCTTCTTTATTTATCTTCTTGTTACTGTTGTTGTATACTGTTTCGACATCACAAATCACAGACTGTTCCAGCAACGAGATTTGCATTTTGACTGTTTCAGCAATGTGGTCTCAAGCAGTAGTGATGGTTATGCTGGCTTAAGGTGCGGCTGTTGTGGCCAGTGTAACAACTCCTTCTTACTGTTGTGTGAATTGTTGTTTTAGCATCGTAGACCACAGACTGTTTCAGCAACGGGGTTTGTGTGCTTTTGACTGTTTCAGCAACGGGCCTTCAAGCAGCAACAATAATCTGCAGTTCGAACTGTTTTAGCACTATATATTTCTGATCGATGGTTAAGTATGACAGTAATGTAAAATTACATGTAAAACAAATTAAAAATATAGCAAAGAGAAGAGACGTTATATGCCTTTGGAAAGATAGGGTAAGGTGATAATGTAAGCTTAAATGTGAGTGGAAAAAGGATGTAATGGTAGCAAAAAGTGTGAACAAAAAGGTACATTATAGGGTCCTAACATCCCCCCCAACTAAAAGGTTACATGTCCTCAAGCAACTTCAATATGAATCAGAATCTGAATACTGACTCTGAGTGTGCAAATTACTTAAGCAATAGCTATGGAAAGTGCTGTCTATTGGAGCTCTGAATCCTTGAACATGTTGTAGCCTTTGCCAAGCTGTTGTTTCATCCTTTTTGGGCAACTTATTATGAACTTGATATTTCTCTGCAGGCATCCATAGAATAGAAAAATGGAACTGATAACCTATCTATCTTTCAACACATTGTTGAACGCATTTGATGTAGCTAGGTACCCGGGAGATTGTTGTCTCGAGATTGGTAGGATTAAAGGGATTGTGTTCCTATCTTTTCTCAGAAGATTGTTGCCAAAACATGTTATTTTCTTGTAGGGCAGGGATCTCTGTGGATTTAATAAACTATTGACAATCCTGAAGTATTGTTGTCTGTAGTTGCCAAATATATTGAATCATCCCTCGTTTCTTCAAAAACTGATAATACTCTGCAACAAAGGTGGCAGCGTTCTGTGGTTCTGGCCGTATCCAGAGGAGGTGATTATCCTCATTATGCTTGGCATCTAGGAAGTCATTCTACCATGTAATCTGATTGTTAAGAAAGGAGGTGAGTGCCCGAATCTGGATATCACCAACAAGAGGGTTAAGGTTAAGATGTCGGTTCTCAGGGATGGCCTCATTATGAAGATATACCTCACAGAGGAGGTGCTGATCAATAGTAGAAGCTTCTGCAAAGGTTCTAACAAAATCTGCTAGATTTAACACTGCATGGGTTCTGCCTTCTTTGATTGATTTAATCTGAAAAAATTGTAAGTCGTTCTATGAGGAAAAGAGAGTAATTGGAGGATGGTTTCCTTGTAGCCAACAATTTTTGTGCCAAGTCAAACATCAGGAGAAATTTGCCTTTTAGCTCTTTATTTTGCTTCTTATGGGCACGGGATTCTTGGCGTGTTTTCTCCAAAGCTTACCAGTTTGAATAGATGTGGTTTAGCCAGAGTAGTCTATGCTCCTGCAGGTTTTTGTCCTATGTAACAACATACTCTTTTTTCCATTTGTCCATTATCGCCTGCTCATCCCATGGTTGAGTTTGTGTTTCAACATCGTAAGTGATAGGCTGAGGTAGGGTCTGAGTGGCTTGTTCCACAAGAGTATGGGTATTGATCTCGCTATGAGGGGAAGATTCATCAATAGACAGTGTTTGTACAACTTTATTAATAAAAACAGGGGCTTCAGATGTGGCAGTTGTTGTAGGCCAGGGTTCATTTTGAATTTTGGAAGGTCCTACTAGTTCTTGTGTAACAACAGGGTTTTCTTCTTTGACTGCAAAAGTCGTGGGTGCAGTGGAAGCTCCAGACATTGGAATTTGAGTTACTTTGTAGCCTGCTTGATAATAAATGTCCCCACATTGACTGCACATATACTTTCTACACTGATTATCTTTTGTATTTTCCTCTGTCATGGTTGTTATGCGAGCTAGGGTATACAATTTAAGTTCCTTATCCTAGGCTTCCTTTACCATTACTAGCTCTTGCTTGTAAACTTCTAGTTCAGACCTTAGGAACTCATTTTCTTGTAAGACAGAGGCCATTGTTGGTTCTAGTTGTTGATATTTCATGGGTATATTAAGAGCAGTGACTGGTTCTTGTGTAACAGTCACGACCACACTAGATGGTTCTTTTGGAGCAGCTACAGGATCAGTTGATTCTTGTATTTCAACTTCTTGATGTAGAGAAAGTAGTGTTCCAGCACCCTAGGCATCTAATTCATGTATTTTGGTAACAATATCAGCAGTTGGTTCTTGTGTTTCAGCTGTAGTTGGTTCTTGTGTAATAGCTATAGTTGGTTCTTGTGTTTCAGCTACTGAATGTGTAGTTGGTTCTTGTGTTTTAGCTACTGAATGAGTAGCTGGTTCTTGTGTTTCAGCTACTGGATGAGTAGCTGGTTCTTGTGTTTCAGCTACTGGGTGAGTAGTTGGTTATTGTGTTTCAACTACTTGATTTAAAAAGGATGATGTCATAGTACACTGGGCCTCTGGTTCTTGTGTTTCAGTGCCCATGGGTGGAATAGGTAAAAATTACGGAATTTGGGAGGGTGGAAGTGTACGGGATTTTAGCCAAATGGGTTGGGGGTTTAGGGCAGTGGCAGTAGTGGCTGCTCTTGTTGAGGTCCTTGTTCATTTTCTTTGTAAAAAGGAGGGAAAAGGAGGAATTTTCTTCTTTCGTTTGCGTGAGGGTTTTTCCTCAGTGATGGGGTAGGGAGAGTTGTCTGGTTCAGAATCATCACTAAGGATATGAACAGTAGGAGTGGATGATTATGGTAAGATGTGGGGCAGGCTTGGTATGGTAGGAAGGTTAATTTGATTAATTGGGTCTGTAGGCGGACTGTTAGGTACTTCTGGAGGATCTGGAAGGTTTTGTGGTTGTTGTTCCTGAAGATTTTCAGGATGTTCAATAGCTTCTTGAGGGTCTATGGGTGGGTTATTTAGGAGAGGGTTTTGTTGGGAAAAACCCTTTTGGATGAGTAGTTGAGCGAGACGGTGATGGGTAAGGAAAAGGGCGGGATTTTTAGCTTTTTTACAGTAATGCGACATATTTCTAAGACATCCGAGCAGATAGTAAGGAATATTTACCAATCTAGCATGTCGTAAATGAGACAACAAGACAAAATCATACTGGTAGACTACCTGGTATCGGCCTTCACAGGTGAGGTAGTGTTTGACAAACTTTGCAACTTTCATCCAAGGAGGCGGCAACGAGCTAAGTCGAACACCCCGGCCTTTAGGCTCAATTTGTTCCCCTGGCAAGAGAAAATCCTGCTGGGCATTAAGGATAATGTGTTTGCGGCTGAACCAGCGAATGCCAGTGACAGGGAGACCTGAAACCTGTGCTATATCATCCTCTGTGACTGGAATCTGAATCCCTTGAACAATGGAATAATCTTCCTGAATATTTCGAGCAAATTGAAGAACCTGTTGTTGATCAAATCCCTGGAGCCTCTGTAACTAACCTAACCAGCCAGCCTGCAGAAAAATTTGATAGACTTATGGATATAATTCTAACAGGGCTGTCGTGGCAGGTTTGTATAACAGGGCCTCCCATAGCTAACAGCTTAGTAAAATGCACCGTCAGAGAGTCAAGTAACTGCGTCTGAGTAGAGTAAGTTTTGCGGGTGAAGGCATGCAAATGGTGGTGAAATAAACGAAAGGATGGGTAAAAAAAAAAATGACGGTCATCGGTTCATGTGAAATGATGGTATAAGATTTCGATATTTCCCCCCCCTTCAAGTACGGCTAAAATAATGATTTTACGTGAGTGATAATAATGAGTCGGGATCTTCTCATTAACCATAGTTCAATTGTATTTACATATAAAGTTTACATACCTCATCTTTACCTGTACTTCAAACAAAATATAGTGCTTGTCCATAATAGTTCTGCAGTAGTCATGGGGGAGACTTTTGATTTATTAGAGAAATCGTATCAAAGATTTGTTTAGTTATGAGAGAGGATCGTGGAAGGAAAAAATGTAGTATGAGAGCGAAAGAGCTTATTGACAGGGAATGCTGAAAAGTTGGTGCTTCAGCAACAGGAAAAGAATAGAGAAATGTTTACTGAAGAGTGATGTTGCAAAATACTATTGAAGAAATGGTGTTTCAGCAGTGGCGACATGTTGTTGAGCAGTGGTGTTTCAGCAATGGAGAAAAAGGGTGAAAAATTGTTGAACAGTGGTGTTTCAACAATGGGAAAAAGGGGAAAAATGAGGAAAAATAGTGCTAGAAAGTGATGTTTCGGCAATGAGTAAAAGGGCGAAAAATTGCTGAACAGTGGTGTTTCAGCAATGGGGAAAAATGGTGAAAAATTGTTGAAGAGTGGTGTTTCAGCAATGGGGAAAAGGGCGAAAAATTGTTGAATAGTGGTGTTTCAGCAATGGGGAAAAAGGGGAGTAGTGTTTCACAAAATGAAGCTTGGATCTTCTTGAAGTAAGATCATCCTTTCTTGGTAGGCCTTTTTTTTGATCGAGAATCTGCAAAAAATTAATTGTAACATGTCATTCCTTGACAGGGATTATTAGTAAAAGAAATCTAATCTAGTACTAAAGGAATTAAATTCAAAAGAATTAATTGCAATGAGGGGTAGGAGGCCCCTCTAAAAAGAGGTAATGAGAGTCTGCCACACATGTGGCCTTAAAATCTTCTTTGGAAATGGGGCACTGGTACAGATGGAGCCGATGACCATTCACAAGTAACGGTGTTTTAGAGTCATTGATTGTGAGGAGCCTTACTGTTCCATTGGGTAAAACAGTGTCCACTTCGTAAGGTCCAAGCCATCTTGTACATAGTTTCCCTTGAAATTCTTTAAACCGAGAATCATACAGTAAGGCCCAATTACCTTTTTGTAATTGCTTATGCTTGGTGGTTTTGTCATGCCATTTTGATCTTTGTTGTTGAATCATAGTTGTCTGATGAATGGCATCTAGTCTTTTTTCATCCAATTCATTAAGTTGCTGCAACCTGGTTGTCTGTGCATCGGTCAAATCAAGGTTGACAGCTAAAGAAGTCCTTAAGGTTTTGATTTTAAATTCCACGGGAAAGACGACACTTTTTCCATAAACTAATTCATAGGGAGAGAATCCTGTAGTATTTCTCCAGGTAGTTCTGTAGGCCCATAATGCTTCAGGGAGCCTGTGAGACCAATCCTTTCTGTTTTCCTTCACTTTTTTTGTGAGAATGGCTTCTATTACTTTATTTGTGCTTTCCACCTATACATTGGCTTGGGGGTGGTATGGTGTAGTCATTCTATGCTGAATATGATATTTTTGAAGGGTGGCTTTAAAACTGTGAGAAGTGAAAGGAGGTCCCCCATCTGTAACTAATTCTCTAGGCACTCCAAATTTGATAAAGATGTCTTCAAATAGAAAATCTAGAACCACTTCTTCAGTAGCTCTATGGAGTTCTTTAGCTTCCACCCATTTGGTCAGATAATCTGTGCAGACCACTATATAAACTTTTTGATTGGATGGGGGGTTAATGGGTTCTACAAATTCTAAGGCCCATCTTTCAAATGGTTCGAGTACTACCTGGGGATTTAATGGCATTTCATCTCTATGATTAGGTTGGCCCATTCTTTGACAGTTATCATAGGCCCGAACATATTTCTTTGCATCTTTAAAAAGTGAGGGCCAATAATACACCATCCTGAGAATTTTATGTGTTGTTCTCTTATCAGCAAAATGCCCTCCACAAGGGCCATCATGATAAGATTTTAGTAGATCATAAACCTCATCTTCTCTAATGCACTTTCGTATTTCTTGATCAAGTTCTGTGTGGAAAAGACACCCACTTATCCAGCTATACCGAGCACTTTGTTGAATGATTCTTCTTTTCTCCCGGTGGGATAGGTGTGGTGGTAACTTCCCTGCAACCAAGTAGTTAGCGATGTCTGCATACTATGGTGAGTGAGAAGATACTGCAAATAGATATTCATCAGGAAAGGAATCATCTACTGGGGTATTATCATCAGGTGTTAGCCGAGAAAGGAAATCAGCAACTACATTTTCTTTTCCTGTTCTATCTACAATTGTAATATCAAATTCTTGTAATAGTAGTAACCATCTGGTGACTCCAGCATTTGTGATAGGTTTGTTCATTAAATATTTGATAGCTGAGTGATCAGTATGGACAAGAGTAGAATAGCCAGTGATGTAATATCGAAATTTATTAATAGCATAGATAACTACTAAGAATTCCTTTTCGGTAACTGTATAGTTAAGTTCAACAGGAGTCATATTCTTGATAATGAAGTAAATAGCATAAGGGAGATGATTTTCTTCTTGTCCCAAGATAGCTCCTATTGCAATATCTGAAGCATCAGAGGATATATTAAAGGGAAGTGTCCAATCAGGTCCTCTTAGAATAGGGGTTGTAGATAACTGATGTTTAAGTGTATTAAATGCTTCCTGGCAAGGGTTAGTCCACTTGAATTCAACATTTTTCATCAGTAACACAAACAGAGGAGAAGCTATTTTGGAAAAAAAATTGATAAATCTTCTGCAGTATCCAGCATGTCCTAGGAAACTTCTCACCTCTATTTGGGTTTTGGGAATAGGAAGATTTTTAATGACTTGTATCTTGGATGGATCCACCTGGATTCCTTGGGATGAAATAAAATGTCCAAGCACTATTCCTTCACTCATCATCATATGACATTTTTCTGTACTTAAGGAGAGGTGGGCTTGTATACATCGTTTAAGTACTTTCTCAAGGTTTTGTAGTGCTTCCTCAAAAGAAACACCATAAGGGGTAAAATCATCCATAAAAATTTCCATAGAGTCATTAATCATATCAGAAAAGATTCCTATAATTTCTCTTTGAAAGGTTGCTGGTGCATTACATAGTCCAGATGGGAGGACTCTATAAGCAAAAGTTCCCCAAGGGATAGTAAAAGTGGTCTTATCTTGGTCTTGGGGTGAAATTTTGATCTGATTATACCCATTGAAACCATCTAAAAAGGAGAAACGTTTCTTCCCTGACAAACTATATAACACCTGATCAATGAATGGTAATGGAAAGTGATCTTTTTGAGTGGCTTTATTTAAGTCTCTATAGTCTACACATACTCTCCGTTTCCTCTTTTTCTTAGGAACTATTACCAACGGGGAAACCCATTCACTCTACGATATAGGATATATAAACCCTGCATTAAGCAATTTTTGAAGTTCCTCTTTAAGAATTTCTCTTAAATTAGGATTCATTCGTCGTTGAGATTGGCAGATCGGTCGACAATCTTCCACTACTGCATTTGGGTCAAATTACGACGGCGCGTTCGACGCAATTGCCACTTTCTATTGTCGGACGACCGACAAACCTCAGACCCCCTCAAACGTCGTTTCACATGACGTCGTTTTTCTGACGACCTAATTTTCGTCGATATTGCGACGTTTCAAACGTGGCAAGAGAGACGTTGCAAACGTGGCAAGAGAGACATTGCAAACGTCGCAAGAGAGACGTTGCAAACGTGGAAAGAGAGACGTTTCAAACGTGGCAAGATCGACGTTTCAAACGTCGCAAGAGAGATGTTGCAAACGTGGCAAGAGAGACGTTTCAAACGTGGCAAGACCGACGTTTCAAACGTCGCAAGAGAGACGTTGCAAATGTGGCAAGACCGACGTTTCAAACGTCGCAAGAGAGACGTTGCAAACGTGGCAAGAGAGACGTTGCAAACGTGGCAAGACCGACGTTTCAAACGTGGCAAGTGAGATGTTGCAAACGTGGCAAGTGAGACGTTTTAGACGTGGCAAAAGAGATGCTTCAAAGGTGGCAAGACCGACATTTCAAACGTGGCAAGTGAGACATTTCAAATGTGGCAAGAGAGATGTTCTGAAGGTGGCAAGACCGTCGGAAGGAGGTATTAGCTCCGACGTGGTTGCTATGGTAGCGACACTCTTGAACGTCGCAAGAACGACGTCCATCAGGTGGCAACAACGACGGCCAGGAGTTACTAGCTCCGACGTGGTTGCTATGGAAGCGACAATCTTGGAGGTGGAAAAAGAGACGTCTTAGACGTGGCAATAGCGATGGGAAGAGAGTGAAAGACATCACAATTGCCACCTTTGTGTAGGTATTTAAAAAAAAATACAATATCAATATCAAGACCTAATAGTCATTCCAAGCCCAAAGGAGGAGTAAGTCATATAGATGTCAGCTAGTGACATAGTCTAG
>ML799450.1:126450-253689 GCA_009831015.1 Picea engelmannii | reverse complement strand
GCAAGAGAGACGTTCTAGTGGAAAACGTGGCAAGAGCGACGTTAACGTGGCAAGACCGACGTTAACGTGGCAATTGCGACATACATCTTCACGAACGTGGCAAGAGTGACGTTCCAGTGGAAAACGTGGCAAGAGCGACGTTCTAGTGGAAAACGTGGCAAGACCGACGTTAACGTGGCAAGACCGACGTTAACGTGGCAATTGCGACATACATCTTCACAAACGTGGCAAGAGTGACGTTCCAGTGGAAAACGCGGCAAGAGCGACGTTCCAGTGGAAAACGTGGCAAGAGCGACGTTAACGTGGCAAGACCGACGTTAACGTGGCAATTGCGACGTTATCGGGCAACATGAACTTTTTTTTTTATAAATTTCCTCTATTTTGCGACAATATGGACAATTTTGTCCATAACGCCGCAAATAAAACGTCGGAATTTTTACAATATGTAGTAGTGTTCCTTGATATATATACGATGAGTACATAATTCGAGAGAGATTCCTTTCATATCTATATAGTCCCATGCGAATGCTTCCTTATGTTCAAGAAGTAACTTCATTAATTGTTGTGTTTCGGCATCTGTCAGGTTGGGGTTTATGTTTAGTGTTTTGCTAGGTTCAATTTCTACTGGTATACTTTTGGAAGAGATGGTGGCTGATGTTTGAGGTGGGTTTTCAAAGTTAAGGTTTTCCTGGTTATCTGACTCCAAAAGTGTAGCTAGTTGGTTATGAATTTCTAGAGTCATGGAGGAAGGTTCACAAATAAAATTATTAATTACTTCATCCTCAGTGGCATCCTTAAGACTTAAGGCTTGTCCGATAGTCAAGATGGGTTGAGTAGTTTGATCATCAAAGTCTACCCATAAAGAATTGTCATTATTAATCAAGGGTGTAGTGTGAGGGTAGAGGATAAGTTGTTTAGTCTCATATCCGTTGGAAATTGTCATTGAACCTGATCTACAGCTGATAAAAGCGTCTGTTCTGGCTAGCCAAGGCCTGCCCAAAATTAGAGGGTGGCCCCCCAACTTTGTTTTAGGTTGTAATACCACAAAGTCAGCTGGATAATTCCATGATTCCACTGAGATGATTAGGTCTTCAATGACTCCTTCCAGTTTGATTGTAGAACAGTCAACTAATTCTAGGATGGTTGGGGTGTCTCTGATTTCATTCTTCAGTTGTAACAGTTGTGAGGTTTCCAGAGTCATAATGTTGATAGCAGTGCCTAAGTCTACCAGGACTCGAGGAATTATTGTTTTTCCAATTTGCACTGAGATGGTAGGATGGTCGGGATCACCATATTTAACCGGGGGAACTTTACCTGACATTAGTGCAAACAAATCACCCATGACATGAACTGTGAGGGGATCTTTAGTTTTCCTACTGGGTTTCTTAACACAAATTTCTCGCATAGTCCTGGCATAAATTGGTACATCTCATAGTGCTTGCAATAGTGGAATTTTGACATAAAGATTTTGTAATTCCCCTAGAAGATTGAAAGCAGGTGGCTTAGGCGTTTTAGTCAAAGCTAAACACTCAGGAAATGGTGGTTTTTCTGTTTCAGCAGTAGTGTTGGAGGATGATTGTACCTCTTCAGGTACATCAAGTTTTTTTGTTTCCTCTTTATCAGAAGAGGTAACATCAGCAATGATAGGTTCTACTATTTTACCAGATCATAAATGAATATCATTGCATTGCGCAGAGAAAAGAGAAAGTGTAGGCTGGTTTTGAATATCAATGCACTGCACAGCTTTATTATTGGGGTTAGGGTTAGGTTGTATAGGTAGTTGGGGCCTCATCATTTGATTGTTTGGTGGAGTACCTGATGGTAAGGAGAGTGGTTGCAGAAATTGTGTTTGAGGTAATTGAGTTGGGAACGGGGGTTGTTTCCATCTCCAATTTGGATTCCATTGGTTAAGGTAAGGTTGTTGTTGTGGAGGCCAAGGAGTCCACATTGATGGGTCTACAAAGGGACGGTTAGTTTGTTGCATGGGTGGGTAATTCATTTGATTGAGGTATTGCATTTGATTATAGGGAGAGTAATTTTCTTGATTAAAAGAAGGATAGTTATTCCAACGATTAGAAGATGTAAATGACATATTAGGATTCATACATTGTCCCCGCGGCTTCCATTTCCTTCTCTGTGTCAACAGATAGACAGCTTCAGCTTCTTCATCAGTTGGTTGTAATGTTGCCTGGATTCCTAGTAAAGAAGGGCATTGCTGAGTTTCATGATCCTTATCACAGATGGTGCAGATTGGCTTTTTGTCCAATGGGCATTCCCTTCATGGGTGCTTGTCTCTGCATTTGGAACAAAAGATGGACAGAGCTGCTTTTGCTTCGACTTCTTTCTTTTGAATCTGCAAGGTATCAATTTGTGAGGCAAAAGAGCTTAACATTTCAGTTTTAAAACCCTCAAGTAAATTACCTATTTCGGCTCTTGTTGCTCCTCCACTGGCTGATTTTTGAACTCTTGAAAATGTGGTATCCCTGCTATTTGATCTATTCCTTGAAGCTCCTCTTGAACATCTTTTACATGGGTTAACAATTTCATCATATGATTCTTTATATATGTCCCATTTTCCAAGCATATTCAGCATATCTAGACAGTCATCCCTTACTCCTTTTAGTAATATTGTTTTATGAATATCCTTACTTACATCGGGGTGACTGGATCTTTGTAGATTATACTGTAGCCTTTCTACAAAGTCCTCCAGATTTTCATCCTATTTCTGTATCATCTTGAATAGTTCCTCTCTTTTTTCTCTTGTTCGGCAATAGTGCTGGTATTTATGCAGGAATTTTTGTTTCAGCTGAAACAGCTGATCCCATGTTGTGATTATATGACCTCCAAGACTCATGAACCATCTTAGTGCATTTCCCTTCAATGTTGCTAGAAATAGCTTTAATTTTTTAGCGTTGGAAATGTAATCATAACTTCTACATAATATGTCAAACTCGAAAAGGAATTCATCAGGATCCTCTGAAGATAAACCATGAAAGTTAGGTAAAGCTGAGAGTGGAATATTCTTCATGGGAGCTACCCCTCTAGGAATATCACCAATAGGAAATCCTAAGGTGAAAAAAGAGTTTTCATCATTTCCCTCTCTTTCAGGACCTGCCTGTTCTTCATGATGCAGTTATTCATTATACTCATCCATGGTTTCTTTTGTTTGTTCCCCTGCTGTGCTTGCTTGATCTTCAATATTTCTTTCTTGTTTCTCAACTATCTCAGGACTCCAAATCTCTTTTCCTGTTTCAAAGTTTGCTTGAAAGGAAGGTTGGGATTTTGGTTTCCGCGAGTTTGGTCGCTGAGGGGCAACAAATTCAAATTTTGATATAATTTCGTCAATAAAAGTCTTTCTTCCTCCCCTTCCTCTACCCCTGCCACCTGTAGGGTCGGTTTCTTTGGGGTCTCCGCGTCCTCTCATGCAATATTTATATCTGAAAGAACATAAGTGCTTTTGAAATCTATAATTTCCTTCCCCGGCAACGGCGCCAAAATGTTGGTCATTGTAATTGCTTATTAACTAAACAATCAAGTGTTACATAAATTGTTAACACAGGAAAATATGTTTATTTCAAAGGCAATCACACACTGTATATGCTTAATCTCAAAAGCAATCTAGAGTTGTAGTAAAAGTACATTAATCACACCTTTCCTTGAACAAACTGAAGTTCTACTTTGGATTACAGAAAAGCAACCTACCTATTGCAGAGTTCAAAGTTTAAAGAAATAATTATCTGAAGAATCCTGGATTACATTAAGAAACAACAACCTAGGAAAGAAATCCTTCAAGATACTGCAAAAGAAAATACCAACTATTATGTAACAGAGAACATGACCCTATTCCCCAAGAAGGAATCTTCAGCACCTGTTTCTGATTATCACACTTTCATGAACTCATTACTAATCAAAATGATTGACATGTACTGAAGGATAATTATCTCGTAACAGAGAACAAGACCCTATTCCCCAAGCAGGAACCTTCAACACCTATCTTTGATTATCACACTTTCATAAATTCATCAAACAGAATTACCGATCAGAATGATTAACAGTTACCCAAGCACGAATTATATGAAAACAATGTAACAATCAGTAAATCAGAGTTTCAGCAAATCAGAGTTCAATAAAGTAGAGTTTTAGCAAAATAGAATTTAATCAAGGCGTGAACAGAAATAATACTAGCACACTACAGAACTAATAGGTGAATCTTGTGAAGAAGGTGGGCCCTCCCTTCTCACAATATTCCCCAGAAATGAAAGGAACTAGGAAGGAATGCTCAGAATAATCTTTTATTCATCTGTCAACTGTATCATGTTACAATGTATAAAGTGAACATGTCCTTCTCTGTAATTCCTTTCTAGCCAAAAAAAAGGATCCCTTCTAATGATGATTTCCCCTTATTTAAATAGGAGAATCTCCTCAATACAATTGATCATCAAATTACATGTGCACATACGAATCCTATTCTTAGTCGGATCTTCTATACTGGAATAGGATATCTTGATCTCCCGTAACAGAATGCTATTATAATAGTTGGACTGTTGTGGCCGGTGTAACAGCTTCTTTATTTATCTTCTTGTTACTGCTGTTGTATATTGTTTCAGCATCGCAAATCACGGACTGTTTCAGCAACAGGATTTGCATTCTGACTGTTTCAGCAATGTGGTCTCAAGCAGTAGCGATGGTTATGCTGGCTTAAGGTGCGGTTGTTGTGGCCAGTGTAACAGCTCCTTCTTACTGTTGTGTGAATTGTTGTTTCAACATCGCAGACCACGGATTGTTTCAGCAATGCGGTTTTCGTGCTTTTGACTATTTCAGCAACGAGCCTTCAAGCAGCAACAATAATCTGCAGTTCGAACAGTTTCAGCACTATATATTTCTGATCGATGGTTAAGTATGAGAGTAATGTAAAATTACATGTAAAACAAATTAAACATATAGCAAAGAGAAGAGACGTTATATACCTTTGGAAAGATAGGGTAAGGTGATAATGTAAGCTTAAATGTGAGTGGAAAAAGGATGTAATGGTATCAAAAAGTGTGAACAAAAAGGTACATTATAGGGTCCTAACAGTGAATTAGGGTTTCAGCATGATTTAGGGTTTTGGAAAGATATAAAGGAAGGGTCAGCGACCTAATTCATCATTATGAAGATTATGACTTGTCATTGAGGAGAAGAGGCACATCTCAGGAGAGATAGTTCAGTGTAATCTAGGAGGAAGACACCAGTTGATTGATTTTGGTGTTGAAAGACACACCCTAGTCACCGAGAAGATCATCCAGGTCTTCCATCATTCTTCATTGACTCCGCAGTGCTCCCATATTCTGGGTATTATTTTTTAGTTGCTTATTTGTATTCCAGCTAAGATCCTTTTGTCTTTTGATCTAGCCGAGTGTTGTTATTTAATTCAACCGCAGTTGCTTATTTGTATTCCGGCTAAGATCCTTTGTCTGTTGATCTAGTCGAGTATTGTCGGTTTATTCATCCGCATTCGATCATTTTGTAATCCACGAAGATATCATAATACAAAATTTGCATTCCTTTGTCGCGTTTATTATTTGTATGATCATTTATATGCTGTAAACCTTTGATCCTACACACACATTAGCAGTGTTTCCTAGACTAGCCAAGTCAGGAACATTACACAACGTATGATAAATAATTTTATGCAATCATACAGGCGTTGAAGAAATGCAGGCATTATTTGGTTCCGAAAGAGTTTGTCTTGTATAGTGATAACCATGCTTTACAATTCATAACTCAACAAGATAAATTGAATCAGAAACATGCAAAATGGGTTGAGTTTATGCAGAATTTCACTTTTGTTATAAAGCACATTTTTGGAACTGCTAACAAGGTTGTTGATGCGTTGAGCAGGAAATGTTTGATTCTACAGGAGTTTCGTGTGTAGACCTTAGGTTTCGATAACCTTAAGTATATGTACAAAGATGATTCATATTTTAAGGATGCTTATGAAGCATGTGAGAATCCTATTCTAAGAGACAAAAGCCAATGGATTGAATATTTAATTAAGGATGGATTATTATTCAAAGGAAATCAGTTGTGTATTCCGAAGAGTTCTATGAGAGAGAATCTTCTGAAGGAAAAACACAGTGGAGGATTGGCTGGACATTTCGGCCATGAAAAAACATTTGTGCAACTAAACAACTTGTATTATTGGCCAGGAATAAGGACATATGTCAAGAGGTTTGTGAACAAATGCAGGATTTTCCAACACACAAAGGGGAAGAGACAGAATATAGGATTGTATCAACCATTGTCAGTACCAGAGAGGCCGTGGGATGCAGTTAGCATGGATTTATGTGTTAGCACTGTCGAGGACACAGAGAGGTTGTGATTCCATATTCGTGGTAGTGGACAGATTCTCTAAGATGACACATTTTATTCCATGTCAGAAAATCAGTGATGCAACACACATTGCAAACATGTTTTTCAAAGAAGTTGTTAGATTTCATGGCTTACCCAAGAGTATTGTATCGGATAGGGATACCAAATTTGTTGGTCATTTCTGGAGGAAATTATGGAAGAAGTTGGGAACAAACTTATCTTTTAGCTCATCATATCACCCTCAGACGGATGGACAAATCGAGGTAGTAAATCCGAGCTTAGGATATTTGTTGAGGAGTTTAGTAGTTGAACACCATAGTCAGTGGGATCAAATTCTATCACAAGAAGAATTTTCATATAAAAACTCACCTAACAGGAGCACAAGACAGAGACCATTTCATACAATGTATGGAATGCAGCCGAGAGGATTATTTGAGTTGAGAGACTTAGAGCAGAGTGAGTTTAGGAGTGCTAGAGAAGAGGATTTTGTAGCAGAGATGCAGGAGCTCCACAGTAAAATCAAAGAACGATTGCAGAATTCCAACTAGGAATACAAGCGTAGAGCAGATCAACACAGAAGCGAAATTTAGTTTGAAGTGGAAGATTTAGTTTTAGCGCATCTAAGAAAATAACGACTCCCAAGGGGGACATATAATAAGTTGAAGATGAAAAAGATAGAGCTGTGTAAAATCTTGAGGAAATTTGAGGCAAATGCTTATGAGATAGAATTTCTAGATGGTGTGGGCATTTCACCCATATTCCATGTAGAGGATTTGTATCCTTATAGATAAGATGAAACAGAGGGATCAAAGGACCAAAAGGGAGTTCAATGGGTCAAACAGATGCCTGTAGTTGAAAAGCCACAAATGAAAAAGATCATTGATTAGAGAGTTAGCAAGAAGACCCGGAGGAAGACATATCTTGAGTACCTAATCAAATGGAAGGGACACTCGATTGAGGATGCAAGCTAGGAAGGTGAAGCAAATATCCAGAACCATGGACAGACGGTGCAGGAGCTCATGAATAGGGGTTCATGAATTTTTCAGACAAGGGAGTATGATGCAGGAGCATCGTAAGCAAGTGAGCAAAACAAGTGCAAGAGAAAAGGATAGCTGGGAATGCACTAGCTCACATTTTGAAGACATTTTGAATTTCAAAAGACGGAGCATTAATGTTACAGCCAGAAGGATGTATTTGCATTTATGTTTTGGAGATTGTAAACAGATCTTGAGTGTTGCTCTCATCTGTCGGTTATGGAGGCATTTAATTGTAATGAATGTAAAGTAGATAAATTTTAATTCCAGATTATATAGCTTAGAGTGTAGGAGGGAAAACTCTAGAAAGCTCCCTCGCATGTTGTATTGAAAATTTTTTAAGCTGTAGAGAAAGAGAGGGGAGAAGAACAAATATTGTAGAGTTGTATAACCAGATAGTTGTTGCTATAGAACCCATGTACATATACACTTGGATTAATATAAAGAAAACTTTGATCAAAATTCATGGTGTTGTGGTGGTTGTCGTTTACATCTATTTGAATGGTATGTTTACGGTTTTATTTTATTCTCTGTTATGCATTTGTTTCAATGCTATATGTGTGTGTATGATCGTGATTTCATGTTAAATGTATGAAGTCCGTGAGAGGAGGAATATGAGTTTCAATTATTTCTCATCCTAAGAATTCCTGCAAGGAGTGCAG
Organism: Picea engelmannii; assembly: GCA_009831015.1. NCBI lineage: Eukaryota > Viridiplantae > Streptophyta > Pinopsida > Pinales > Pinaceae > Picea > Picea engelmannii. The sequence continues at coordinate 245,642 of ML799450.1, read as the reverse complement.
TGAAAGTCCACAAGGAGTGCGTTGACGAGTTCTGGGTTTTATATCAAAGATGCTCAGGAGAGATATTGTTGTTCTCATGCCAACTGAAGTGCAGGTATAGTACAAAGCCGTGCAAGGTGTGCGCAGGTTGTTTGAAGTCTTAGACCTTTCCAACCAAGGACAAGATTGAAGAATTGTTGTGGAAAGGAGTGCGCAGAGTTGGAAGTGTGAAGTAACCAGAGGTTATTGTGAATTTCGCAAGGAGTGCGTGCAAGAATCCTTTAGAAATCCTTGAGTTGTAGAAGAACAAAGCTCAGGAATGGTATATATTTGGAAGGATTTGAAGGAAGGACGAGGTCTGAAGTCGCCTTGTAGAAGTTAAGATCAGGAGAAAAAGACGCCAAGTATTTGGGCATAAATCTTTGAGAAACCTGAACAGGCGGTTGAAATTCACAGAGGGAGAATCGTCGAAGTTCCGTGGATTGTTAAATCTTGTAGATCAGTGGGAAGGTTAGGGTTGAGTGTTTTCAGCACTCACAAGCTTAGGAGGAGTAGTGGCCATTGGATCTGGATCAACGAGAGCCATTGATCTCATGCTTGAATTTCATCATTTTAGAATTCAGGGCGTGGAGAGGTTGTGACTCAGAGTCGAGAGTTGTGAATTCCTTATTCGCGAAGTTCCAATAGGATCAAGACCGTCAGATTTCGGGAAGTTCCGAGCTGTTGATTTGTGGTGAGAGGTGTCGTGATTTTGGTTATTGTTGAAGGGAGGTTATTGCGTTTAAAATCGTCGATACACGAAATCCTGAGGTGCCGAAGGATTTTTCCCCAGGTCACAGTTGAGGGTCACATCAGGAAAAGTCAATGGAGGAACTGAAGATCCGTTAGCCCTTTTCAGGGTTTCAAAGATCGAAGGAGTCAGAAGAACTCACATCAAGGACCGTGAAGTTGTTAACCTCAAAATACATTTACGAGAAAAGTTCGTGTTCACATCAGTTGGTCATGTGGGTAAGTGTTTTCTCTTTGTGCTTGTTCAATGTGTAACTCCTAAGAAGGACCTGTGGAAACACTTGTGTGTTGGAGATTCTTGCGGGGTATCAAAGAGTCAATTAGAATCAAGGGGAGATAGAGAACGTTCCTTAAACCGAGAGGTCGATCAGAACCTGCTAAGGTAGAGGTGTTGTGTCAAGGAGGTTAGCTCAAGCAAGGGGACTAGATTTTCTGGAAATATCCATGACATGAGGTGTACTGACAATGATAGAATGTATCGATATGTATAACTTATAGGAAATATCTATCAGGGAACTAGACAGGAAATTTAAGGAATTGGAGAGGGGAGCCTGGTGGACCTTTTAGAGCACGTGGAGAGCCCATGGTCACTCAGATATTGAACTCTTATTTCCCTACTTCTCCCTTCATGGACGATCAATCAAGGATTGAAATTCTTGATGTTATTTAGGGTTTATTAGCGATAATTTGGATCTCAAGGAGATTCAGGGAAGTGTCTTTCCCACTATGTGAATGAGTTCTTTCCATAAGTGTAGGTGCGTGGTAAAATTGTGTGGAGGTGGTGTCTTGTTGGTAGGGGGCGAGACTTGTGGGTCATCCAAATTATCGATCAAAATAGTCGTGCGATTGTAGGGAAGTTTTGTGGTAGGATGGTATTGATAATGTCTCTCAATTATTAGATGTATACAAATATTTACTTGTACTATATTATGCTTTGATTCTCCATCTCTTATCCATAGGTTGGATTAGTTTTATTTTTCACACCAAGGATGATGCATGGAAACTTTTATGGGGTCATTGGTACTAGGATAGGAACTTTCTTAGTGCAAAACCCTAGCACCCTTTATTCAATTCCAAGGAGGATACAATTATTTACAATGCTCAATCGTGGATCAAATTACCTAAATTTTCATTATATTTTTGGTTTGATAAGGCATTGAAGGCCATTTATGAGGTCTTAGGAAATTTCATAGCTTCTGATGATAGTTTCAAGTCTAGTAATCTTCGATCGATGGTGCAAATATTGGTTTATTTGGACCCTTGTCAAGGGATTTTCAAGTCTATGGAGTTGGTGGTGGAGGAAAAGTACTATACACAACAACTAGAAAATTTCAATATCCCCTTTAGGTTCTCTCGTTTTCATAAGGTCAGGCACATTCTAGAAAATTTTGAGCATACTTTTCAAAATAATTTTATGAGGAATAATAGGAGGTATTTTGGTTGGAATGGTTCAATCACTAAATATTCTCCATGGACTCTATATATGAAGACTCTTCCTTTCAATCAATTGGAAGGGGATGGAGTGACTCAAGTCCAGAGTCATCATCCCGTTAAGAAGGACTTCTAGTCAAACATTGTGGTCGGTGATAAAAAAAAATCCTTTGGATGTCGAAGATCCACATGTTGTGGTGAATGAGGCCTATTGGAATAGTTCCAGTGGAGATTTGAATATTTCTCCATCTCAGTGAGGTAAGCTCTAAGGAATCTAGAAAAAAATAACTAAGACACGTCATGGCTTGGGTAAGTCCACTCATATTCAAAACCCTACATCTGTATTTGTTTATGAAAATTTAGTGAATAGTATGCATCTGTAGTTTGAGGTGTTTGTCCCTGATCCTTGATCATAAATGGTTTCAATGAAATATCCTTATAATAAGGGGGAATTTGATCCCTCTATCATTGATTTGTCAAAGGAAAATGATTCATTATCCTCACAAGCCTTGGATTCTAATAGAGCCTTATTTATTGTATCCACCTTTGCCTCTTTAGCTAAGGATCCCTATTTGTTTCCTCCATGAAACTCATCATAGGGTCAACCCTTGTCAAGGGATATATGTTTTTATGGCCTTAAAATTACTATTCCCAAAAAAGTGGGGTGTAAGTTAGTGTTCAATAATGTTCAAGAAAAATCCTATTATGAAGTTACATAGAGAAGAAAAAATCTAATATCAGGGGTCCTTAGAGAAGTAACTACGCTGACAATGGATTTCTCATGAAAATAATTTCTATAAACATGATGGACCTTGGGGGAAGGGATATAAAACTTTCCCAAAGATATTTGTAGATATGGGTCAAATAGACATTATGTTAATCCAACAAACCATGGGACCTAGTGAAATTCTCGTTCAAGTTTGTGAAGTTGTTTTTGGGATGGAAATTTTATGGGTTGGATTTCGATGGAATATCAGGGGGATAATTACAGGTATTCCATCAAAATTTTCGCTCATTAATTGTTTTTGCATTTTTTTTCAAGTCTTTGCATGGATCTCTTCATTAAGGAGTAGAACCTTTCATTTTATATACTCAATTTGTATGGGCCTTATGAGGGAAATGAGGCTTTATGGGATATGTTTTTTTCTCTTAATTGTATCCTCACTAAAAATATTATAATTTGGGGGGACCTAAACTTTAATCTTAGGAGGGAGGAAATTTTGGGACCCTCCACCCGTGAAGAAAGGTTAGGAGGCTATTTCATTGATAAACTTGAATCAACATGTTGGGTAGATGTAAAACCTATTCAGTTATGCTCGGCGTAGAGAAATAATCGAGGTGGTTCTCGTGGGGTATAAAAGAGATTGGATAGGATCCTAGAACACCATTTAATTCTTAAAAATATTTAAATTTATTGTTCATGGGTCAGAAAGGTTTTCTACTCTGATAATTTTCCAATCTTTTTGGAACTTGAAAATGTTGCGGGGAAACTTGGAGTGTGCTTTAAATATAATCCTTCATCGGATGAAGAGGAAGATTTTTGCAATATAATTTGTAATCATTGGAAACAATATCATGATTATTTAGATACCCTAGCCAGTGTCTAGTTCATTTATTCCCTTCATCTAGTAAAAGAAAAAGTTTGTTTTGGGGCTAGGGAAAGGAGGAGGTTAAAAGATTGGGAGCTTAGGAACATTTAGCATGAGATCGAGCATCGTTATGCCTCAAAATTGATGGTATTGATATCTCCTCTCCCCTAAAGAAATTTCATTCACTAGAAATTTTCCCTCCAAGATTCTAATTTAACATGAAAAAACATGGAGATTAAAGAGTAGGGGTCTATGGATTATTGTTGGTGATCAAAATAAAAATAAAATCCAATGGTAGGAAAATATATAATACCATATGGGAGAAAAATGAATCAAGTGGTAAAAATGTTAGAGGGTTATCAGATATAGCCTCTCTAGCAGTGGATCATTTCAAGACCATGTTCAAGGAAGCAAAGCAGGTTAAAATGGGAGAAATACTTAATTTTGTATCTTACTTTTAGAGACTCATCAAAGAAGAGGAAAATATATCACTTTAAAATGTGGTCACTAGAAATGAACTACTTGTTTTCATCTCTTCCTTCAAAAGAAACAAGAGTCTTAGTTTGGACGACTCGACTGTTGTATTTTTTGAATACTTATTTGATATCATCAGTCAGACAAAATGATGAAAAATATTAACTCAAATTTTATTGCGATTATCCCAAAAATAGAATTCTTCTCAAATTTTGATGAATTCAAATTGATTTCCTATGTAATTATCTCTACAAAATCATTGCAAAGGTGATTGTAGTTGTTAGAAAAACAGGATCGCAGAGCAATAAAATAAAAACAAATGTGCAAATAAAACATAGAAGATACACAATACAATAGACACACAAATATATGTGGTTCACCTAGTGTGGGCTACGTCCACAATATAAATTGCTAGGTCCTTCTTTTTTATTATCCAGCAAATGAACGGATACAACCTACAATACACTCGCTCTAACTTCCTCTTGTTTATCTCACAATATCCTCTCTCAGAATACAATATTCGTAATGATGCATAGCCTCATTACATTTCCCTCATAAAACAGGGTTTCCTTCTAGGGAAAAAACCCTAACATAAATTCTACCATCATATCTATGACCTTATAATGAATGGCCCAAATTTACTATGAAATTACAATATACATTTACACAGAAAATTTTCCTTCAGGGGCTTCGCCCCCGATCCCCCACCGGGAGCCCACTTTCCCCCGGAGACCCCAACCGAGTGGATTGGGCCCCCATACCCCAAATGGGGAGGAAATACCCCCTTCAACTCCCCCACGTGGAGGGGTGTGCAATATTCCAGGGTTTAAAGTATTAATTGGGTATAAACATGGCTAAAAACAAAGACCTATGAATAAAGAATATAATTAGGATCCACAACCAACAATCTCCCTCTTTGAGACTGATCTCAACAAATCCACCACTGTTGTATCTATTGGACTATGATCCTTTTTGGACATGGAAAAATTCTCATCTTCACCTTCATGCTTGAAAAGAAACTGAAACTATGTAGGGACTCATTTTCTCCCTGTTTACACCCTTTGTTAACATGTCTATAGGATTATGGCTAGTGTGTATATTTTCCAAATTAAAATTTACATATTCCAAGATGAATCATATTAAATTGTACCTGAGTTGTATATGCTTAGTCTTTGAATGGAATGTTGAGTTCTTTGCAAGATTAATGGAACTCTCATTGTCACAATACAACCTTTTATTCTCTTGCTTCTTTCCCATTTCCTCCATAAACATCTGTAACCAAATCGTCTCTTTACTAGCCTATGTAGCAGTAACATATGATGCCTCTATTGTTGAAAGTGCAACAACCTTTTGCATTTTCGAAATCCAACTTAATGTTGCTCCACCTATATTAAAAACATACCTTGTGGTGCTCCTCCTTCTATCTTTATCACCTATTATATCTTAATCAACTTATCCATGTAGAACAATGTTTGAACCTCCAAAACATAATGCATGAGTAGCAATACCTCTCAAATACCCGAGAATCCACTTTACTTCCTCCCAATGTTCTTTACCTAGATTGTTCATATACCTACTCACAAATCCCATTGCATGTGCAATATCTGGTCCTGTAAAAACCATCGCATACATCAAGTTTCCAATTGTTGATGAATAAGGGACCCTGAACATGTATTTTATCTCCTCCTATGTATTGGGATACATTTCCTTAGTTAATTTGAAATCACTGGCCAAAGGCGTACTAACTGGTTTTGCATTATGCATTCTAAACCTCTCCAACACCTTCTCTATGTACTCACCCTAAGATAATGTCAATTTTCAATTTTTCTTGTCTCTTGTTATTATCATACCAAGGATTTTCTTTGCAGCACCCAAATCCTACATCGCAAATGAATTAATTAATTTCTTATTGATCACATTTATATCCTTCATATTAGACCATGCAACAAGTATGTCATATACATATAATAGAAAGATAATATAGCTTCCATTTTCTAGATTTTAAAATAAACATAGTGATCAGAATGACATCTACGATAGCCTTATTCTTTCATAAACCTTCCAAACTTCAAATACCACTGCCTTGGAGATTGCTTTAGGAAATACAAGCTCTTATTCAACCTGCATACCAAATTTGCTTTCCCTTTGACCTCATACCCCTGTGGCTGCTGCATATAAACCTCTTCCTCCAAATCCCCATGGAGAAAAGTTGTTTTTACATCTAATTATTTAAGATGTAAATCTTCCATTTCCACAAGAATTAAAATAGTCATAATTGAAGTCATTTTAACAACAAGAGAAAATGTTTCATCAAAATGTATACCTTTCTTTTGTGCAAACCCCTTTACAACAAGTCTAGCCGTGTACCACTTTTTTCCTCCATATTCTCCCTTTAACTTGTAAACCCATTTATTATGTAATTATCTTTTTCCTACAGGAAACTCATCCAAATCCCAAGTCTTTTTATTTACCAAGGAATCAATTTCCTCATGCATTCCTTGCTCCCACTTATTTTTAGTGTCTAGTTGCATTGCATCTTCATAACATTCTGGTTCACTAAAATTAGTCAAAAATAAATAATACAATGAAGGAGAGTATCGTTCAGGGGGTCTTCCTAACCTGGTAGATCTTCTAACAACACTTGCAAGAGTTTGAGGTACCTGTTGCTCCTGTTGTTTTACATTTTGATTTTCGGGTACCTTTGGAATTTATTTTTTAGTGATCTCATCAAGCACTATGTATTCTGGTTTTTCTTTTTCTTTTATTTTTCCCTTCAAATGATCTTTGTACATGACCTTCTCATTGAATATGACATCTTTATTCCTAAATATTTTGTGATTTTCATAATCCCATAAGAAATAACCAAAAGCATTAACATTGTATCGAATAAAGGTACACTTCTTGGATTTTTCCTCAAGCTTTGTTCTATTTTCTTTATCAATATAGACAAATGCTTCATAACCGAAAGTCTTCAAAAAAGAATACTTTACCTTTTTACTTGTCCGTGCCTCCTCTGGAATTATACCATCCAAAGATCTTGAAGGTCCTCTATTTATTAAGTAAACAACAATATCTACAACATATTCCTAGAACTGTAAGGGAAACCAACATGCAATCTCATACTCCTTGCACGCTCCATGATTATACTGTTCATCCTTTCTGACACACCATTTTCTTGTGGTGTTCTTGGAACTATCTTCTCTCTATGAATCCCATGGTATGAACAATAATCATCAAACTCCTTGTTGCAATATTCACCTCCATTTTCTGATCCAAGACACTTCAACTTTTTTCCTGTCTCATTCTCAACCAAATCTTTCCATCTCTTAAAAGTATCAAAAACATCATATTTTTGTCGAATGCAATAAACCCAATTTTTTCTAGTTGCATCATCAATAAAAGTAACATAATAACGAGAGTCAGCAAGAGATGATACCTGAGTTGGTTCCCATACATCTGTATGCACAAGATCTAACCTTTCACTCTTCTTTTCTTTTCTGACTCTGAGAAGTCTGACTCTCTTATGTTTTCCATAAACACAATGCTCATAGAAATCCAAATCAATTTGTTTAAGATATGGAAACAGATTTCTTTTGTGAAGTATCTACATCCCCTTCTCACTCATATGTCCAAGCCCATGATTCCACAGTGTTGTATCCACTCTTGTAGAATCTAAAGAGATATAAGAGTCAATATTACCAATACATAAATAAAATGTACCTACCTTCTCTCCTTTTTCTATCACCAGTGATCATTTGCTGACCTTCCACACCTTATCTGTAAATATGTATATAAAACATTCAATTTCCAATTTCCCTGTTGAAATTATATTTTTCCTTAGATCTGGAGCATGTCTTACCTCTTTCAAAAACCATTGGTTTCCATTCCTTTGCTTTATTTTTACCTTTCTCATTCAAACAATTTTGCATGGTGCATCATCACCCAAATGAACCTGTCCAAAATCACCTTTAACATAATCTAGAAAATGTTTCCTATGGGGTGTGGTATGAAATGAAGCCCCTGAATCTACTACCCAAGACTCAGAAATATTATATACATAAATAATCAAAGCATCTTGTAACACATCACCTGTTACATTTGCTTCCTGATTTTTCTTCTGTTATCCATATCTTTGTTTTTATGGAGCTTTGCAGTATTTCTTCAGATGTCCTTTCTTCCCACAATTCCAACACTCTATCTTTCCAAGTCTAGATTTGGATCTTCCCTTCATAGAATTCTCGCGGTTCCTTTAGCCCTTTCCTCTATCCTTTTGTCTTCCCACGTTCTCCATGTTTATCACATTAACTAATGTCTCACCTGTTCTTTTCTGTTTCATTTCCTCTCTAAGGATAACACCAACAACATCATCAAATTGTAGAGTGTTTGAACCATTGACATATTTACTTACAACCATGATCAAGCCATTCAATATTTATGGCAATGAGAAAAAGATTAGAAGATCCCTAACCTCATCATCCAAGTCCACTTTTACATAACTTAGCCGATTAGTAATTGTATTAAATTCATTTAAATGATCTACAACAGACCCACCTTCTGACATATTCATATTAAATAATATATTCATTAGAAATGTCTTATTGGACACCGAGGGTTTTTCATACAGTTTAACCAATGCGTCCATCATCTCCTTCATTGTCTTTTCTTTCGAAATATTGAAAGCCACGGACGTTGTCAGGCTCAGCCGTATCATTCCTAGTGCCTTTCTGTCAAGAACCTCCCATTCTTTGTCATTCATGGTCGTCGGATTCTTTGTTATTTGACCCAATGGTAGGAATAGATCCTTCTGATATAAATAATCTTCCATCTGCATCTTCCATAACTAGTAGTTTTGGTCGTTAAATTTCTTAACCCTAAACTTTCCATCTTTTTTCATTGCTCCCACTCAAACCAGGAACCATCTTTTCCTATGAGTTACCTTTCACTTTGATAACATTTGTTATAAAAATAGGATCACAGAGCAATAAAAAAAATTGTGGAAATAAAACATAGAATATACACAATACAATAGAAACACAGATATATGTGGTTCACCCAATGTGGGCTACATCCATCAGAGAAATTTCCAGGTCCTTCCTTCTTATTATCCAGCAAATGAATGGACACAAACTACAACACACCAGTTGTAACTTCATTTTCTTTATCTCACAGTATCCTCTCTCAAAATAAAATATTCGCAATGATACATAGTCGCATTACATTTCCCTCATAAAATAAGGTTTCCTTCTAGGGGAAAAAAATCTAACATAAATTCTACTGTCAGATCTATGACCTTATAATGAACGGTCCAAATTTACTATGAAATTACAATATACATTTACAAGGAAGTTTTTCCTTTGAGGGATTCGCTCTCGAACCCTTGTCGGGGTCTCTCTTTCCCCCAGACCCCCCAGCCAGGGGGATCGACACCTTGGACCCCACAGGGGGGAAATCCCCCATGTAACTCCTCTGCGTGGAGGGGCGTATAATATTCTGGGGTGTAAGGTATTCATGGGGTATAAACATGAATGAAAAAAAAGAATTCTAAATCAAGAAGACAATTAGGCTCCAAAACCAACATTGGCTAGGCTTAAACTAGTTTTATCCAATGTAATCTCTTCTAATGAATTTGGATTCCTTAAGGGAAAGATTATTCATGAAGTCATTGGCTTGACATAGGAAGGTGTGAATTCATTAAAATAAAATAAAAAACCATTTTCAATCATCAAAATTGATCTTTATAAATCATATGGCCATGTATCATGGCTATACTTCAACCTTTTTCTTCTCCATATTGGTTTTTATATTCCTTTGGTGAAATGGATAATTTGTTGTGTGACTTTGATTTATGTTGTTGTTTTGATTAGCGGATTGGTTTCACATTTCTTCAAGTCTTCTCAGTATATGTGGCATGGATTCCCCCTCTCCCCATATCTATTTCTTTTGGTTGTATATGGGCTTAGCGGGGAAATCACAGAGGCCAAAATGGTGAATAAGTTTTAGGGGGTAAGACTTGTTAAGGTTTAAGCTATTATTAGGTTTCTTTTCAATTCACTAGATAACCATAGCATAGATAAGATCACTGAGAAGTACACAATCACAAGAGACACATCATTTATCCTGGGAAACCCTCATGGGGGAGAAAACCCAACAAAAACTTCCTTAATATAGATAGCCAATTACAATGCCAAGAGAATAAACCAAACAATACAAAAATTCCTCTCCCAAGAATGCGCTTCTCTCTCTCTTCATTCTTCTCCAAATGCAGCTCCAAACTTGCACTCTGATGAACAAGTGAGTGTGTGTACAAATGAGGTGCTAGCCTCTTTATTTATACAATCTGGCATGTGTGGATAGAGGTGTCTTTTCCCTGGCAGGGCCGACTTCTTATTCTGGGTGGTTATAACCACCTTTAATATATTATGGGGCTGAGTTATCATTCTTCCTATTACAATTAGGGTTTGACCAATCTGCAAAAGGGGATTTGGTCATTTACAATACCTGACATGATCAATCTGCAAAAGGGGATTGATATAATGAATAATACATCAATAATAATTAGAATACTCTTTGCAGTTACAATATTTCAACACTCCCCCTTAACAAGAAGGGTATTCTACAACAACATCAGGCAAGAGAGAGGACAACATCATCAACAACATCTTGGAACACTGAATGGCGTATCTATAAATCATCAGAAGTTTTTCTCATCATCAACATAGTCATTCACAACGAAGAGCTGGAATGATATCATCATCTTCATCAACATGGATTAGTATGAAACTAATACATCATCATCATAGCACGAGGTTGGTCACATCATCACAGCACGAGGATGGAACATCATCACAGCACGAGGCTGGCACATCATCACAACACGAGGCTTGCACATCATCACAATAATTAATCTGGTACATCATCACAACAATTAAGATGGTACATCATCACAACAATTAAGCTGACATATCATCACATCAATTAAGTTACCACATCATCACAACAATTAAGCTGGCACATCATCACAACAATTAAGCTGGCAACACCACACAACAATTAAGCTGGCAACACAACACAACAATTAAGCTGGAAACACCACACAACAATTAAGCTGGAATCACAACACAACAATTAAGCTGGCAACACCACACAACAATTAAGTTGGAATCACAACACAACAATTAAGTTGGCAACACCACACACCAATTAAGTTGGAATCACAACACAACAATTAAGCTAGCAACACCACACAACAATTAAGATGGAATCATAACACAACAATTAAGATGGCAACACCACACAACAATTAAGTTGGAATCACAGCACTAGGATGGAACATCAACACAACACTACTCCCCTTTCGAGGGAGGTCCTTTAGGACTATACCAATATTATCTCGAAAGTGCTCAAAATTTACACAAGATAGAGGTTTGGTCAACACATCATCAACCTGTTCATCCGTGCTAACATATTGGAGATTTATGGATCCTCTCTGCACCATGTCATGGATGTAATGATATCATATATCTATGTGTTTTTACTTGTCATGGAACATAGGGTTCTTTGTCATCTTTATACAACTCCGGTTATCACGTAGGATCGTGGTTGCTTCCATCTCTAGGTCTAATAGACCAGTCAACAACTTAGGAAGCCATATGGCTTCACATCTGGAAAAACACGCAACAATGTATTCTACTTTCGTTGTACTGAGAGAAATGCTTGATTGCTTCCTACTCTGCCATGAGATCATGGTTGATCCCAAACTGAAACAACATCCTGAAGTGCTCTTCCTGTCAGAGACACTTCCATCCCAATCTGAATCAGTGTACCCACTCAGTATGAAGTCATGATCTCCATCATAACTGAGACCACAATCTAATGTACCCTTAAGGTACCTCATCACATGTTTTGCGGCAACTAGGTGAACATGTATGGGTTCTACCAGAAAATGAAACAAGGTGTTCACGAAAAAATAGATATTTGGTCTGGTGTTCATCAGATACATCAGTGATCCAATGATCTGTCTATACAGCGTGGCATCAATTGATTCTGACTAAGTGTCAACCAGAAGCTTCAACCTCATTTCCATGGGTGTATTCATAGACTTGCACTCCAATATATCAAATCTCTTCAGGATTTCAACTGCATACTTCCCTTGGTTAAGGAAGATATTCTGTGTGCTCTGCCAAACTTCAAGACCTAAGAGATAATGCATTTAGGTCTTCCATCAAACTCTATGGCGAGCTTCTTCTCCAATCTATGATGATATTTTCTTCATATTTTCAAGAATACATCATCTACATATAGTAGTAGCATCACTGGCTCATCATTCATAACCTTGACATAAAGGTTAGAATCAACTTTTACTCTTTTTAAAGTCCAAGCTCATCAAAAAACTGTTAATCAATCTCTTGGAGCTTGCTTCAATACGTACAGAGCTTCCTTCAACCTACAAACCTGAGGCTTTCTATCTTCAATCTTCAAACCAAATTTTCATGTTACATTGTACCAATCTGGTACACTTTCTCAGCTGCAACTCAATTTGCACAAACATGTGCTAGCTCCATGTGCTCTCTGCAAAGCACTATCTGTCTCACTACTTGAGAGTATGTCCTCTCCTCTTTCTGCAAATGTTCCTTCTAGAACTGGGACTCTGCAGCTGCAGCTACTCTGGAGCTGAGAATGATTGATTCATCCTCACTGTGGCTGCTGATATCTGTGAGTAATTCCTCTTATTCTGTCATGACAACAACTTCATCTGAAACTGAGAGTGGCTCAATAACTGATACTGAAGGTAGTTCTTCTTCTTTCATGGAGGTGACTCTATCTTTCATTGTAGTCATGTCTCCATGACCCAACTAATGTAATGCACCAACTGCCACTCAATTTTAAATATGGGGATTTCTCCCCCTGTATCTCATATTATATATGAATCATGGTTGTTTTGGTTGTCTTCATAAATATTAGAACTATTTCTTCAATTATTGGAGTAAGTGTCTCGTCATAGTCTTCTCCCTCTTGCTGGGAGAATCCTCTAGACACACATCAAGCTTTGTACATTTTCAACTTGCTTGATCTGTATAGATCAATCTTGGAAGCCAGTACTGACTTCTCTTCTAGTCTCATGGAAGAATCCATATCCCAGTCTTTTTGATTGGCTTCCTTCTTTGTCACTAAAACAAGGGAATATTCCCAGGAGATTTCATATATCCTAGAAGTTTCTAAAGCTACGATCTAGTCTTCTCACAACATCTGTCTCCCAGTCCTGGGAGATGTCTCTTCATCTGATCCTTTCTGAGATCAGGCTTACTCTCGATTTATTATGAGTCTACAAGGACTTCATCATCTCTTATAGGGTATACTTGGTGTTGAATACCAAGTCTAAATATGAGAGACAGAGTCAGGCTTCAAATGAGATCTGATTCCCATTCTAATGTTCGGTCATCTTTGGAGCCTTCTGCTCCTTTCAATCAATATTCATATGAGATACTCTGAATATCAAGAGATAGCTTCTTCTTCATCTTTCTTGGTACATGAGTTTATATGTTCATGTACATAGTCTGCTTCATGTCTCATATAATATGTTTCCTTCTGCAACCTTCACCTTAGCTTCCTCGGGGTTATCACCTGTGACTTGAAACAAGGTCAACAAAACAACAAGCAAGAATAATGTCCTTTTGATAATAATAGATAAAACAATAGCACGAATAATCATCACAGTAGATCCTTTAGAGATATCACTTGTGTCTTGTCTGAAGAAAATATCAAAAGTAAGAGACACAATATGAAATGAGGTCAACGCTCTTATAGTGTTGTGATCTAACATTCCTCCATGGCAACCTAGAACTAACATAGGAGGTTTCTCCTAGAAGAGATGTTAGTTGTATCAGGCAAATGATTACATTAATCATTTATCTCAATATCCTCACATGCTACCAAGCATAATACTTTTCAAAGACTTCTACCTCAACTATAGTGTTTTCTTGACACTTGCATGTTTTGAATCTTATCAACTTAATCAGTCAAACCTGGAACCTGGAGTTTTGTTCTCAAGAATGAGTGTGTTTCTTTTCTTCCAAGTCTCCTTCACTCAAGATGACAAGTGCTTTCTTCAACCTGTCTTATGTACTAGGACAATATGATATCTTGACAAAAGGTTGGGTTAGAGAATAAACTCTATGATCTCTACTTTAATCCATCTAATATTTTGACCAAAGGTTAGTATGATGGTCATAGCTTCCACATGCAACACTGATCAAAATAATGTCATAACAAATAGATGTATATCAGAATAATCAAACCTGAGTTACATTTTTCTTCTCAACATGTTGGATCCTGAGATCCTTCTGGATCTATGGAAAGATATCCTTTCTCCTTCAAATACCCTTTGAAGCTTAACCATTTAAACATGTGTGAGTACATACCTCTGATGGCATTTGCAGGTAGTGGCACCATCTGGTAGCAGCGGTAATGATCACCAACTCTTAAAAACTTCAAGGGTGATTGCAATTGGTACTACGACTGATACTTCAACTAATATTGCAACTGCAATTGATACTGCAACTGATTTTGAGATTGCAACTGCAACTACAACTTAGGGTTTTATGAAGAAACCCTAATTTTTCAAACTTCAAAATTTGAAATTCTGATCCAGGGGATAGATGCGCTGAGTTGAGGCGAGTAAGTTGGTGCAGTCAGATTTCTGAAAATCCAAATTTTACCCCTTCAAACTTGATCAGTGGATTTCTGGACTGGTGCTTCTGGTTTTCTGGTACTTCTAGTGCTTCTGGTACTCTAGTACTTATGGTTTTCTGGTACCTGGTGAAAACTAGGGTTTCACTTTCAGGGAGATCTAGCCACTAAAAAGTTGCGCTGAGGATGCCAAAGTGATCCTTGAGGAAGGGTGCACTTTTCTAGATGGTTTTGGGGATGAAATTATTCTTCAATAAAAATCCCTAACTTTCATGTATGACAACAATGACATTTTTCTTCTTCTTGTGAAAGGTTCTCTCTTCAGCTTAGCTTTGATACCATGTTAAGGTTTAAGCTATTATTAGGTTTCTTTTCAATTCACTAGATAACAATAGCATAGATAGGATCACTGAGAAATATACAATCAAAAGAGACACGACATTTATCCTAGGAAACCCTCATGGGGGAGAAAACCCAACAAAACCTTCCTTAATATAGATATCCAATACAATGCCAAGAGAATAAACCAAACAATACAGAAAGTACTCTCCCAAGAATGTGCCCCTCTCTCTCTTCCTTATTCTCCAACTGCAGATCCAAACTTGCACTCTGATGAACAAGTGAGTGTGTGTCCAAATGAAGCACTAGCCTCTTTATTTATACAATCTAGCACGTGTGGATGGAGGTGTCTTTTTTGGGTGGTTATAACCACCTTTAATATATTCTGGGGCCGACTTCTCATTCGTCCTATTACAATTAGGGTTTTATCAATCCGTAAAAGGGGATTTGGTCATTTACAATACCCAACATTATCAATCCACAAAAGGGGATTGATCTAATGAATACTACATCAATAATAACTAGAATACTCTTTGCATTTACAATATTTCAACAAGACTGGGAAGAAATGAACTTCTTACAGATTTGTTGTTTATGGATGATGTGTTGATTTTTCATTTTTGTGTCCATTATAAAGGAAGGATATTAAAGGATGGTATGGAGTTGTTCTATGATGGTAGAAGTATTCTAATAAATGTCAATAAATCCTCCATTTATTTTCTGGAAGTGGAGGAAGGTATCAGGAAAAGTATTTATGGATTATTTGACTTCTCTTATTTTGATTTGAGGGAAGGTTTTAAATACCTTAGATACAACCTTAAACCCAATAACTATGGTATCTTATATTGGAAGTTTATTTTTTCCAAAATAGAAAGGAAAATAAACTTTTTGTGCAATCAATGGAATTCTCATGATGACGATTGATACTAATCAAATTAATGATCAAGGCTATGTTAAAATAATTGATGTGCTCATTTTTACCATGGAAAATATCTCTATTGTCACCCATCCATAAGAACGAATCCACCCCCGAGCACCTTATCCTTTGACATAATTATTTTGGAAAGACATACTAGAACCAATAGATAAACCCTAGTTTCTAACTGCAGCAACAACTCAAGACAAGTAGAGTGCTCCTTCTCCAAGGGTAGTGCACAAAAGAGAGAGAGAGTCTACATATGCACAGAATGATTACCATACACAACAGTAGAAGCTGCAACTGCACTACTCTCTCAAACTTGTGCCATACTTAGCAAGAATATTACCAAGAGTATCACCAAGAATATCACCAAGAATATCACGAAGAGTTTCACCAAGCACCACCAAGAACCACCCTAGAAGATGTTCCTTCCTCGTATTCCACTGTAGCTCCAAAATCGTGTTATACTGGATGAGAGAGTGAGTGTGATGAGTGACGAAATGAGCCAAGACATCCTCTATCTATATTAATCTATCCACTGACTTTTTTGTCTAGGCCGACCTGACTTTCTGGTAATTATATTCTAATATTATTTATTCTACTAGGCCGACATGTCTTCTAGGGTTTTCAAACATCTCTTTAGGGTTTCTCTTACTTCTGAAATATTCGAATCTGGAAAAAGGTTATGCATGGAGGTTAATACCTGCCGCAATTTCTGTAACATCACCACTACCTCCTAGCTAGGGAGGTATTAACGGTAATGGTGTTGACAACACACAGACCATTCGTCTAGTAGCATCATCATAGCCACATAGTTTTTCTCATTAAAACACAAATCAAACCACGAGAAACATCATCACTATCCATATAGATGGAAATCATCTCCAACACTGGTGGTAGTCTCCATGGAAATCATATAGTAGCATATAGCTGCTACAATTCCATCCAATAGAACACAATTGTGTCTATCCATAGTAGTACACAACTACTATCTAGTGGTACACAACAACTCCTAGTAGCACACAACTACTAACCAGTGACACACAATCACTACCAGTGGAGCACATCTACCATAGTAGAATACAACTACTATCCAGAGACATACATTCTCCACATAAATCAAATCATATCATTTGATATCATCCTGCATCAACAATTTCATCATCTGCATCACCTCTAATCCGTACTAGCATGATGCGAAGGAATCGTATCTAAGTTGTATTGGTGTGATATGGAGTATCATCTACATAATCTCTAAGTCGTACTAGCATGAACATAACTAGCATGATGCATGTGCATCATATCTATGTTGTATGTCATATCTAATTTGTACTCACATGATGTAGATCAATGCCTCTCTGTGTCACCTCTAAGTTGTATGATCATCTCTAATTTGTACTAGCATGAGCATATCTAGCATGATGCCAATGCATCATATCTAAGTTGTAATAGCATGATCATATCTATCATGACACAAGCCATATGCATCACCTCTAAGCTGTATGGTCATCTCTAAGTTGTACTAGCATGACATATCTAGCATGATTCCAAAGAATCATATATAACTTGTATGTCATATCTAAAATGTACTAGCATGTACATATCTATCATTATGTGACTCATCAATATCGTCTCTAAGTTGCACTAGCATGAACATATCTAACATGATGTAAATACATCATATCTAAGTTGTATATCCACCTCTAAGTTATACTAGCATGATGCTCCTCATGCCACTGCATCATCCACAACTCCAACCATCTGTATCATATCTAAGTTGTACTAGCATGATGAAAGCATCATCTCTAAGATTTATGACCATCTCTAACTTGTACTAGCATGATACAGATCCGAAACTCATTGACAATCCATGATTACACATATAAACACTCCCTCCCAACCGAGGAAGTCATCTCCTCCCTTTCCACCAATGGATCAATCTCCACAAGTCCCAAATTGTCCCTCAAGTGTGCAAACTTTATCTTGGATAGAGGCTCCGTCAAAATATCAAATGTCTACTCATTAGTGGAGATATACTAGAGAATTAATTCTCCCCTCTGGAATTTATCACAAAGAAAGTAGTACTTGATCTCAATGTGCTTCGACCTGTTAGGGAACACCGGGTTCTATGATATCTTCACACAACTCTCATTATCACAATATATCATAGTCGAATCCAACACCTAATCAAATATTATATAAAACAAATTATAGAGCCATACTTCTTCCATACAAGCATCACAAGCTACAATATACTATGCTTATGCAGTGCTGAGTGCAACATACTTTTATTTCCTACTAGCACATGATACCATATCCCAAACTGAAACACATACTAGAATTACTCTTTTTGTCATCTACACTCCCTACCCAATCTAAATTAGTAAATCCATGAAGTTGTACTTCATTGCTTGAGGTATATCTAAGTTAGTGTCCCACAAAGATATCACAAGATATGATTTTCAGTTATCCAATGCTCATGTCTAGGTTCCACCTAGAATTGGCTCAAAATGTTGACAAAAAACCAAATGCCCAGCCTGGTATTTACTAAATACATCAATGAGCCAATCAACAACCGATAAAGGGAGGAGTCTACTGGATCCAAACAAATTCTCTCAACTTTCCTAGATCTTTTACCATGGGAGTTTCCATGGATTTGAAATCCATTATCCCAAACTTCTGAAGGATATTTACAACATACTTCCCTTTTCCTAGGAAGAACTCACCATGCTTCTGCCATACTTCTAATCCGAAGTAATAGTGAATGAGACCAAGATCCTTCATATCAAACTCTGAGGCTAGCTCCTTCTTACACTGAATAATGAGAGGCTTTGCACATGTCATCAACATATAGCAGTAGAATCATTGGTGCATCATTGCTCCATGCTTATAATTGTCACTGTAGCTCCCTCCTAGATCTATCACCTCTAACCTTCCTGGAACAAGAAAAATAACAAAGTAAAATAGAAAACAACATTCTTCAACACTCTTCCAGTGTTGTGATCAATCATTCTTCCATAGTAACTTATTTGGAACAAACAAATACATCTCCATGGTAGCCTCCATGAAAACTTGTAAGATAACCTGCCTAAGACAAGAACAATAAAAGTATTTCCAATGTAATAGCATTTTCATAAGAACATATCTATTGTAACAATAATGGATAACAATTTCATGATTATCAAGATAGTATGATCAAGGTAAAGTTACCGGGATAAAAACAAGAAATATCTCTCTAGAGGAGATGTTAGTTCATCTTGCAAACAAGTACAATAATCATTTTTATCAATAGTATTTACATGCCATCAAGTATTCATTACATCTAGCAGTAATAGAACATTTCAAAGACTTCTTTCACAATTTGTAATGTAGCAACTATAAACCTTGATATGTGAAAATTGGAAACTTATCAATTTAATCAAACCTGGAACATAACGCCTCAACTGCTATGGAGGGTGTGTTTGTTTTTTTGACTACAATGAATCCAATATTATTGATTGGACAAGGTCTCTTGTACATCCCCTGCAAACACACCCATGTTTTTCTAGATGATATAACTTGAAAAGCATATACAAGTGCATACCTTGAAATCTTTGTAGCATCCTCCATCTTGTCTTCCAATCTGAAACTAGATACCATATTGACAAGGAGAGGTTAGAAACTAAGTCAGAAGGTTCAATGATTAGAACAAGATAGAAACTCTGAAATTTTAATTTTGACCACATAATCAATTTGACCAGAATTCAACCTTTGAATTTGACTTTGACAAGTCAACCTTTGACTTTGATCAATCAAAATTTGACTTTGGCTTTGACCAAAAATTCAAACTTGACATTTTTTCTAGATGAGGGTACCTACCAAGAGGTGCGATAGGCTAGGGAGCACTAGAATTATGTCAAACATTTCACTATAGTTGCCCAAACAAATGGGTTAGGGTTGGTTGTCGCTGCAACTGCAAAAACCTAACTGCAACTGTAACTGATGGTGCAACGAGATTGGCAATGACCTTCCCAATCTACCTTCTAGTGGTTAGACTGTTTGAAGATAGCATGGGCTCGTAACCTGTTAAAATAATTGATGTGCTCATTTTCACCATAGATAATATCTCTATTGTCACCAATCCATAGGAACAAATCCACCCCTGAGCACCTTATTCTTTGACATAATTATTCCAGAAAGCCATACTAGAACTAACAAATAAATCCTAGTTGCTAACTGCAGCAACAACACAAGACAAGTTGAGCGCTCTTTCTCCAAGGGTAGTGCACAATAGAGAGAGTATACATATCAACAGAACGAGTACCATACACAACTGCAACATCTGCAACTGCACTACTCTCTCAAACTTGTTCCATACTTAGCAAGAATATTACCAAGAGTATCACCAAGAATATCACCAATAATATCACCAAGAGTTTCACCAAGCACCACCAAGAACCACCCTAGAAGATGTGCCTTCCTTATATTCCACTGTAGCTCCAAAATTGCACTATATTGGCTGAGAGAGTGAGACTTGTGGTGAGTGAAAAAATGAGCAAAGACGTAGTCTATTTATATTAATATTTCCATTTACTTTTCTGGCTTGGTTGACCTGACTTTCTAGTAATTATATTCTAATATTATTTATTCTGCTAGGCCGACTTGTCTTCTAGGGTTTTCACACATCTGTTTAGGGTTTCTCTTACTTCCAGAATATTCTAATGTAGTCAAAGGTTACACATGGAGGTTAATACCTCCCACAACTACTGTAACATCAACACACTATACCTTTGTATTGGCACCTATTCGATCTCATTTTGAAAGGAATTCTCAACCATATTTGGAAAATCTATTTGGTACATGGATTCACTGATTCACAGCGCATTCGTGACTTGCAAGACAATATTGTCAAAATTGCACCTGCTAAGGGGTAACATCCACTTGAAATATTCAAGGACAAATTTGTTGAGGAAATGAACTTCGCAACACTGTTCTATGGATATCCACATCCCAGTTACATTACATAATGATTCATTTACCATAAAATAGTTCGATGGGAGCTGCTGCATTCAAGCGGTGACTTCTCCTCTCACATAACAAATTTGTTTTTCAAAACAATGTGCATAATAATAGAGAAAGTGTTGTCTTGCATGTGGATGCGAATAAGAAAAGGCCAGTTACAAGGAAGAAAGTTGTTGGCCAAGGATGTCAAGTACAAAGTAAACCTACAAAAAATCCTGAAATCTGATATTGGATACATAGATTTAAAAAACATTTGCATCTCTCCTGACTATTTGCAACAAAACATGAAAACTATTTTTGGAATGATCCAACAATTGGGACCGCCAACATTTTTCATCACATTTACAAGTGCAGAGCATTGCTGGGATCCATTGGTGGATGCAGTATCTGACTTGCATAGGAACAAGAAACGTAAAAAACAAATCGATACACTGGAAAATAATGACATTGACTACCTCATAAGAAAAGACCCAGTGACATGTACTCGCTACTATAGACATAGAATAAATGCTTTGAGACAATTGATATGCCATGATGAAACGTTTTTCAGAAAAATATGGGACTATTTTTTTGTGACTGAATTCCATAATAGGGGGAATGAGCATGACCACACACTATTGTGGATAGAGGGTGAACCGGTCTATGGAGCTGAAAACAATTCATAGATCGAGCAGTTTGTGGAAAAATACATAACATGCAACAAAGATCATTTAGATCCATAAATTTCCAAAGTTCATAGACATTATCAAACAAAAAGTTGTAAAAAATAAAATAAAAATCACATTGCAGATACAACTTCCCCATGCTGCCAATGAGAACAACAAGAATCATAGAGCCACTTAGTTTAGAGGAAAATGTTTTCGTTGAGATATCTAAATCCTTGTTAGCATTTCTATAACAATGAGAGTTTGATGAGTTGATGAGCTTCAATGACTTCTTGACAGAGCTAAATCTAACAGAAGATGAGTACATCTAAGCCATACAATGTATGCTTAAACAACCAATAGTTTTTCTTAAACGAAAAATTTCCCATATCTGGAACAATATTTTCTCCAAGAGCATGCCAATTATGTGGAATGCAAATACAAATGCACAATACGTCCTCAATGCATATGCTACAACATCGTATTGTACCTCGTTTATGACAAAGGTTGACAAATCTATGACAAGTGCATTCAGAAGAATACACAAAGAACATGAAAGAAGTCATATTGTTGTTATACAAATGATATGTATGCTTGGTAATACATTACTTAATCTTCAACAAATGTCTTCTCAACAAGCAGTCCACATTGCACTTTCCCTGCCCCTCAATTGTAGTTCAAGAAAATGTGTCTTCATAAACACATCTCCACTTGAGAAACACACATTTGTGATTAAATCACCATCTTTGCTAGAACAAGAGCCCGACAATTCATAAGATGTGTTATGTCACTCTATTATTGATTATTATCTCCAGCATCCATCTCCTATTAAGTATATCTTCTTAGTAGAATTCGTATCACATTACAAAACAAATGGTGCACCCATATCAAAAAGAAAAAAACCCTCTGTGATATGGTTTGTCAAATACAACAAACATACTGACTATGAAAACTATTGTAGAGAAAAACTATTGTTATACGTTTCGTTCGATGAAAACGAAAACACATTAAAACATAACTTCCCTACACGGGAAGCTGCGTATGTTGCCTCTGAGACTATAGTGCAAATCAATGAATCTAGATTTAATTACAATGTTAATCCAACATGGGGTGATCTAGAAAGTGCAGTTAATGAACTAGAAAACCCTAACAATCTTGATGAGACATTCACAAATCGGAAAAAAACTAAAGCTCCCTACGAGTCCTATGACTTGCAAGCATATTTTCCTCGTCCTCGAGTAGGAAACATTGAAAAATGTATCAATCTTGGTTTTCAAGTCACAAAACATCCTTTCCTTATTGAAAATAATGAATACCACATAATCAAACATCTCTTGAATCAAGAACAACAAACAATTCTAAAGGACATTACGCTTAAAAAACACTTGAGCATGCACACTCTTGTGCACTTGTTCCTTATAGGTGGAGCACAAACAGGCAAGACATTCACAGCGAAAGCACTATTCCAAATTCTTAGACGAATCTATGACTCAAACAATTCATGTGATCCTATGAAACCAAAGGGCCTAATAGTTTCATACACAGGAAAAGATGCATATAATGCAAGTGGAAGAACAATCCACTATGCATTTTTTATTCCTTTTAATAAGTCACAATTTCTTCCACTCATCAAGGAACTGTGAGATACCTTGTCTAATATTTATGACGAACTACAACTTGTATTTATAGATGAGGCATATTTGATTGGAAGTCGCTTCTTGGATTCCATTGACAACCGACTAAGAAGCATAAAACATGTGCACACGAAATACTTTGGAAACATTGACATGATATTCTGTGGGGATCTTTACTAGGCACAACCCATCCAAGATTCTTTGATATTTGAACAACCTACAGTTAACATGAAAATAGTGATGCATGACTTCTGGAGGGACAATATTAAATGCTTTGAATTGCATACTACAATGTGCCAGACAGATGAAACATTTATTGTAATTTTGAATAGAATGCGGACAAACAGCCAAACACATGATGACTTAACATATATCAATTCGAGGTTCTTGTGACCTGCACCAATAGACCCAACCTTCCCTTACTTGTTTTACACAAATAGGGATGTTTCAATGCATAACAGGTACATGTTATCACTCATGCCTGACGATGCTATCATCATCAATTCAATTGACCTGGAAGAAGACAACCATGGAAATGTGGCATGTCATGAACATAAAACCACTTTACCTTTGCAACTTGTCCTAAAATTAGACATGATGGTTGAAATGTATGCCTATAACTATGATTCACAAGATGTTTTGGTCAATGGTGCATATGGAATACTCAAAGGCTATACCAAAACATAAAAACTTGATGTCCTCTAGATTAAGTTCCATGAACCGCATATATTAAACTGACAAGAAAACAAGTTGTCTTATCTATATAATTCAAACACTGCAAGCGATTGGACACCTATCTTGCAAATATCAAAGCCAATATCGACATCACCAAAGACAGGTTGACTGAAGATTCAAAAACAGTTTCCAATTAAACTTGCATGTGCACGTACAGTCCACAGATTACAAGGACTAACACTTGATAGTGTTGCATTTCAGCCTGTTGGAATTCAAATACATGGACTTGTATACACAACACTATCCCGTGTCATAAGTATAGACTCCTTGTATTTACTAAGTCCTCTTAAAAAATATAACTTCAAATTCAAACAGAAATTTGATATTGAAATGCAACGCCTTAGGACTGTAGATTCTAACCTTGTACAATATTTACTGCAAACATATTTTCAATAAAATAACAAAAAAGATACAATGGAAAATACAAACATTACACAAATATTTTTCCCCTGGAAACCCAAACTGAGAAAACCAACATATTCTATATTCATTCATTGTGATACATTGTTTACAATACAATACACATATAGGAGCCAACGGTATCCAAAACCCTAACCCAATGACCTGGATTAGTCCACAACCCTAATTCCTAAACCAGAAATAGAAAACCATCGGCAAAAAACCATGTGCCAAAAAACCACCTAAATATGTGACTTGTGCAAAGAATATAAAACATACTCAACATTATCCCACTTGTTGTTTTCTTTGCATACAGGGGGTTACAGGGTTACATAGTCAACAATCCAGGGAAACAATGCCCATGGATCCTCTACACCAAGAGAACTTCTCAGTGCTCACAGATTTTGTTAATGAGTCTGCAACATTCTTCAAAGTGTCCAACTTCATCAATGATACTTTCTTTTCTTCAATCATGTCTCTCACAAAGTGATATTGAATATCAATATGCTTTGTCTTTGAATGATAAGTCAGGTTCTTCGCCAGAAAAATTGCACTCTGACTGTCACACTCTATCCTTACAGCTTGTTGTACCAACCCAATACATGAACACAATATTTGTAACCATATTTATTCCTTACTTGCATGAGTGGTTGCCATGTATTCAACTTCTGTATTTGAAAGTGCCACTACACCCTGTCTTTTGTGAATCCAACTTATTGCTCCTCTAAACAGGTTAAACACATACCCTCTTGTAGATCTCCTATGATCCAGATATCCATCCCAGTTTGCATCGACAAATCCATGTATATCCACCACTTTTTCCTATCCCGATCTTCCTTCGTAGCACAATCCATAGCTCGCAGTGCCACACAAATACCTGAAATCCCTTTTTACTGTTGTCCAATGCTCCTTCCATATTTTTGACATATACCTGCTCAAAACTTCCAATGCATGTGGAATGTCTAGTCTAGTATAGACCATTGCATACATCAAACTACCAACTGCACTCACATATGGAACATGAGACATGTCCTCCTCCTCTTCATGTGTCTTAGGACACCGATCCACAGATAACTTTACACCAATAGGAATAGGAACCTTGACCGGTTTACATTCCTGCATATTAAACCTCTGCAATATTGTCTCAACATATGTTCTCTGATTCAACCATAGTTTCCTCCTTTTTCGATCTCTTTTAATTTCCATTCCCAAAATGAAATTTGAAGCACCGATATCCTTCATGTAAAATTTAGAGGACAATTGAGTTTTCACATCCTGGATAATCTCCTTGTTGTTTCCTATCAACAACATGTCATCCACATACAAGACCAAATAAATCAAATGATCATCAATTAATTTAAAATAAACACAGTGATCCTCTTTTCTTCTTGTGAAGCCAAGTCCCGACATATAGGTATCAAATTTTTAATACCACATCCTTGGTGATTGTTTTAAACCATACATGGACTTTTTTCAGCTTCCATACCAGCTCCTTCTTTCCCTTCACAACATAACCTTCTGGTTGCTTCATATATATTTCTTCTTCGAAATCCCCATGTAGGAATGTTGTCTTCACATCCATTTTTTCTACTTCAAAATCAAATGCAACAACAACATATAACATAAATCTTATAGAGGTTAAATTGGAAACAGGAGAAAAAATCTCACCAAAATCAATTCCCTCAACCTGGGAATAACCCTTTGCTACTAACCGAGCTTTGTATTTCTCCACTTTTCCGTCTGCATTCAGCTTCTTTTTAAATACCCATTTGTTGCCAATGGGATTTCTTCCAGCTGGAAAATCCACTAGATCCCAAGCCTCATTCTTATCCAAATATTCCATTTCTTCATCCATGGCCCTTTTCCAAAGATTTCCATCCTCTGAATCCACTGCCTCCTTGATAGTTCTAGGATCATCATCAGTAATAGATAAAGAAAAATTTGAATGGAAATCAGATGGAGTATACCTTTCCGGTAGCCTTCTTTCTCAAACCAATCTCCTCAATACTGGAGTATGAGGATCTTCTTCTTGTGATTCATGTTTTTCTGTAGAGTCTAATTCATCATCCTTTAAATCAAACTCTATCTTCTCTAGTTCTTCCTTACTTGGTAGGAATTCATGTTTAACAACATCCTTAATTTCTCTAAATACCACATCTTGGCTATACACTACCTTCTTAGTTTCTGGGTTCCAAATCTTATAACCTTTGAGACCATATTTATATCCAATAAAGATACACTTTTCATCCTTCTTATCTAGCTTACTCCTATTTTCCTTTGGAACATGAACATATGCATCACAACCAAATACCTTGAGATGTGTGAGAGAAGGTTCCTTCCCAGTCCATACCTTTTGTGGAGTCTTGTCATCCAATGATGATGAGGGTGATTTGTTGACCAGGTAATATGCAATACCCACTCCCTCTACCCATAATTATTTCACTAACCCGACACCATTGAGCATACACCTTTCTTTCTCCATCAACGTCATGTTCATCCTTTCTGCAACTCCATTCTACTAAGGTGTATATGGAGTAGTCTTCCTCCTTGCTATACCGCACTTCTTATAGAATTCTTCAAATTCATTCCCGCAAAACTCTCCTCCATTATCTGTCCTCAGCACCTTAATTCTTTTCTCTGTTTGATTCTCAACAAGAGCCTTAAACTCTTTAAACCTATCAAAGACTTTGGATTTATTCCCAAGGAAATATATCCAAGTATTCCTCAAGAAGTCATTAAAAAATGAGACGTAGTACACAGATTTTACCAATGATGGGACCAACACATGTCCAAAAACATCACTGTGAACTAGCTGTAAAATTCCTTTTGCCCTTGTTGCACCAGAGGGGAATCTTACCCGATTATGCTTCCCATATAGAAAATTTTCACATAAATCAAAATCTAGCGAGTAGTTAAACATACCTTCAACCATACCTTTACCATGTAGTAGTTGAAGACCCTTATCTTTGATATGCCCCAGTCTTTGATCCCACAGCATAACCTTTTCTCCAGAGACTGTAGGAGTTCTTTCTTCTTCAACTCCAATATCAAGAACAATGGAACTATTACACCCATAACTAATAGTTCTTCCTTGCAGCTTATACAAAGTTCCAAACCGAAATCCCTTCAGCAACACCATTGCTCCTCAAACCATCCTGCAGGTTTCATTTTCAAATATTGTTTTTACCCTTGCATCATCCATTTTTCTTACATAAATAAAATTTATGGCCAAACTTGGGATGTGAAGAACACCAGGTAATATTATAATCCTTCCATCTATGAGCCTCAACTTGACTCTTCCTCATCCTATGATTCTAGTTGTCGAATCATCACCTAAGAAAACATTACCTCCATCATACCTTTCATAATCGTAGAGCCACTCCCTGTGGGGAGTCATATGAAAGGATGCACCAGAGTCAACCAACCATGCCTCATGATTTTCATGTGTGCTTGAAGAAGCCAAGTACACATCCCCTCCTTCTTCCTTGGAGGTATTTTCTTTTGTAGAAGGAGATTCTTCAGATCCCTTATTTTTCTCAACTTTGGATCTACACTACTTCTTGTAGTGCCCTTCTTTTCCACATCTCCAACATACCCTTACAAACTTTCCGGGAGATTTAGATCTACCCTTAGAATTAGATCTCCCACTTGAGAACTTAGATCTATTTATTTCTTGGGAACGTCCTCTTGCAAATAATGTGTCTGTGTTCCGTCCTTCCATATTCTTCTGCTTCATCTCCTCTGACAACAAAGATGAGACCACTTCATCAAACTTCAAGGAAGTTGTATTACTACCTATGGCCACAACTAGACTATCCCATGATTTTGGTAAAGAACATGGTAAACTGATACATTTATCTTCATCTGAAATTTTAATATCAACAGATACTAACTGACTTACCATGGTATTGAAGGCGTTCAAATTCTTTGCCACAGAGTCTCCATCTCTCATCCTTAGGTTATACAACTTCTTTCTCAGGAATAGTTTATTCACTAGGGACTTAGAATGATACAACTTCCCCAACTTATCCCATAAATCCTTGGTTGTAGCTTCCTCTGACACATTCAGTGATACTGAATCTGAGAGACACCATCAAATTTTGCTCTTTTCCTTCCGATCCAACTTTTTCTAG
Organism: Picea engelmannii; assembly: GCA_009831015.1. Classification (NCBI taxonomy): domain Eukaryota; kingdom Viridiplantae; phylum Streptophyta; class Pinopsida; order Pinales; family Pinaceae; genus Picea; species Picea engelmannii. Next base: position 216,890 of record ML799450.1, on the reverse strand, counting down.
TCATCTGTTGAAGTTCCTGTAGGTGCATTACCTAGATATACCATGATCCATTGATCTTTATCCACCAACAGATCTTCCATATTGAGCTTCCACAGCTCAAAAATTTTCCCATTAAACTTCTCGATCTCCATCTTCGAATTGCTTGTCATTTCTTTTCACCTGAAAAATCAATACCACAGATCTCCCACTATAACAAGGCTAATCTTAGTCCTGATCAAAACCCTTGACCACACAGGCGTCCCCCTGAAGCCAACAAAATCTTTGATACCAAATGTAGATTCTAACCTTGTACAATATTTACTGTAAATAGATTTTCAGTAAAAGAACAGAAAAGATACAATGGCTAATACAAACATTACACAGAGATTTTTCCCCTGGAAACCCAAACTGGGAAAACCAACATATTCTATATTCATTCATTGTGATACATTGTTTACAATATAATATACATATAGGATCCAGTGGCATCCAAAACCCTAACCCAATGACTTGGATTAGTCCATAAACCTATTTCCTTTACTGGAAATAGAAAACCATCGACAAAAATCCATGTGCCGAAAAACCACCTAAATATGTGACACTTTCCCGAGGGAGGTGATGCGTTTCTCAAGGCATTTCTTTTTTGGGGGTGCTACCCCAGAACCCCCTTGCACCCCCCCTCTAACCCCCCTGTGCACCCGACGTAGATGCACAAACACTATTAATCATGCAAAGAATATAACACATACCCAACAAGGACTACCGCAAAGTGGCATCTGCAGTATGATTACCAATCCATAAAAACAAACTCATCTGTATCATTTCTCTCACTTAACAAACACAACTTATATACACACATGGATATTATACTCAATGACTATGACACAATGCAATCTGATATTTTGTGCTCACAGGAAACATACATGGAATTATGCATGTAAAACAAACAATTTCCAAACCACAATTGCATATCAAGTTACATTACACATGGGGTGATGATATTGGTGAAAAAACATGTAACAATTTTGGAGCATATACATTTCAAAGAAAAGAATGTTGAGATGGTGCTTGCAAAAGTATTTTTCTATGGAGCAGAAATTGCAATACTGAATCTGTATGCTGCTCCCCATGCAACATTCTCCAACATACTAAATGTTCTTTCCAATGCATTAAACCATTTGCATCTGAACAAAACCATTGTCATTGTAGGAGACTTCAATATTGACATGCTACAAAATAATGCCAGAACAAAAGAATTGGAAACTACATGTGCAAATACAACCTCCGCTTTCTTTTGAACAACACAAGACATGTACAAAACGTGCTTATTGACCATGTATGGTCAAATGTGCCCATTTCTCAATACAACATCTTTATCTTAGACACATACTAGTCTGATCATGATACAATTGGTATTGCACTTGAATTATGAGATATACATCAAACATATTGCAAAATCATATATCTATGTTTCAAAGCATATATGTCTAGCTTGTTGTGGAAAACCAAATTATCCAACTTCTTAGTTTTCCCTGATTTGTACACATATTGCTCTGATCACCATACAATTGGTATTGCACTTGAATTATGAAATATACATCAAACATATTGCAGAATCATATTTCTATGCTTTAAATCATATCTGTCTATCTTGTAGAAGAAAATCGAGATATCCAACTTGTTAGTTTTCCCTGGTTTGTAATTGATTTTGGGCACACAATTTCTTTCCAAAAAAAAATTATATACACACAAACATGGATGAAAAAAAAGAAAAAAGAAAAAATGGTACATTCTTCTAACACTATATGTTACTCTATTCATTTTATTCTATTTTATTTAGTCTATGTACATATTACTTGTTTTTTTCTTTACATGTCAACTTATGTTCATGTCCATTTTGTTTTGTACTTTTTTTCATAGAAACAAACAGGAAAACTAGACACGACAAATAACTCTTAACCAGAAATGTACAAGAATCCACAAAAAGGTGCATAGTTCTACCCGTGTTCCATATCCATTAGTTTTTCATTTACTCTGTCTATATTTTTTGCACTAGTTTGCATATCTGTTTTTTTTTTCTCCTTGGATACTGCATATCTTCCTCTACATTAACTTGTCTTCATGTCAATTCTATTTTATGTGTTGCTATCTAGAAATAAATAAATTTTTACTTCATCTTTTTTTTCATGTGTTCCTATGTAGCAGCTTGCTTTCATGTCCATTGTATTCTCTATATTGCTACATTGAAACAAAAACATAGTAATTGGGAACAGGGATGGAACCTTATGTGCCAGGTCTGAAAAAGATGGAGTACAATGTGCCACAACAAATACAACGTGTATTCCTGAGACAAAGAGGTATGGTTACAAAAAAATCTGATCTGCATACATTGTCCAAGTTGTCCAATTTAGTTTTAAAAAATTAGCTATTTCATTTGTTTGACAAGTGGAGACAAAATTTTATTTTCAAAAATTATTCACTAATGTAATTTATTCTATTTGTACACAAACATGGAATGAGGAAGCGGTCGGTCGGACTCATGATAAATTATATAATTATATAAATTACTATAAATCTTGGTAAAATGTTATAATATTCTATAAATTACCGAATCTGATGTTGCGGTTGGTCGGATGATACATAAGCATGACTATAAATGTGAACCCGTGAGTCCACCAACCCGCGCACCGTGTCACATCTATTTTATACTATATTTCTATTTTATTTACTCTCTATACATATTCCTTTCTTTTTTCTTTACATGTCAACTTATGTTTATGTCCATTTTCTTTTTGTGCTTTTTTTTTTGGAGAAACAAACAAGAAAATTGGACACGACAAATAACTCTCAACCAGAAATGTAGAAGAATCCATGCAAAGGTGCATATTTATACCCGCGTTCCATATCCAATAGTTTTTCGTTTACTCTGTATGTATTTCTTGCAATGGTTTGCAGCTCTGGTTTTTTTTCTCCTTGGATACTCCATATCTTCTTGTACATTAACTTGTCTTCATGTCAATTCTATTTTATGTGTTGTTATCTTGAAATAGATAAATGTGTACTCCATATTTTTTTTCATGTATTCCTATGTAGCTGCTTGCTTTCATGTCCATTGTATTCTTTGTATTGATACATTGAAACAAGAACAAAGTAATTGGGCACAATAATGGATCCTTATGTGCCACATCTGAAAAAGATGGAATGCAATGTGCCGCAGCAAATGTAATGCGTATGTCTGATACTAATTGCATATGTTGTCCAATTTCTCCAGCTGTATGTTTTTCCCATAGTTGATGTGCTTCTATCGCTTGACAATTATCACACTAAGTGTTGTTCTGTGAGGCATACAGTTCTTTCCTCCCTGTCTTTTTTCTCTTATATACTTATTCATTCTCCCTTTTCTTCTTCCCCTCTATTATTCGTTTTTTATTCTATACTTAGTCTCATGTCTATGCTCACGGGTTCCTAGGATGGCAGAGTGAAAGATTCCATGTCCATATATACCTTTACATCACGAGTCCGACTGACCATCGTTCGTTTTCATAGTTGGCAAAGTCTATGGCCGTGGGTTCCTGTGTAGGCACCATCAAACTCTCATGCCCCGTGTTCATGACATACATCTTGCACCTGAAACTTCGATGATCTACAATTCGACCCCGGACTTGAACCCCTAGGCCTCAGTCTACCTACGATGACTCGGTCTGAATGCTTTCATATAAATGTTCCAAGTAATATATTTTGTCTATTTCTTGTTGAGATAGATATAAACAACATCTCTTTTATCTTGAACCAAGGTCTTTTCAGCTCCAGCTATATTCCATGGCTGAAAATATTTTTCCCATAGTTGATATTTTTCCTAGTTCATTTCCACGCTTAGCTAATTTTATGGCCACGGGTTATCCCCAACGCATTATCCAACTCCCATGCTTCGTGTTCGGATGTACATCTTGCACCCAAAACTTCAGTTATCTACAATTCGACCCTAGATTCCTTGAACTTGCAAGCCTCACTCTGCCTATGATAACTCCATGTGACCACCCCACCTTTCCATACTTAAGACCAAGTGTTGTTCTGTGATGCATAAAGTTCTTTAATCCATTTGTTTTTCTCTTCTATACTTGTTTCTTTTCCCCTTTTCTTCTTCCCCTCTATTATCCCTTTCTGCTTCTATACATAGTTGTGTGTCTATGCTTGCGGGTTCCTGGGATTGCAGACTCGGAAATTCTATATCCATCTATATCTTCACATCACGAGTCTGACCGAATGCTATAAATTTCCATACACATCCAATTTTATGACCGTTGGTTTCCAACTAGGCCCTATGGAACACTCATTCCCCGAACTCTCATGCCCCATAGTCGATGTGTTTCTATCATATGACAATTATCAGACAAAGTGTTCTTCTATCAAGCATAAAGTTCTTCACTCCCTTTATTTTTTTCCTCTTCTATACTTAGTCGCATTTCTATGATAGTAGGTTTCTAGGTCGCAGACTCACAAATTGTATATCCATCTATATCTTGACATCACGAGTCTAACCGACCGCTTTCTCTTCCTTGGCCAATTTTATGGCCGCGGGTTCCCGAGTATGCGTTATCAAACTCTCATTCCCCATTTTTTGAGTATACATCTTGCTTCCAAAACTTGGGTGATATACAATTCCACTACGGACTCTGAGGTTCAAAAAAGTACCAAAGTATCCTTAACTCACCTCCATCCTTGCCACCTTCACCCCTTCCCAATGCACATTAATTATGATTTTACTAGTGACATCTCACCACAGATGTTCGAAAAGATTAGCATTAATAAGAGGAAACCTCAAGGAAATATCCCATTAAAATGCATTTATGGGAGAATATTATGGAATCTGATTAGTTTGTTTTTGTCAATCTTGAATTCGCAAAAAAATGTTGGTTATTTTAGTTTTTTTAAGGCATCATCATAGCAAGAATGCAATATTGTGTTGGCCCACTGTCATCTACAAAGGTGTTCACATGATGTCCCTCTTTAGTATTGTGCATATATTACAGGTTCACATATTTGAGAGTATGCTTCCATATGAAAATGTTGCTCCACCCTTCCAATTTGAGCATAGTTTGCATTTGGGCCACAAAAAACACTAATAAAATAAAATAATATGAAAATTGTTTAAGTAAATATAAACAAATTATCTTCTAACTTGAACCTGATTTTGTCAAGATCCAGGTATATTACATAGCTGGCAATGTTTTCCCTACTTTTCCATAGTTTCTCAATTTCCCTTCCATCTTCGTACACTTTCCCAATGCAAATTGATTACGCTTTAATTAGATTTGAAAAGATTGGCATTAAAAGGAGAAAATCTCGAGGACATATCCCATTAAAACACATTGAACCAAGATTTACCAGAGGTTATATTATGATGTTGCATTGTCCATTTTAAATATAATGAGGAGCAAAGGAATGTTCTCATCACCTTATGGTTGCAACTCGACAACATTTTTGTGGAGATACCCTGAATATTTTTGGGCGCGAGGACCACAGTTTTCAATTGTCCATAGCTTATGACTACTACTCATCCACCTCTGCCCAGAAGAAAGTTATCTTGACATCTGAAATTGCAATGACAGATTGTATCCCTGATTTTTTTTACTTTAAGGACTTGGTCACGTGCTGCGTTGAGAACTATATTCCGAACTAGAGGATTATCCATATGGGAAACCATTCCCAAGTCTGCCTATCGCCTCAAGTATTTCAAAAGATGTTAACACTTCCCGACCCAATGCCTACTTTCAAGGGAGATAATTGCATATAATTCTTAAAGTAACATGGCAATGTATTGGACCTCTTGTTGAAGTTCTTACAGGACCCAACACCCACTCCCCAGGACATGGCCATATTACAGGTTAGTGCATTTAAAAACATTTTTTGGCAAATTGCATGGATTTTCACAAGGATAATGAGACAAGAAAGTGAAACTGACATCTCTTGGATGATTCTGTATATTTTATATTTTACGGTCAAGGAACAAGCCATCTTCCATCGTGGTAAGTTGATTTCCATTGAAATCTCTTCCCATTTATTGCAATATAGAAGGCATAAGAAATTCTTTATGCCATCTTATTTAATTTTCTTCATGCCGAATAACTATCCATTTCCTGGACTATCTATGTGTAAGAAGTTGAACTCTAAATTTGACCCAGTAACATTCTCATGCCAGATATTATGGAGACATGATGCTTGCCAACATTTTTATAAAGTCTTTAATGATTTTCTTTCAGTTTTTAAAGCATTGATATTTGGAAATTATTCTCCCCGGTTGTCTGGACAACTGACAATCTTCCTGGATAGGAAGGGAACACTAGAAGAAATGGAGAACTATAATGTTATAAGGATTTTTGCGTCTAAACAAAATCCTTGCTTCCTTCCATGTCACATATCTGGTACAATGTTTTTTGCTGGAATAACAAGGGAGTACATCTATTGGTTGCATTTTTTCCATGAAAAAAAAAAAAGGTCAATTCATCTCTTTGCCTTGGAAACTCAGGGATTTCATGGTCAGGAACCACTTCAACAGTTCTTTCACTGACACTATCCTGAATGAACTCCATACAAATACCAATGATTCTCACTAGTAGAACCAAAAAGGCCTCGGTGAAAAAAGTGCCCAATCCTCAACCGCCGCAACCAAGACCACAACATCTCATAGCAATACTCCAATGACCTACCCAAGTAAAAAAGTCACACACAGTTATTCAGGAGTAGGAGGAGATAATAACCCTCCCTCCAGCAAAATTTAAAGTTGTCACAAACTTCCCGTGGGAAAAAAATGAAAAGCAATAGTCCAAGAACAAGAGGGACCGAGGGGAGAAATTGATATCTACGATCTCTCCCTCGAAGATATGGAACTAAAAATTGGCATTGACAAAATGTTCCCTAATGATGACCACCTAGGGAGAACTGCTCTGCACAATCGATGGAAATAATTGGCATAGATACATTGGACGAAGAAGAGTCTTTTGCATTTCAAAGCACTGTTTTTGACAACAAATCCAAAAAATTGATTATTGAAAACAAAGATGTAAAGAATAATAAAGGGAAATCTCATTCAGAGATCAACCTACACAACATGCTCCCTTCCCAGATCTCCTAGATGCATCGAGAAAATGGATATTCTCTAGACAACTCTATTAGCATCCTTGAAATGAAAAACGTCATGTTAAAGAAGCGAATCAAAGAATTGGAGGAAACTCTAATGCCTCTTCCACTGTTTGCTACTCCTTTGGCAATGGTCGGGCCCACCACACCTGCGCAAAAGTTAAAAGGATCAGAAATCCTTCTCACATCAGCCCAAGGCTATGTGGAAAATAATATATATAGAAGAATGGAATTAATAACAGAAGTGTGGGAGATGCTAAAGAATATGGTATCTTTTGGAATAAGAGCACATGCTTTTCATGAATATCTGCAAGCAAATCTCAAGAATGAGCAAGGTTTCTACCTCGATGTAGTTTTACCATTTGGTGTTAAAGTTACCAGTATGAAGGAATTCAAATGAAGACAGGAGGATATCCCTTCCCTGGATCGAATAGACCAGCTAAACACATGCTAGAAAGAAAAGGTAAAGAACTTGAATGGCATCGTTCAAGAATGTATCCCGACCATATCTAGAAGAGACAAACTATTCAAGAAGCTAACTGAGATAGATATAGCTTCCAGCACCAATGAAGTCCATGACCCAAAATTGATATTCAATTCGTTGTTTTTAACCAAGCAAGGATTTGATTATCATGTTCATATCTATAAAAGACTGTCATTTGAAAATTTCTATGCCATTCTTGAATATGGTGAAGATGAGGTGAAAACTTGGCTAGTCGGTTATGCGATTAAAAACCAAGATATTCAAGAAGCATTGCACAAATTGTATATTGATATAAGGGACTTGGAAAGTGAATTCTTCAATATAAAAATATGGCATGAAATCAACGTGGCGCCCAAGAGGAGCTACATCAAAGAATGGTTCAAAAATGTTGTTGACCAATTACAAATAAAGGTCAAAGCTAAGGAAAGCCATAAAAGGACATCAATGAGCAATTGACAAGGCATGGGACACCATCATAGTAAGTTGATACTGATTACATTCTTCTGTCTTCATCCACTTACTCTAACAAATCTTTAACCGAGATCTGACAATTTTCTCTTTCTTCTTGCCAGGTTTTGTTGTTTTCCATCGCCGACTTTCTTCTTTCTACAAAATTCATTATTGTACATCTTTTCTTTGTAGTCCGTGATAGTCCCAATCCGATTCATTCTAGCAAACACATTTTTATTTCACAGAATATGTATTGAACTATATATTTTTTTACAAATTCGAAGACAACTATTTTTGAAAAATATTCTCAAATGTATTTTGTGACCCAATTTATGTGAATATCAATATTTGAGGTTGTTCTATGGTGATCTTCAATGTTTTGTGTTGTTATTTGAAATTTGTATTTCTTCTTAAAATTAACTCAATTCCCTGTACATGTTCCTATTCTATATTGGGCATATATTGTAGCTTCCTATATTTCATAATATTCTTAGATATACAAAATGTAAAGTCATATAGTTTTTTCTCTATTGCTTGAGGGTTTGAGAAAAAATTGCAAGCCCAAAACACCATTCAAATTCGAACATGGTTTACATTTGGACAACAAATAATCTATTAAGATACAATAATATGAATACATTTTAAATAAACATAAACAAAATTCCTTTAGACTTGAACCTGACTTTCTCGGGCTCCTGGATTGCCTGCGGGTTGACCGGTTAGTGGACTTCCAAATCCTTGTTTCCATATATATCTTCAGATTAGGAGCCTGAGTGACCACCATCCCTTTCAACACTTAGCCAAATATCTCACCGCAACGTCCCAACTTAGAACTATCAAATTCTTATCCCGTGTGTTCCGTGATATTCATCTTGCACCCAACACTTATGTCATATACATTTTGCACCCAACAATTCTGTCATAAAAGATAAAGTATAGGGAAAAGAGAAACGGGAATTTGGTTAAGTATAGAAGATGGAAAGGAAGGGTTAATATGTTCACATCTATAATAGATATCCCATTTCTTGGAAATATATTTTCTACATGTTTCTGGAGAAGTTATATACTTATTACATATACTTGGAAAGAAGTGTGAAGGTGGTGGGCACAGAAAACAATGACTAGGAATTGGAAATTGTCTGAACCTGCCAATCCAACGATCAACAAAAGATATTGCAAGAAATACCCGTGGAAAGCGGTCGGGCGGGCTTCAAAATAGACTGACAAGGGTTCCTGAGGAGACGTGAGGCCCCGATGTTCAAATTGTATTGATCGAATCTGTTTAGTGCAAAATGTGTAACACAAAAGAGGGGATGATGTAGTATTCCGGAAGTCAATTTGTATATCGCAGAAGCCGAGGGGTTGTTTTCAGATCAAGGAACACTGGAAGTGCACTCCACTTGTCCGGGAATCTGGAAGTGAAAAATTCAGGTAAGTATGGAATTGGAGGCGTGAAAGAGATTCCAAGAAATGGTGAAATATGGAAATCAGACGCATTGGCTTCAAAATGGGGTGACAATAGTTCCCCAGGAGACGTGAGGACCTGAAAGTAAAATTGTAGGTCTCATAAATTTCATGTGCAAATTGTGTATCACGGAATATGGTATGATGTGGAAGTGCGGCGGTAAATTTGTATATCGCGGAGGTCCAATTCTTGTTTGTAGGTCATGAAACATTAGAAGTGAAATATAGAGCCTGCTTGCCCGGAAATCCATGATATGAAAAGTGGCTAGGCATCGAATAGCTAGTGGTCAGTCGGAGTTGCGATATAAAAGCACGAGCACAAATTTCCAATGCACGCATTGAGACATTTTCAAAAAAAAGACTAAGTATCGAGAAAGAGAGAGTAGAGGGGAAAAAGAAACGAGAATTTTGTAGAGTATAAAAGAGGGAAAAGAAGGTCCAATATATTCAAATATGCAATAGATATTCCATTTCCTAGCAAGATATTTTTCTGTATGTTTCTGGAGAATTTGTATACATATTGAATATACTTGGAAAGAAGTCTGAAGGTAGCGGGCACAGGAAACAACAACTATAAATTGGAAATTTCTTGAACCCGCGAAATCGACGGGCTTCAAATTGTACATATCAGAACATTTCAGCGAAAAATGTGTAACACAGAAGAGGGTATTCCTGCCATCCTCAATGCATATTCATTTTTATTTTGCTAGTGACAACTCAGTGCACATCTTCTCTTATTGGCATTAACAAGCAAAAAATGTATTCAACAACGATTTAAGGGAGCCCAACCGACCCCCGAGTTGGCGCTATTATAAATCTTTCACCCAAAACTTGTGTCATCTATAGTTCTGCCATATACATCTTGCACCCAAAACTTCTGTGATCTACAATTCATCCACATATTGGAACATGGTTTACATTTGGACCACAAATAATCTATTAAGATACATTAATATAAATACAATTTAAATAAATATATTTAAACTTGAACCTGACTTTTTTTGAACTCTTGGATTGGTCTTATATCATCACATCATGAGCCCGACCAACCATAGTTCCTTTCAACATTTATCCAATTATCTCTCCGCGGGGTCGCGACTTAGTTGATGTAGCCACCCTACTCCCATGTAAGGCTACACAACCTCCTGGTCAAGGATCTTTGATTCTTGAGTCGAATGACTCTCTGAAACCTTCTTGGTTTCATTCTGTATCTAAACACATGCCCTTTCTGCTTTCTCGTGCAGGTATTATGTCACCCGCGACCTTCCCCTTCACGCTTGCAAAGTCTCATAGTTTGGACGTTAGCTCCTTTTCTGATAATCCCCTCCTTGATGTGACCTTGGGAGGTGATCTCATGTAACCACGTGATTCCAGGCAAGCCAAATAGTGGTTTGGAACCAAACTACTTTTCGCCCCATGATTCACCTCTATCCACCACGTATCCTTTTACCAATACCATGGTCTCGATTGCGGCCCACCTTCAACTTCTTAAAGATCGATCACTTTTTTTCCCCGCAATGCGAGGTGACCATCGATCTCACGATCTTGACGGTGCTTCTGAACTAACAGTTCAGATATGCCCCTTTCAAATCAACGGACGATATTTTCTCCGACGATTCAGGATTCAGAGTTTTCAACACTCAAACTTTTCTTTCTCCCGCAATGATAGATATTCTGCCACGCATCCCCTTTTGATGAACGATTTTGATCCCTGTGGATCTTCGGACTTTGGGTTTTTCAAATCTCAAACTTTACTTCCGTCGGAATACACGGGATTCTTCCACGTGTCCGCTTGAATCAGACGACGGGGATTTACTTCAGATGATCCAATGATCAACGTTTACTTTGGGTCTTTACCCAGAATCCACATATTCATGCTACCTTTTCTCTGTATCTGATGATTCAGGTCTACTTCAGATGATCCAACGGTCGACATCTACTTCGGGTCTTTACCCGGAGTCCACATATCCACCCCACCTATTCTCCAGATCTGACGGTCGAGATCTCCTTTGGCTCTTCAGGCTTCGAGAGTTTCAATTCTCACTCTGGAACTCTCCAAGTGATTTCTCTAGAGTTCATGATCCATCGCCATGTGTCTCTCTGTATTTGATGGTCCATATCTCCTCCATATCTCCGGGCTTCAGGAGTTTCAACTCTCAAACTGAAAATCTTCGAAGTGATTTTCCCAGAGCTACTAGTCTGTTGACACGTATCTCCTGGTGATAAATGGTCAGGATTTACTTCGTCTATTTCACCCCTTCCTAGTCCATGAACTTCCAGAGTTATGGATCTTGCGCCACTTTTCCTCCTTGAAAATGCACAGTCCCAATTTCACTCCCCTGCGTGTGTGAAGCACTAAGGCTTGTGCACCGTACTTTGACCAGAAGGATGTTGGTCCTCTGCACTATGATCTAATGGTCGTTGTTTCTCCTCCTCGTGAGCTTTTGATATCTTCCAATTTAGAATATTTTTTAAGTGTTCAAAGGCCTCAAACTTTTCTCCTCCTACGAGTCTATCTCTTGGACTTCATCTACACTTCTGAAAAGCACTATCCCTTGTGAGCTTGATATACTTGGATATTTTCGACTCTGCACGCACTCCTTGTGTTCTCAGTATTTTTTCAAACTCAGATCGAAGGATTTCTTGAAAAAATATTCTTCCTGCCCTCCTTGTGTTCCCCTGTTATGATTATTCAACACTTAGTCTCTCATTGACGTTGTGCACTCCTTGCACTTGGTATAAGTTTACTTTGTTCTCTCTTAACTCCTCTAAGTCAATCCAAGACTCAGTCGATGCACTCCTTGCGTACGAGATGCACACCTTACATACGAGGTTCAGAAAAGAAACAATTGAAACTTATCCAGTTTCGTCACAAACTCATCTGATTAATTATTTGAACAATCATTCATGAATAAATTGAACTAAACCACACACACTTAATATAACATTCATTCAAACATACATCAAAATGAACACAGTCTAAGTATTTGGGACAATTCTGTCTGTTCTATTCATTCATGGAACAATTACATAATATTTCATTTCTTCACTATGTCTTTCTTCTACTCTGTTCTTCTCTACACTATCTTCCTATCTCTTGATACTTTTACAATACAACAACAAACTATCCAAGGACTAGATCCACAAGCTCTCTCTGTCCTGTCTACAACCTATCCTATAAAGTCATAGAAGTTATTTACTTTGTCCAATTACAATAACTAACAGTTATTGCCAGATAAGAGTCAACACTCTATATCTGTAACTCCTTATAGTCCTTCATGACTTTACAAACACAGAATATTTAAAAAATGTTGTTTCCAAACTATCTCAACAACTCAATTTACTTCTGATTTAAATGTTGTTTTGAATCTCTTTCATGCTAAGATCTCATATCTTTGCCTCCACACTTGTGTCTTTGACTTTGAAGGTGATGTTCCTGCATCATACTCCTCTGGTTAAAATAGTCATGGACTCATGTCCATGAGTTCTTGCACTATTTTTCCATGCTTCAAAATATCAGGTTCTGTGACCCAACTTGAATCTTCCACTGGATGATATCTCCACTTCACTAAGTATTCAGGATATGTCTTCCTCCTAGTCTTCTTTCCAGCTCTTTGTTCAATTATTTTCTCCATCTAATGTTTTTCTGTTGTGGGCAATTGTTCTTCCCACTGAACTTCTTCCTAATCATATGATTCTCCTAAATCATCTCTCCTATAAGGATACAGGTATGAAATATTGAATATCAATGATATCCCAACATTGTTTGGAAACCTAATTTCATAAGCATTGGCTGCAAATTTTCTGAGAATCCTACATGGTCCTATCTTATTCATCTTCAACTTCTTATATGTTCCCCTTCGAAACCTTTCTTTTCTCAAATGAGATAAAACTTCATCTCCCACTTTGAATTGAATTTCTCTCCTCTCCTGATCAACTCTCTTCTTATATTTCAGGTTGTTGTCCTGTAGCTGTTCTTTGACTTTGTCATGGAGTTTTTGCATTTATGCTGCAAAATCCTCTTCTCCAACACTTTTGAATTCATCTTGATTCAAATATATCAAATCTATAATCCCTCTTGGATGTACACCATACACAATTTCAAATGGACCTTTCCCTGTTCTTTTGTTCACTAAATTGTTAAATGCAAATTTTGCTTGTTCCAAAATTTAATCCCATTGACGACCTTGCTTAGTGACTAAACTTCTTAACAAATTTCCCAGACTCATGTTTACTACTTCAGTCTGTCCATCTGTTTGAGGGTGATATGATGAACTAAAGGAAAAGTTTGTCCCCAACCTTTTCCATAGGGTCCTCCAAAAGTGTTCAAAAAATTTGGTGTCCCTCTCTGAGACTATACTCCTAATAAATCCATGTAGTCTCACCACTTATCTGGAAAAAAAATTGGCTATATGTGTAGCATCGTTTGTCTTCTGGCATGGTATGAAATGTGCCATTTTTGAAAACCTGTCGACCACAACAAATATGGAATCGCTCCCTTTCTGATTTCAAGGAAATCCCAATATAAAATCCATACTGATTGCATCCCATGGCCTTTCTGGAATTGGCAATGGCTGATACAAACCGGTGTTCTATTGTCTTTCTTTTTCATATTGACAAATTCTACATTTGTTCACAAACTTTTTCACCTCTACCCTCATTCTTGACCAATAATACAAATTGCTCAGCTGTGCAAATGTCTTATCATGACCAAAATGTACAACTAAACCTCCATTGTGTTTCTCTTTCAGCAGGTTATCTCTCATTGAGCATATTGGTATGAACAATTGGCTTCCTTTCAATAATAATTCATCCTGGATCAAATATTCAGTCCATGGGCTTATGTTTCCCAACAAAGGATTCTTGCATGCCTCATAAGCTTCCTTAAAATATGGATCTTCTTGATACATTTCCTTGAGGTGTTCAAACCCTAAGGTCCATGTGGAATTCCTGTACAATTAAACTCCTCATGCTCAAAGCATCTGCAACTTTGTTAGCAGTTCCAACAATATGTTTAATAAAAAAAGTAAAATTTTGCATAAATTCTACCCATTTAGCATGTCTCTATTCAACTTTTCTTGCCTAGTAATAAACTATAAATATTGATTATCACTATACAAGACAAATTCTTTAGGAATTATATAGTGCCTCGACTTCTTCAAAGCTTGAATCACTTCATAAAATTCTCTTTCATATGTGGAATACTTCTTCTTGGTGTCATTCAATTTCTCACTGAAATAAGCCACTGGCCTATTATCCTAACTCAAGACTGCTCCAATAGCTTCTCCACTCACATCACATCTCACCTGAAATGTTTTCCCAAAATCTGGTAAGACCAAAATTGGTTGTTCTGTGATCTTTTCCTTCCATACTTTGAAACTTTTTTCAGCTTCCTTTGTCCATTTAAAAGACTTGTGTTTCTTCTTCACAATGTCTAGCATAGGTGTACATACACCATTGAAATTCCTGATGAACTTTCTATAAAAACTTGCTAACCCATGAAAACTTCTTACCTCAAATATGCTTCTTGGCGATGGCCATTCTTTGATTTCTCTCACCTTTTCTGGATCCATCTTCAATTCATTTGAAGAAATCAAAAAACCCAAGTATATGAGTTAAGTCTTCATAAAAGAGTTTTTCTTCAGATTTATTAGCAGTTTATCTTGCTGCAACTTTTCCATCACTGATGTCAGATGTCTTAAGTGTTCTCCCTCTATCTTACAGAAGATTAGTATGTCATCTAGATATACTATGACAAATTTTCCTATGAAGTCTTTCAATACTTCATTCATTAATCTCATAAATGTGCTTGGTGCATTTGTCAACCCAAATGGCATGAACAACCATTCAAACAATCCTTTATTTGTATTGAATGTTGTTTTCCATTCATCTCCCTCTCTCATTCTTATTTGATGATATCCACTCTTTAAGTATATCTTGGAAAAATAGCTCTCCCACTCAAACAATCCATCAAATCATCCATCCTGGTTAAAGGGAATCTATACCTAATGGTGATATTATTGATGGCTCTGGAATCTGTACACCTTCTCCATCTTCCATCCTTCTTTGGACTTAACATATTTGGTACTACGCACAGACTTAGGATTTCCCTGACTAAACCTTTATCCAACAACTCCTGGACTTGATTTGTGACTTCCTCATTCTCTCTAGGTGTCAACCTATAAGCTGATTTGTTTGGTAGACTAGCTTCTAGAATAAGGTCAATATGATGTCTTATGCTCCTAATGGGTGGAAATGAGTGTGGTAACTCATCCACTACTATGTCAACAAAGTTTTCTAACAGTTCCTGGATTTCTTTAGGTAAATCCTCCATAGAAGTATTTGTAAGGATAACTCTAGGCTTCTTCACTACAACAAACTATATTTATTTCTCTTTGTTGACTTCATTCAAGAGTTCCTTCCCAATCGTGAGAAGTATACTTGAACTAGCTTCCCTCTTTTTCTCTTTGTCTTCTATTGGAAACAACATATGTGTCCTACTATTTTTTTCTAAGGTATAAGTATTCTTTCTCCCATCATGAATAACTTTTCTGTCAAACTTTCATGGTCTCCCAAATAAAATATGTCAGACAGCCATAGGAATTACATCACATAATATTTCATCCCTATAAACTCCTATTTTCAATTCAACTTGGCATTATTTACATACCATTACTTGATGTCCTTTCTGCAACCATGATACCTTATATGGGTTTGGATGTGCATTTGTCTTCAGTTGCATTTTTTCCACCATCTCTTTGGATACTAGATTGTCAGTGCTCCCACTGTCTATGATCACCTTGCAAAATTTGTCTTTCATCTTGCAAGAAGTTATGAACAGACTTTTTCACTAAACTGGTTCCTCTACCTCCTTCTCTGGTTTAAGAATAACTTTCCTCATCATGAGGTTCTTTCCTCCTTTTGCTACTTCTGCTTCCACATGTTTATGTGCTTCACCAATGTGTGCTTCTCCTCCTCCTTCTTTTTTTCTCTCGGGATATTCCCAAGACTTGTTCCTTGGTTTTCCATAGGCATAAAATCTAACTTCACCTCCTCTGGCTCTTCCTCTTCCTATGGAAAAAGAGATTCTTCCTCCATGTTGTCCTTCTTTATAACTTCCACCTTTCTCAGGGTGACTATGTTGTTTTCTAGGGCTTCTAGAACTTCTCTCTGTTGGTTCCCTTACCTCTGCTTGAATTTCCTCCTCTCTTTTGTTGGATTTGTTTCCTGGCCAATTTTTCTTCAGATTTCAAGGCTACTTGATAAGCATCCTCGACTTTACTAACCGACATCATGATGATTTCCTTTTAGATTTCATATCTTAGCCCATTAATATACCTGGTTGTTTTTTCATCTTCATTCTATTTCTGCCTAGCCCTGATGTTCAGTCTGTAAAATTCCTCAGTGCACTCCTTCATTGATAAGATTTTATGTCTAAGGTTTTGCAATCTTCTAAACAGATTGATTTGATAGTCCTTTGGGATAAATTTTGCCTTCATCTTGGCTACCATCCTATCCTAGCTTTTAATATTTTGCTTACCCTTGCTCCTGTGTTCGGCTTGCAGTTCATCCCACCATAGTGTTGCATGACCTTTCAGTCTTGTCACTGCATGCTTCATCATCTTGTCTTATTCAATATCTTCATAATCGAAGTACTTGTCCATAGCACGCACCCAATCCAACAATTCTTCAACTTCTAAATTTTCTTCATACATTGGTACCTCTATTTTTTCTTTGACTCCTATTCTTGAAACAACTTTCAATAAGTGGTCTTCCGCAACATCCTCTGCTACATCTTCTTCGACCTCTATCTCTTTTCTTTCAGATTCACTGATATCTCCAGTGTCTGGTGGTGTTCTCTGCACTGTTTCCATGGCATCCAATCTCATTATGAGTCGCCTCATTTCTTCTTCCATTTCTCGATTCTCTCTGCCTCTTCTGGGTGGCATGATTCCACCGCGTCACTTACAAACATAAATCAAATTCTTGATACCACAAATGATACTAATTTATCTCCTTTCTCCTTTGTCTATTGTCTGCAAACAATCTCAATATCATCTCTCATACCACCTGATGCAACCCCCCTACTCCCCCGTAAGGCTACACGACCTCCCGGTCAAGGATCTTTGATTCTTGAGTCAAATGACTCTCTGAAACCTTGTTGGTTTCATTATGTATCTAAACACAGGCCCTTTCGGACTTCTGGTGCAGGCCTTATGGCACCCGTGACCTTCCCCTTTGTGCTTGTGAAGCCTTAGAGTTTGGGCTTATCTCCTTTTCTGATAAGCCCCTCTTTGATGAAACCTTGGGTAGTGACCTCACGTAGCCACATGATTTCAGGCGAGCCAAAGAGTGGTTTGGAACCAAACCACTTTTCTCCCCACAATTCACCTCAAGATGCCACGTATCCTTTTACCAATACCATGGTCTGGATTGTGGGCCACCTTAAAATTCTTAAAGCTCAATCACTTTCTATCCCCACAATGCGAGGTGACCTTCTATCTCATGATCTTAACCATGCTTCTGAACTAACGGTTCAGATCTGCCCCTTCCAAATCAACGGGTGAGATTTTATCCAGCGATTTAGGATTCATAGTATTCAACTCTCAAACTTTTCCTTCTCCCGCAGTGACAAATATTCTGCCATGCGTCCCCTTTTGATCAACGGTTGTGATCCCTATGGGTCTTCGGACTTTGGTTTTTTCAGATCTCAAACTTTACTTCCCTCGAAATACACGGGATTCGACCACGTGTCATCTTGAATCAAACGGCGGGGATTAAATTTGGATGATCTAACGATCAACATTTACTTCGGGTCTTTACTTGGAATCCACAAATTCATGCCCCCTGTTCTCTAGATTTGACGGTTGATGTCTACTTCAGAAGATCCGACGGTCGACATCTACTTCAGGCCTTTACCCGAAGTCCACAGATTCACACCATCTTTTCTCCAGATCTGACGGTTGAGATATCCTTCGAGTCTCCAGGCTTCAGGAGTTTCAATTATCACTCTGGAACTCTCGAAGTGATTTCTCCAGAGTTCACGATATGTCTCCATGTGTCTCTATGGATCTGACGGTCTAGATATCCTTTGTCTCTCTAGGCTTTGTGAGTTTCAACTCTCAAACTAAAAATCTTCGAAGTGATTTTCCCAGAGCTATTGGTCTACTGACATGCATCTCCTAGTGATCAATGGTCAGGATCTACTTCAATTATTTCACCCCCTCCTGGTCCACAAACTTTTGGATTTATGGATCTTCTGCCACTTGTCCTCCTTGACGATGGACGGTCCCAATTTGCTTGGGAACTTCAAAAATTTGGTAAGTTCACTCCCCTGTGTGTGTGAAGTGCTAAGGCTCGTGCACCTTGCTTTGAGCAGATGGTTGTTGGTCCTCTGCTCTATGATCCAACAGTCTCTGTCACTCCTCCTCAACCTTTTCTCCTCCTACGAGTCCGTCTCTTGGAATTTGTCTGGACTTATGTAAAGCGCTATCCCTTTTGATCTTGATATCCTTGGATATTTTCGACTCCCCACACACTCCTTGCATTCTCGATATTTTTTCAAACTCAGATCAAAGGATATATTGAAAAATATATTCTTCCCTCACTCCTTTTAATCACCTGTTCTGATTCTTCGACGCTTAGTCACCCATTGACGTTGTGCACTCCTTGAACCTCGTCTAAGTTTCCTTTGTTCTCTCTAAACTCCTATGAGTCAATCCGAGACTCGATCGACACACTCCTTACGTACGAGATGCACACCTTGCATACGAGGTTCAAAAGAGAAACAATTGAAACTTATCCAGTTTCGTCACGAACTCATCCAATTAACTCTTTGAACAATCATTCATGAATAAAGTGAACTAAACCACACACACATAATATAACATTCATTCAAACATACATCGAAATGAACACAGTCCAAGGATTTGAGAAAATTCTGTCTGTTCTATTCATTCATGGAATAATTACATAATATTGCAGTTCTTCAGTGCATCTTTCTTCTACTCTGTTATGATCTACTCTATCTTCCTATATCTTGATACTTTTACAATAAAACAACAAACTATCTAAGGACTGGCTCCATGAGCTCTCTCTATCATGTCTGCAACCTATCCTATCAAGTCATAGCGATTACCTACTTTGTCCTATTATAATAACTAACAGTTATTGCCAGATAAGAGAGACACTCTATATATGCAACTCCTTACAATCCTTCATGACTTTACAAACACGACATATTTAAAAAATATTTTTTCCAAAATATCTCAACAACTCAATTTACTTCTAAGTTAAATGTTGATTTGAAACTCTGTCATGTTGAGATGTCATATATTTGCCTCCACGCTTGTGTCTTTGACTTTGAAGGAGATGATTCTGCATCATTAGCGCTATCGAATTTTTATGCCCCCTCTTCCCTAATATACATGTTGGTTCGCTTATTGGAATTTATAAGCAAAAACCACATTCAACAACGATTTACGGGAGTCCGACCGACCCCCAAGTTGGCGCTATTATAAATCTTGCACCCAAAACTTCTGTCATCTACAAATGCACGATATACATCTTACACCCAAAACTTTCGTAGTCTACAATTTTTCGTGACTTAGAGATATCGAATTCTTATGCCCCATGTTTCATGATATACATGTTGTACACAACACTTTCGTGATACATATTTTTCACCCAATACTTCCGTCATTTACAATTCGACCCTGGTGCACAAAAATTTCAAACCATTTATCACTCTCTTCAGTCCCTGCCACATTCCTGCCCTTCTCAATGCACATTCATTGTGATTTTACTATCAACAACTCAACATATATGTTCTCTCATTTGAATTAATAAGAAAAAAAGGCATTCAACTATATGGGAGTCCAACCCACTACCATTGTGTTTCATACCTAGTTGTCAGGTTGTCGTAACCAAACTTTCCTTCCCCCTTTTACGTGATATACATATTGCACCCAAAACTTCGGTGATCTACAATTCCATAGTTAGCCAACAATATTACTCGACTCTCCCCATTTTCCAAAAATAACCTTATAAGCTACTTGGCAGGGACTACACTGCCACACAACACTTGTTTTGAACTGAAATGGTTTATATTGGCGAGTTGGAATGTAAGCATTGATAATAAAGTGAAGTGCTTTCACCGATGAATTTCATAACTCAAAGGACAAACATTTTGTTGATGAACAGTTGTCAATGAGGACTTTACACTTTTCTCAAACGTAAAAGGTTAAAAGGGGAACCGATGCCAAATTTTGTTTTCACATCACTAAAGTGTTTTGTTGTGTTTTTTTACTTTCATTTTCCACCATATGAAGGCCCAATTGGCAATCCTATTTTTCACAATTCATGAGGTTTCATACTATCGCTCCCAAAAAATCACTTTGTGATCATTTCCATGTAAAACTTTGCAAAATAGGAAAGTGACCAACGACCATTGAAAGAAAATCTAACTTCCATTAATTCGCTAATTCTGTAGCTGAAATGTCAAATCAATATTTAAAATAGAATATTTGGGAGATATAATCGAGTGTAGTTGAGATTTAATAATCATAGTGCCATATTTGGGTAAAACCATTATAAAGTTTGAAACCAATGGATGGAGTGAATCATTATTAGCATGAATTTGAATAGTGATGGTGAGAATCGAGCACTGCATAGATTAATTTCCACCTTGAGAGCTTAGCATGTCAATTAGTTCTGTCATTTCTAGTTTGAGAGATTATTTGTGGAGATTTTTCTTTGTTGTGGTGGATTGGAGTTTGTTCTGATGTTAAAATTTTTTGCACAAGTTCGTGGTTTCAATTGCATATTTTCGATCATCCTTCATCACAGGCATGTCTATAACACTGGATTTTTTTTGCATCAATGTATGTGCTTTGGTGTGGAAGACTTTTTCTTGGAGATCAATTGAACATTACAATCCAGTAGTAGAAATTCTTAATTATGAATTCTTCTTAGATTTATTTATAATTAGCATATGTCTCAGATTTCGTATAATCGGTCTCAAATTAGTTTCCATTGCCAAAATTTAGCATGATATTGTTGGAGATAATAACTTTATATGAATTATTGATGTGTGTGGAAAGGATGCCACTTCCTAGTTTGTTTCTATGCTATTTTTGTTTCGGGAATATTTTGTCAAGAAGAACCCATGTTATACCTCCTTCTAATTCACCTAAAGGGAAATCCATAGAAATTGAATCTTTGTCAAAGGAGTATGTTCCCTTCATCCAGACACCTACACTTGAGGAGCGTGACTGATGACCAATATACAAATATATTGAAGATAACATAAGAGTGAACATCCCTTTTTCAGGATGGAATGATCTATATGTGATTCCTCACAGTGACCCTAATATGAGGGAAACCAATGAAAAGGTTTTCATTAGTGTCAGAAAATGTCGTTTACATTTTGTTGCAGTAAGGGAACTAGTTAAGCCTTGTTAAGAAGCTATTGAATGGATCATTGATCATACAGATTTGAAGAAAAAAATTATTGTGGATGAGAAAGACCAATGTGTGGGATTTTTTCTAGCTAAGAATTTGGAAAAGTATTATAAAATTCCAAAGCCCAAACTTTATCTGATTAATCCTTTTGTATATGATTTCTATGACAAGTATGATGTAGGGAAAATTATAGCAAGTCGGTGGAATAAATACAAGAGATTCTTCCACAAGGAAGATGGTAGTTACTTTATTACAAATTCAAGGGAACCATACATGTATCTTATGAATTTGATAGCTGGATTATATGGGGAGATATACTATTTTTGTTTCAAGGATGCTTGGATGTCATTAGACTACATAGTGGATACCACTGGTGGTTTATTCAATTGGGATTCTATTTTTTCCAATCAACTTAATAC
Source organism: Picea engelmannii (assembly GCA_009831015.1). Lineage (NCBI taxonomy): Eukaryota > Viridiplantae > Streptophyta > Pinopsida > Pinales > Pinaceae > Picea > Picea engelmannii. The sequence continues at coordinate 194,495 of ML799450.1, read as the reverse complement.
TATGATTGAAAAGGAACAAAAGGTAAAGTAAAAGCTTGGGGTTGTTCCTACCTTCTATATGACATCCTATTTGTTGGATTTAGTTTGTGACTCTAATGTATTTGCAGCTATTAACCTCAATTGACATGTTTCAAAACCCCCTATGCATGTATATTCAAAAGCATATTCAACCATTTGTGACTTTTTCATACCTCTGTTATACAATATCATTTTCTATAAAGAATGTACAACATTGACGAAGAATGCTAGGAAGTTGATCAATTACTTTTGAATTTGGTATTTTCAAGAAGACCTTATTTATCTGAGAATCTATGGTGCCATTGTAGCACCTCATATTTTACCAAAGTATGTACCTGACAATTTTTTGTGGGGAGAGATAAAATATCAAACTGTGTTTCAATGTTTCGATTATTTTCTACTTAAGGAAATAAGAAAAATATTTTCATTCCCTATAATTTTAGTTTGGGTCATCGTTTCTTGAAAGATCCAAAACATGCTCGACAAGAAGATAGTGCTCTTATTGAGTATAAATTACCTCTTGTATAATTTAGGAGACATGATCCCAAAGGACTTGTAGCTAAGCACTATGATACAATATCTTTATCTTGGCCATACATTCATGAACTTTAGGAAGAGGAATTACCCTTTGAAATTTCCAAGGATTGGGATTAGGTTCAATTAAAGAAGAAATGTTCTCATTTAGCAGTCTTAAATACTTTATTTTATGATGAAAAAATGGATGAAATAACTATTATAGCCCTAAAATTATCTACTCATGCATACATGGCACTATCTTTCCTACTTGCATAATTTTCTAAATCACTGTTGAGGAACTCTATTTAAAAAAACTAGTTTTTGGAGCATGTACGTGCCCTCCTGCACTACTTTCCACATACATACGTTTTATTCATGCTATATAGCCCATTTACATATGCTAGATGCACACTAAATAGCCCGCGTATACCTCCAAAAGTTGCAAAATTTTAAAAAGTTGTAAGGAATTCGGTGGAATTTACGGCCTATTGGAGGTTTCCCAACCAATTCACCTGTTATATCTCATCCACCAACCAAATAACTATCCTTTTTTCATATAAAAGGAGGTTTTGGGGTCTCATTCCATAATCAAGAATTAGAATAGTGAAACTCTCCCCAAATTCCCTTTCTTTCCTTGCCCAAGTATTTGCAGCCTTTTGTGAGTTATTGCCTCTACATTCCCTCTCTATCCCCTTTTCTCCCATACAATCCATTCCATTCCCTTAAGGTGATAAATATATTGTGATGGAAGGAATTTGGAAGGTACACTTGGAGCATTATTAAGAGAAGACCGAACTAGGTTCACAGAGCGTTGGCTTGCAAAGGTTGTAATTTCCAATCTTTGAGTATTGAATAAAATAATTGTTTTCTTTGTCCCAAATGATATCTTTATGTATTTTATTTGGTTTTTTCATAGTGAGTGATATCTAACCCTAATTCATGAATAGAAATATAATTTTTTTAGCCTTGTTTTCCTAGTTGTGGATGCAGGTTAGCTTTGGGAGGAGATTTGCAACCTTGGGAGCTACAAAGCTTGAGGAGGTCAGCACCAAATGTTGGATTAAAGGTACAGTTTATGATTTACTCTTTCATTGCTTTTTGTTAATATATTTTGGAATGTTTAGGGTAGTGTTCAAATTAGATTGACTTTTAGGGAGTCATTGCTCTGTCTATACTTAGAACCCTGGTATAGTGATAGGGGGATTTTCCTGCTAGCAGTAACTAGGGGACTGGTGGAGGTGGAAATAATTAATAATAAAGTAGAATAGGCTATGAGACTTGAGAAGGTTAGATTTAAAGAGGAGGTTGAGAGGAAAGTGATATCAGATGAACTTATCAAGAAGTGGCATGAAGAGGAACTAAAGAGGGAAACATAGGAGGAATTAAGGAAGAGGCAAGAGGAGGATTATGTATAGTTAGAATTGGAGAATAAGAGGAAATACTTTTAATGTGAGTAAAGAAGGAAGGAATTGCATAAAGCTAAAGAGAAGCATTGACAAGAAGAATAAATCAAAATAAATCTAGAAGAAGAAATATTTTTTCAAGAAGAAGAAGAAAAGAAGAAAGAGGAATATTAGATGTTACTTCAGGAAGAACTCAAAAATAATGATGAGAAGGAAAAAACATAGATAGTAGAATAATGAAAGAGAAAGGAAGAGGGGATATTTCAATAAAAAAAAAAAAGGAAAAAAGAAGAAGAAGAAGAAATAAAAATGCTAATTGTAGAGGAAGAAAAGAAAATGAAAGAAGGAGATGAATCAGGTGTGAGATATCATAGGGAGTAAGTAGTAGTCATAGGGAGCCCCTATATAGAAGTAACAATAAAATTAATATACCATAGTTCCACCCAATGAGGTCATTGATTTGATTAGAGAGGAAGAAGTTGCACCTAAAGTGAGTGATAAGGGGAAGGAACCAACTATGGAAGAACTATATACTCCTAGAAGCCTCGATAACACATTGTCATGAGGAGATCAACCTATTCTAGATCCTCTAGAAGATCTTGAAAATATGGAATATGTAGCATACAATCATCGTAATCAAGATATAGTCAAAAGGACACAGAGGAGGAAAAAAGTAGACATAGATAACGTTTTTGTTTGTACTATTGAAGAATCTTTGTTGGATATCAAAAGATCCAATCTTAGTGATTTGTTGTCAGTTGTGATATATATTTCCCATGCAATGATTCATAAAGACAAGGTTAGTAAATATGAGGTGGAGGATATCATGAAAGATATTTCATATTTGAAAAATCAAGTTGAGTATTATAAAGGAGCTCAAGATACATTAAACACATTTAATGAGGATGTCCTTGAAGAGGAAAAGATTAACGAATAAATAAGTAAATAATTTATAGATAAAGTATTGTACTTGCAAAAGGAAACCATGTAGATCTCCATTTTGTACAAGGAGACTCTTAGGTGCAAAGAGAGGTAGGGAAAGGTCCAACACCAATTGGATTCCATCAAGGAAATTCAAAAGAGCCATGGTCATGAAGATAATGGAAACATGATGTTGACTATAGACCACATATATATAATTGAATAATCGGTTCGATACTCGGATAAGATGGCTAAAGTGTTTGAAAACCAGGTTCGGGAGGAATTGTCTACATGTATCAAAATATGGGATCTCGTTGAAGATGCCATGTCTAAGTGCAAGCTACCCAATTTTGGTCTACTGGAAGGTTTTTGACTAATTGGAGAAGTGTTATAAGAGTTCAAGAAGATTCTTGACAAACAAGAGGATTATGTTAGATGTATATTCTCACTTGAGCACAAACATCTTCAAAATTTTCTAAGAGAATAATTTAGAACGAAAACTTGATTGGAGTCTATTATGCAAAAATTATAAAAATATATCAAGAGATTTCGATAGGAGAATGTCACTCTGATTTGCCTAGGGAATAACAAATGTTTCCTCATTTAGGTATATGAGATGAATTTTTCGATTGGTGGGATCAATATGATTCCGAGCATGTGTATTCTTAAACATCCGTTCCACCGATATTATAGTGCCATGCAGTGATTTTATGAACTTTTCTATTTTTCACTTTATTTTATTTTTAAATGTAATTTTTCTTATAAATATGAAAATTGGCCTCTAGGAAAGGGTATTTTGGATATAGGGTATTTTGGAAGGATTGTAGCTCATAGTTACTTCAAGATTAATTTCGAAACTCTTTTAGAATCAAGGGAGACATTTTTCTGAAAATTTCTATTTGGTAATTCTTATATGTGGATTATTCTATCATTGAATTGATGTCGCATATGTTTAGTATATATTTTTGATTTACTAGAATATCTTGTGTTATTGAATGAGTTGTTGGTTTTTATTTTTAGTGAATAGTTTTGCATGCTTTACTAATCATTTTCATATTTTATGTAGTACGTTTCTATCATCTAATATATGATGTATTGTGGAATTATTTCCTTAACTAGAGTATATCCGATGGGGAATCAAAATGTTTTATTTACATAATTTTCATCTCTTTTTTCTTTAGTATAGTTATATTTCATGAAGGTTATCTTGGAATAATATTTCTTAGTAGAACTATTTCTTAGAGAATTAAAAGATACACATTTCTTTCATTCACTATTCCTGAAGGTTATCCCTTTGTAACATATTTATTCTAGTTCACGTATCCCTTGTAACATATTTCAATGTTTGTTAAGCGAGCAACAAACAATACCCTAGAAATAAATTTTGAAGAATCTAAGAAGGTTGAATTGAAAATGAAATGATGCAAAGAAACTCAAATTACATTGAGAAAGAAGGGAGTTTTTTAACCCAAGAAAGGTATTATTATACAATGAACTTAACCAAAGAAACCCATATATGTTAATGAAAAGTAGTTCATGGATGTGGAAAACATGCACATAATGATTAAATGACTATCCAATGAAATAATGGATATGAAGAGAAGTTCACGAGAAAGAAATTCAAATAAAAAACCATATAATGCTTTATTTAGAATGCTTTTCCTTCCTAAATCCATTGAGCCACCAAATACAATTTTAAACATTGATTTATAAGGAGAAGCCATGAATAAATAATGCAATTATCATCAGGACAATCATGCTAAGAAGACCTGTCCACAATGGATTAACACAATGAATATGGTAGCCAACAATTTTTTTGATGGGTATGCTCAAGTAGAATAATTTGATGAATAATTGGAGGGAGACATGGAAGATGAATCTCTATGACCTTCTAGTGAGACACTCAACATCCATCAATTTCATATGGAAACATGCTAGAATTTCTTTGTTTATTTTCAACTGTAGAATCTTTTTCATAAGGTAATCATGAACACAAATAAGAGAAGTGCTTTCCATCATTATTTTCCTAAAAAGGGGTCCCACCTATTTAGTATTATCTTAAATGTTTATAAGTAATAATGCATTGAAACTCACTTGTAGGAAGGGATTTCATGTTGCACTTTTGGGCGTCAACACATGTCACACTAAATATATCATTATTAGAGAATTCAAAATTGATTCTTTACTTCATGAAATTTTTAATCAAAATTCATATGTTCCTTTGGATGGGGATCCATTATATTGGTAATTGATTTGTAATAAGGGTGTTGATCCAGGAGGATCTCCACACAAGGATTCATTACTTTGCACACCATGGAGAATATCATTAAAATGTTAATTGGTGATAGGTGATAGTTTAAAAGGAATGTTTAATGTTTAATATTGTAAAAATGATTAATATTTTTTATCATAATATGGTCATGTATTTTTCATTTAATTCGTAAAAAGGAAATTAAAATTAAGTGTGAGAATCCAACTCACAAATTAGTTTTAAGGGGAAATTAGTTTTATGTGAGAATCCTACCTCACAAATTAGTTTCCTTATTTAAAGAGGAAGTTGGGCGTCTCATGAGTTGGTTTTGGATTCTTCCTCATTTTATCACAAATGGTTTCGTAGTCTCAATGGGAAGTTAAGGTTGGTTGAGATGCTTTCCCATTTTGTTCCTTGAGTTGTTATTTAGATCCTAAAATTGTGTATATTGTATTCTAGAATTATAGAAAGATGGAAACTATATAAATTCCTTATGTAAGCATTATGGGGGAGGCCCATTGAAGGTCCTTTAGGCCCCTTTGAGAGAGATTTGCATTGAGAAGAATGTATTCCTTCTGGTGTCAAATGTCACTTATTGTTATAACCCTAATTTGCACCATACATTCTTACCTGACATCAGGCCATCTCAGATCCCTTCTTTGCCAAAGCACTGCTGAACAACTCTTTAAAAAACCTCTTTTATAAGGGCCCATGCACCCTACTCCATTACTGCACGTGCGTACATGCTAGCTGACCTAAAAAAACCTGCGTGGATAGACAAAAGGATGAAGAAAGGAAAGTTGTCGACGGAACACACAGCTTTGGGTGAGTTAACTGAAACTCCCGGCCATGAATGGCGGAGGGTTCGTCCAAATACCTAGCTTCTTCTAGCCTATAAAAGAAGGGTTAGGGGTCCCATTTGGAGGAGGAAAAAATAGACTAAAGAAACTCTGTCCAATTGCATATTTCCATTGTCCCAACCCTTTAGCCATCCTGTGTAAGAAGAGATACAAAGCAAAGAAGTTGGAGGACATTTGAAGAGGAGCCCAGGATCAGGATTCGTGGAGCAGTGGTCGGTCTCGACATTGTAAGTTGATTCATTAAAGTTAATAATAAAGAAATGCTTTTCCCATCCCACTATATGAGTTCTTCATAATTCAATAAATATATGTTTGAATCTCTAACCCATTAGTCTATAGATAAAATGCATGTGTAGTTTGTTGCTTGTTTTGTACGCAGGTCAATCTTGAGAGGATAGTTGCCAACAAGTGATCAAGCGTGAAGGGGGATCGACATCGAACATCCGGAACAAGGTATGTTGGTCTAACCATGTATTTGCTGAAAATGAATGGGGTTTAAATCTGGGGACGAAGGTAGAAAGTAGATTTCTTTTGGTCATATCTGCATGCATAAGATAACCCTATTTGCTATTCCATAAGGGGATTTCCTTCACAACAGAATTGGAGACCATACTGGGGAAGTCTCTAGGATTCTTGTGAATTTTACTTGTTTTTGGGTAGTTTTAAAAGACTGGTTTTCTTGCCTGTTTTTTGAAGTTTCTGCAAAGTCTGAGCTAGCAGAGAGTCTGGTTTTCCATACCAGCTGTCTCTATTATTTGCTTGACTATGTTTTTTCGAGACCCATAGAGGTACATGCGGCCTGCATAAGGTCTGCACGCGTGTACCCGTGCCCTACTCTCTTACAGCCCACGTGTAAACGCTAGCTGAAGAAGTAGCAGTAGCGTGTAGATTCCAGAAAATTTTGGAGGCAGTCATCCTCTTCCCTGTCAGAATTAGTGATTCTCGGGGGTTTTCTGGAATTCTTTCTAAGTCTTGGCTGTTTGCAGTCTCATCTCAGATTGGTTTGTTTTACGATTTCTTTTCCGTACATTGTTTGCTTTTTCTGTTAAAGAGAGTGTCTAAGCCTTAAAGGGATCTTGGTTCTCAATATCAGTGGTCTCTTCCTGGTTTGGATTGTCTATTTTTATTTTTTTTCATAGTTTTAGAGATACACACAGCCTGTATAAGACCAGCACATGTGTACACGCCCTCTGGCTTTACACAGATCGCGTGCACACACTTGTTGTTGGATTGTCAGTAGTGTGCTTGTGAATGATAGTTTTTGTTTGAGGGTGAGACAATCATCTTTCCCTTGACAAGAGTTATACCTCTCAGGTTTTTGAATCTCTATCCTAGCAGTCAGTAGCTTAGGGTTGATCTTAGCCATATCTTTCTTTTTCATTTAAAAAGTTGTTATTAAAATTTTTTTTTTTTTTTAAGGTTTTTAGACAAGTGTGAGAGTCATTTTTTAAGTTGCTAGTGTGTGATTTCTTGAAGTGATTCTCTACGATCTGCGATTAGGCCAGAATTGTTTTTCTTGGTTTTTTATTTGTTGGTATTTTTCCTTTTTGCTTTGTCAACATTTAAAAAAGAAAAAAATCTCTTTCATTTTTTTGTTGGTTGAAGAGTGTGATTTTGCATTATTAACTAGGGAAAAGTCTTTTATTTCATAAGTTATTTGAAGTTTACTTAGATCATAAGTAGCTCGTATTCAAGTGAAATTCCTTTTGAGTTTGCTGTCCAAAAATCTTAGAAAATTAAAAAAATTAAAAATTAAAATTAAAAAGTTGTTGAAATTTTGCATTAAGTGAAAGTTTTTGTTTCCATCTTTTTATTCATTTTTACTTTTGTCTTTTACACATCATCAGTTTCACTTTCACACCCCTTGACATAATACAAACCATAAAATTAATGCTAAATCTAAAATTTATTAGACTTTTATGTTTGTAGGGTTAACCAACTAGTTCAGGATTAGGGCCTTGGATTAGGTTGGAGAGGAAACTCTTCAAGGCCATTAAAATCAAACATTGGAGTCTGAGTTAGGGAGTGTCCAAGTCCATTATCATGAAATTTATCTGGGACCCCCCTCTAACACAGGGGATAAACATGAGGTCACGTGCGGAAAGGCAGCGGAGATAACCCCTCCAAAGCTGGACCAATCGTAGTGGAGAACACATATAGAGGGCTTGTCTTGGGATTCCATCAATTGCATTTGCCACGGGGCTTCGTGGGTCTCGAATCCATTAGAGGTCCTCAGTTGTCTTCTGGACCACTTGCTTTCAATACCCTTGACAGGTTTCGGGCTTGATACCCTGCTCATTGTGGTCTACCCGACTTTTGACTGTACCCGCGTGGTGACTGTTCATGCGCTAACAACCTAGTTGCCTATATTTTTTAGGGACATACACAGGTGACTGCGGGGGTATACCACGATACCTAGGATAGACATCAGCCCACGCTTTGCAGAGTATACCTGGAGGGTGCTTCCCTTTTCAAGTTTCACTTGCACAGGTAAGTTGCTCTAGTGTTGGTTGTTGTAACTGTTCTTCCAATTAATTTAGTGTTTGCCTGTCTTATCTTATAGGGACTTTTTTAGTGTGTGTTACTTTTGAACGTTTAGACTACCCTAGAGTGTCTTTGATCTTCTCACACAGTGGAGGATCACGATATCCACCGGTCACGAAGGCTTCTTGGCCTACCGTCGGTTACACTGGAGCCACCCCCACCACCACTAAGGCGAAAGCTAGACCAACAAGGGTCTTTTGAAGTGACCGGGTCACAAGAAATTGTGCTCGACCAATACCCAGAGGAATTGACCATCTTAGAACTTGGAGCGCAAGATTTTGGTCTGGTTGAAACTTCTACCACTAATCTTTCGACACCCACCATCATACCAATTTATCCTTACGAGTGCCAGACAGTGTTGCACACAGAAATGGAAACAAATGTTGTTACTCCTTCTGGGAATTCTACAATTCCCACTACGGTCGTCACCACAGGAGAGTTTTCACCTCCTTACCCACTGTCACCGGTCCGAGCCACCATGGTCTCGACCGTCTCTACATCACACAGTGGTCTGATCCCGTCTTTGGCGGCAGCCACAACCCCTTTCACACCAAGTGCGATAGGCCCTCCGTTCTCATACGGGATGCCTAGTTTGGGTACAAGTCTTGTACTTTCCTACTCCACTTTACAGACTTTAGGTCTGGGGGTAGGGAGCTTTTGCGCTCCTCTGCAAGTTCACATGGAGGGCACTCCTGCTCCTTTTAACGCTTTCCCTTACGGAGGATTTCATATACCTCCTTCATCCCCTTCACTCGGTGGCTCGCATCAGCAATCCATCGGGCAACCTACACACCATAGTTTATTTGGAGCGAGGAGTCAAGGACCACCTTCGCATAATATGATGGTAGGTTCGACACCATTTTCTTTGATCGGAACGTTTGGTAACAATGCCTTCTCGTCAGCCGCCTTCCCGACTGGGGGCAATCCCAGTTTTGGACAACCTATTCCCATGGAGGGTACTATTCCTGCACAAGGAGAAAACCTAGGAACTTCTTCCGCATCAGGGCCTTGGAATTCTTGGCAAGGATCCGTTCCCTCATCCGGAATGCTGATATGGGGTAATTCTTTCCACAATCAATGGAACCCCGGAGAAACTACTATGCCTATCCCCATGGGACCAACATGGGGCAACCCTTCTGAAAGTCCTTCGAATGTAATGCATGCCCAACCATCTATGTCCTATTTTGGAAATCAGCCGGTGATGTCTCCACATACGCAAAATCCATACGCTGGCCAGGGCCATGGTTTCTACCAGAATCCGGGCTAGCAGCCGAAATTTTCCTAGCAACCTGGTGCCAGTCAAAATCTAGGCCCCTTTTTCCCAGGTTTTCGCCAACAACCCAAACTACCCTTCCCGACGACTTTTCACTTGCCAGATTTGACAAGGTTGTTGAATGACCCTATCTGTCACGATCCGCGTTGGCCTCCTATGCCGCCGAAGTTTCCTTTGGACATCCCAAAGTTTGAAGCCAAGCCTAACAAAGATCCAGGAGATCATGTGACTACCTTCCATCTTTGGTGCTCATCTAACTCGTTGAAAGATGGCTCCGTACAGTTGCGATTGTTTCAACGTACTCTCATTGCGAGTGCCGTGAAATGGTACATTGAGCTCAATCGCTCAAGATACTCTTCCTTCGATGAACTGGCGATGGCGTTCCTAAACCATTTCCAGTTACCTGTGAGATATGAAACTGGCACGAAGCTACTTGCCAATTTTGAACAGACAACAACGGACCATATCTCTGATCACATACGAGAATGGAGATGCCGAAAGAGTTTAATTAAGGTGCCAGTCCCACCGCCATTCTTGCTTGAGTGGTTCCTTAAGTCTTTGGTCCCGTAGTTATCCAAAGACATCGCGACGTCAGGAGTATTCTCCAAAGAAGATGCCATCATGAGAGCTCAACAATTTGAGCTCATCTATTCTCAGTCTGGTTTATTATACAACATCTTGCCAGATGTGCCACGCTCAATACTTGATAAAACTAGACAGAGAGTTGGACCACATGCCGATGGTATTGTTGGTTCAGCACAAGCAAATCCCACTGAGCAATTGACAAAGCAGTTGCAGCAGTTATCTATACAACACACAGCGGCCAACCAAACTACTACTTTGGCTGCTCCCCCTACCAAAACGTTGGAGGTACACATAGTGCAATTGACTAACCCAAAGGCCACCCAGCAGCCTGAAGGAAAGAAAAAATAATGAAAGAAGGTTAAGGGGGATAAAAACCCTACCGATAATGATGGCGAGGACAACACTAAGAAATGGAAGGCAATGTATCCATGCAACTTATGGGTGGAAGACCACCCAACCCATTTATGTCCTCGGCTTGCAGAGGCCCAAAAGTTTGTGATGCAGCAACAACCTTCTCTGTTAACCAATCCTTTTCAACATGGGAAAAATCTAACCCAAGCCTATGCAAGTACGGAAGGGGGCAGCCAAGAACCCTCTCCATCTTCGAACAACCCAACATCCGCTAATGTATATATGGTGAAGGATGATGTTTTTATATTGACTAAAGCGCATGACTATAGTAAACCAAGCACTTCTGAGAAGGGCAAAGAAGTTGAACTCCCATCTCTTCCTCTACAGATTGAGAAGACATTGGGTGAAACAATGACATGCATTCCCAAAGGCGCCTTCAAAAAAGCTTCTCATAACCCAAATGCAAGGGCCGCCCAGAACTACTCTATGGTGGAAGATTTATCACAAACCCCTTGTACGATGTCCGCTTTGTACGATGTCCGCTTTGGAGGTCCTCCAAAGCTGTCATTCCCAGAGGAAAGCCTTGTTAACCACTTTAGGATCTACCAAGACTTGTAATCCAGGTACAATCCTGCTGGATACAACCGACTTAAAACCTCGTCTGCCTTACCACATAGCGTTTTAGATGGTAGTGGCTTATCCCACGAAAACTTTTACTTGGAATATCTTCTGCATGGTGTTTGACGAGGGCGCCTCAACATGCGTTATGTCGTTGGCATGTTGGAAGGTCGTTGGCCATCCCATTTTGTCTCTGTCACCTACACTCCTCATCGCTTTTGACGGTCGTTCGGTCCGACCACATGGTATCCTTCCTTCTTTTCTCGTGCAGTTAGGAGGGAAGACTGTGTGTGTCGAAGTAGAGGTAGTCGATGCACCCCTCGACTATAATATCTTGTTAGGAAGGAGTTGGACTTATGCCATGCAAGCTGTGGTTGCTACAGTTTTTCAGGTCTTTTTTTTTCCACACGAGGGCCGGATAGTGACCATCGATCAATTGTCTTTCTCCAGACCTAACCCTTCATTGGGTACATCCATGGTCCCGATTATTGATAATCCTCAACCAGGTGTGGTCAACGTAGGGGTTGGTTTGTGCCCATATTTGATGGGTACATTCCATTACCCGCCCCCTCAAGGCGATATCAAGTTTATATCCAATCACCATAAGGTTGAGATTTTTCAAGTTTCGTCATTCCGCACGACTTACTTCGACGATCCGTGGATAATTCCTTCCCCATCGGCCACGATGGATGGGACAGGGCACCCGAGCATGTCCATGCCCTTGTCCGCAGTTGAAGTAGCATACTCTTTAGTCCAGCAAGCTTCAGCCAACACTGATCCAACTCCTGCACAAGAGTTCGATCCACTTCTAGAGCCTATTTGGGCTCAGGTTTCTCTTGCTAACACTGATTCATTAGACTTAGTCTTTCCCTCTGATGAAGCTGTAATTGAAGCAATGACTAGTCTGGACAAACCCTGGGAATATCTTCATCACAGATCATACTTCCTCCCAGAGTTAAGCAGAATCGAAGCCAGAGAATTCACCTTGACTATGACTAGAGATAGGTCTTGTCCTATTAATCCCTTAGCTACACACGAGATCTATGTTGAGGGTAATATGGCAACCATTGCTTAAATGATACCTATCAATATCTTCAGAACCCCTAGTGTCATAGAAAATATTTTCGTTGGAGCATACTGCTCCCCCGAGGAGATGCTAGGCATTGACCCACAAAGATTCGATCATGAGCTAACTTTGTTGTTTTTCAAGCTCACTTTGAGATCCAAAAGCAACATTCGATGAGACTACATTTATTCTTTTTGATCTCGTCCAGATTAACTGAAAAAAGTAACCTCTATGGGTCTTCTTTTAAGCTCTTTTCAGACCCTCTAAACATGAAAAGATTGTCGAGCAATCTTGTGGCCTTTCACGCTCGTTAAACTAAAATTTGAAGTCACGTCTGTCCAGTGGTAGTTTATCCCTTTTTTGGTCTGGACGGTCAACTGTACGAACAAAGGTATACTCTATGGAACTTCAGTTCTATAGAAGAGTACTCTCAGGTATAATTTTATCCCTTTTTCGGGCCTGAGGGACTAAACTTACGAAGAAGAAACCCCCACAGAGTCCATAGTTAAGCTCTTTTCAGACTCCCTAAAATTGAAAATATCGTCGAGTGATCTTGTCCTTATCACACTCGTTAAAATGGTTTTGAATAGACGTCTTGTCAGTGCTAGTTTACCCCTTTTTCGAACCGACTAGACTATCTTCTAAAAAGGTACCCCAATGGAGTCTCCTTTTATGTTTTTCCAGACTCTCTAAATATGAAAAACCACCGAGCTTACCTTCTCTAGGCTCATTAAACTTACATCGAAGGATGTTACCATTGTGTGTTTTTTTAACCGCGTTTGCATACCTTATACGCCAGCCTTGTAGCACTTTGCTTCTGTGTCTTAACACCCTTGGCCCCCAGAGGATTTTTCTTGAGTATCATTATTATGAATATCAATATTGTCCTTGCACCTTGAACTTGTATGTTTGTAACACTCGGTCCTCTATTGTAACGTAACATTCCTTTATTCTTGAAAAAGACAAAAAAGTCAAATATACCCCAAAAAGAGGAAGGGAAAAGTATTTTCTTTATTGGCAACATAATGAGTCACCCTTGGATAAAACACATATGTCTGTTTGTTTGTCAAACTATGGGATGTAATACGACCTTAAGAAGTTGTTCTCGCTACATAGAGTTGTGTCCTTCGCCATTTGGTTATTCTTCCAAACATATGGAGAGTTTGCGTTGCCTCCTGATTCGTAAACTTATGATTAATGCCATGTTGCCTAAGTCTCATCATTTGTCGTGTTGTTGTCCAAGGGAAGTTTCTACCAAGCCTGAGTCGACCCCTCTACAATTTGTCTCTTTCCCTCATACCCGACCATCCTGAATGTCCAATCAAGTCCTTGTTCAAAATCAATGAAGCCTTCAGTCTGATCATCAAGATTATCTAGTCCATGACCGACGAGCTATCAAAGACCTCTCGGTAGTGAAGTCATACACTCATATTACACTCCTACCTTGAGTTTTGAAGATTTTGAAGTTATTGCTTGAGCTCTGAAGATGTCATCTCCAGCCATCAGGCCGTATCAACTTCTAGAAGATGAATACTCTATATGTATATATTTTTGATTTCGAGATGTAGCTCCGCTGTGTATTGTTCACGGCTACACTTTATATAGTTATTTGACATGGATCTACAGTGTATTTGATTGGTAGCCATGATTCTATTTTATCCCGAGCATGGGTATGCCTGCCTCAGTGAGACATTTGTTATTTTGCAGATGGCACCTCACGGTTCCTGGTCCTTGGGCTCACTTGTTCGGCACATCAGTAAAGATTGGTAATGTATTTCGGCCATCAAATGCTCTTCTGAACTCAAACATTAGGGGGCATCTGTTATAACCCTAATTTGCACCATACATGCTTACCTGGCATAAGGCCATCTCAGATCCCTTCTTTGCCAAAGCACTGTTGAACAACTCTTTGAAAAACCTCTTTTATAAGGGCCCACGTGCCCTACTCCATTACTGCATGCATGTACACACTAGCTGACCTGAAACAGCCCGCGTGGACCGACAAAAGAACGAAAAAATGAAAGTTGCCGACGGAACACATAGCTTTGGGTGAGTTAACTGAAACTCTCGGCCATGCATGGCCGAGGGTTCATCCAAATACCTAGCTTCTTCTAGCCTATAAAAGAAGGGTTAAGGGTCCCATTTGGAGGAGGAAAAAATAGAGTAAAGAAACTCTACCCAATTTCATATTTCCATTGTCCCAACCCTTTATCCATCCTTGTGCAAGAAGAGATACAAAGCAAACAAGTCGGAGGAAATTTGAAGAGGAGCCCAGGATCAGGATTCGTGGAGCAGTGGCCGGTCTCGACATTGTAAGTTGATTCATTAAAGTTAATAATAAAGATATGTTTTTCCCATCCCACTATATGAGTTCTTCATAGTTTAGTAAATATATGTTTGAATCTCTAACCCATTAGTCTATAGGCAAAATGCATGTGTAGTTTGTTGCTTGTTTTGTATGCAGGTCAATCTTGAGAGGATAGCTGCCAATAAGCGATCAAGCGTGAAGGGGGATCGACATCGAACATCCAGAACAAGGAATGTTGGTATAACCATGTATTTGTTGAAAAGGAATGGGGTTTATGTTTGGGGATGAAGGTAGAAAGTAGATTTCTTTTGGTGATATCTGCATGCATAAGATAACCCTATTTGCTAGTCCGTAAGGGGAACTCCCTCACAACACTTATGTGAGAGGCTAAGTTCTTTGTGTAAGAGAAGGTTTCTCTGGGTTTCATCCCTGTAAGGAGCATGTACGACATTTTTTGAGAAGGTTTAAGCCCTGCTAAAGGAAAGATAATAAAGTGATTTCTATTCCAAGCAGATCTAGAGACATAGCTAGGAGAGTATGGTGAACTTTGTTAACACATGGGTGTCAAAACTATATGTGTGAGTTTTTTATTGCATTATCGCTTGATTAAGTAGAGATTTAATTACACATATGCACATCATGATAACAATTTTCTCACATTTATATTCAATTCTTAATTATTATTTGTTCATTTTCACATGTGATTAAGTATCAGTAAAAGGTCGTCATTGGAGGATTTTTGTAGAGAAATATATTGAAAAAATTCCTAGATCAAGTGGTATCAAGGCATGTGTAACTTGTTTTACATATTGTGAATATAATCATGGGAAAGGAAAAGAAGAAAGCATGGCTTCATGATCTTGAAGAAATCAACTAGACCATTCAAGCATAGAATAGTGAATTGAGGAGGTTGCTTCAAGAATATGAAGAAGAAAAGAGAAAACTATGAATGGAAATACAAGCTATGGAGGAGCAAGCTAGGGAATGATCTGCTACATGAGAAGAAGAAAGTCCCTCCAAGATCAGGACAACTTGTGGCCATGGAAGGTATACTAGTTATTGTTCTTGTCATGAAAATGATGATGGTTTCACATATTGTCAGATAATAGAGGATTCTCTCTAAAGACCAAGGAACCAAGGTGGTTTCCTAGAAGCCTCATCTATGGCTTCATCCAAATAGGAGGAGCAGTTGGAAAAAATTCAGGAAGATGACTAAGCGTTAGAAATAGGAATGGAGGTAAATAATTCTCCATGTTCAATTCCTTCCCTTATTAATGATGATGACTTTTTTGTAGTTTTTGAAAGGAACACCAAGGGAATTGTCTTGAATTTTCCGAGGAATATGGGGTACAAAGGAGGATGTTTTTGATTAAGGTTGGTTGTCATTGATGTCAACCCTTGAAGAAAGCCTGGTAGTACAAAGGTTTGTTTAATGGACACAAGTTTGTTTGATGTAAAGATGACTCATTATTGTCTTGTCACGGTTGATAAGAAGTAAAAATGGATGAACTACAAAGTGGTCCCCTTATGGTGAAATCCCTCATGGGAAATAACTTTGCAGATTGAGTTATCCTAGAAGTATGGTTAGAGAACCCATGCTTAATTGTGGAATAATGAGATGAAGGTCAGTGAATTTGTTAGTGAAACTATCCCAGATGGATAGTGCTTGTCATGCCATTTCCAGTGGTATGTGGAACACCAAATAACTCCTGACGATTAGAGATTTATGGCCAAATGAAGTTGAAGAACCCTCATGATTCATATAGAAGACCCCAAAAGTCAAGTGTTTCCAAAAGAAATTATTTAAATAATTAAGTAAATGCATAACTCCCTAAAATAAGGAAAGTGTAATGCTACATGAAAGTATAAATAAGAGGCAAAGATCTCTCATTTAATCACACTTGAATATCATTGGATATCTATTTTTTTGAAAGGTTATTTGGGCAGGTATTATTGATAGAGGAAAAGTGCGGTAAGAAAAGTGAGGCAGAAAAAGTGTGGTAGAAAACGTGTGACAGGAAAAATGTGGCAGAAGAAGTGAGAAAGAAAAATCAGGGTAGAAAATTCATGGTAGAAAAAGTGCGGCAGAAAAATCGCGGCCGAAAAAGTGCAGTAGAAAAATCGCGCCAGAAAAATTGTAACAGAAAACGTGTGGCAAAAAAATCATGGCAGAAAAATCGCAGCAAAAAAAGTGCGGCAGAAAAATCGTGGCAGAAAAAGTGTGGCAAAAAAATCGTGGCAACAACATGGTTGGGTTCTATTTAATAGAGATATGGCACATCTTGTTTGAGGTATGTTTTATGAGCTAGCGTTTATTTCTTGAGATGGTATTGGATGTTCAGTATTGCTGCATATATCAGATTTGTTGAGGGATACAGTTGGTATTTTGTTGTTGGCATTTGGCATATGGGTATTGGTATTTCGGTTGTGACATGTTGTTGAAGTTGTTGGTTTACCTTGAGGCTACATAACAGTGAGGTTGTGGCACATGGTTTTATGTAAGGGTTTATGGTATTTGGTTTATGTATAGAGTGATGAATTTTGTATGGTTATATTGGTGTATGCCTTTGGTATATGGTTGAGGTACATGTTGGGTGCATGGTTGAGACAAGTAGTTGATGAGTTGGCACATGTATGAGGTGTATATTTGATGATGTTGGTACATCTTGATGAGTCATAGTTGATGTTCATTTGATGCATGGTTGATGCATGGTACATGTTGGTTCAGGTTATTGGTACAAGTTGTTTGGTGCGGGTTGATTGGTATAGGTTGTTATAGGTTATTGGTATAGGTTTACAATGACATTTTGACAGTGGTAGTGGTTGATTCAGTGACAATGATAGGTTGTCCACATTTGACATTTATATTTCAGGGTGGTTGGACGAGGAAAGGACAGGTGGTTGTATCCACCTTCCAGTTCTAGCTGGAGAACACAGGGGGTTGTAGCCTCCTTCTGGTTGTAGCCAGATAATTGGGGAGTTGGAGCTTCCCTCGGGTAGTAGCCTGAAAAACTAGGAGGTTGGAGCCTCCTTCCAGTTGCATCTGGAAAACAAAGGAAGTTGGTGCTTCCAATGAATGTAATTATTCAAGACATATAAGTAAAAGCATTATGTGGTTTTCTCCTGCTTTGGGTTTCCACATAAAAACATTGGTGTACTGTGTATGTGTGTGATTGCTCATTTGTTCATTTTTTTTCACTCTATAACTATTGGATGATAATGCTACATTGATATAACACTTTCATTTTTGGTGAAAAGGGATTAAATTGCTCTATTATTGATTCACCCCCCCTCTCAGTAATCCAACAATTGATACCAGAGCAGGTTCCTTCAAAAATCAGTTTAACCACTAAAAGGTAGATCATGGAGAGAAACAACATGTATAAAAATGGAATACCATAGTTTGATGGACAAAAATATGCCTTTTGGAGCATAAGGATGAAAACATATATACAGGCACAGGGATTTGAAATTTGGAAATCAATTGTAGATGGATACATAGCACCAACAGTTCTGCCAACAAATGACAAAGCAATAAAACTCGGTCAAAATAAATCCAAAGCCACTAATGCACTTTTGAATGGCATTGGAGAATTGGTATTCACCAAAGTTTCACATTGCAAATCCGCTAAGCAGATTTGGGACAAAATTCAAAATATTTTTTAAGGATATTCAAAAGTCAAAGCAACAAATATTCAAACTTACAAAGGTCAGTTTGAACAACTAAAGATGAAGGAAGGTGAGAATATTGTAGCTTACTTTTTATGAGTCGATGAAACAGTAAATCCAATCATGGGATTGGAAGAAGAAATCAAAGAATCTGTAATTGTTTAAAAGGTACTAAGATCTCTTCCTATGAGATTTGACTCTAAGATATCAGCACTAGAAGAAAGAGAAAAGCTGAACTCAATAAGCATGGACAAATTACATGGAATACTCACAGCATATCAAATGAGAACTAAACAGGAAAATCCAGATATAAAAGAAGCATCCTTTAAAGCATCCAAAAAGTCAAAGCAAACAGGAAAGCAAAAAGAAAAAGAACATAGCAGTAGCAGTGATGTCTCGGAAGATGATAAAGAAGTGACCAACTTTGTCAAAATATTGAACAAGGGAACCAACGAGAGGTATAGAGGTAAGCTTCCTTTGATTTGTTTTAATTGTGGTGGTATTGGTCATTTTTCTAGCAAATGTCCTCATAAGAAAAAGAGAAATAATGAAGGTTACTCAAATAGCAAAAAAACATATAAAGGCAAAAGAACCACAAAGAAATCTTTCAAGAAAAGCTTATGCACCAAACAAGACATCTCATCATTAGATGAAGATGAAGCCAGTGACAATGAGACATAAAGAGTTCTATTCATGGCAGTTGAAGACTAATAAAGAAGACTCTGAAGAAGAATATGAAGAGGTCGAAAAAGAATATAAAGAAGCCGAAGAAGAATATGAAGAGGCAGAAGTTGACTACCGAGAAGAATTGATGTGTGCCATAGAAGTTATCAAAAGAGAAAAGAAGAAAAACAATAAACTACAAGCGGAACTAGACAAGAAAGAAGACACTCAAGAAATAGAACAAATGATCACAAATTTGAAGTTTTAAATAGAAGAAGATAAAAGAATTGAAGAATCATTCAATGAACAACTAGAAGAAAAAGACAAGATCATTGGAAATTTGGAAGCAGAGATTGTCACATTAAGAAAGGATCTTCAAAATAAAAATATGCAGAACAAGTCAAAAGTTTTGGATGACATTATCAATAGTCAAAAACCTCATCATGACAAGTCCAGACTTGGATACAATCAGACAGAAAAGGGATCAAGCTCCAAAACAATGGAGCAAGAAACATATCCAAAAATCTATGCAGAAAAAATCAAGAGGGATAGGAATATCTACAAGGAAGATTACAGGGATAGTCCTCCACCGAGAAGATTCAGATGTCAGAATCAACAACCGACAAATAGGCCTCAACAAGAAGAAAAATTCATAAGAGTACCTCATTTCATAAGATATTGAACTCCCATGTATCAAACTATATTTTTTGGTTTATGTTATGCATGTAATAATTTTGGAAATAAATCTTTGAATTACAGAGCTAACAACAGGAACATAAACAACTTTGAAATTCATACACAAAAGGGTTATCTAAGAAGGCCTAGTGAAACACAAAGAATAAATTACAACATTTTTTAATCTTTGAGCACTGAAATGGAATGTTACAAATGTAACAACTTTGGACACATGGCCAAAGATTGCAGAATGACAGTCTCTCCTAGAGAACTGCAACAAAATAACAACAGTAAAAAACAAGAACCTCAGAAAAGGACATGGATAAAAAAGAAGAATCAATATAGCAATGAAGAATGCATACTCACTCTACAAGCTAAGCAGAAGAAATGTGGTTGGTATGTTGACAGTGGCTATTCCAAACACATGACAAGTGATAGAGACAAGTTTCTTACATTAAGAAAGGAAAGAGATGGATTAGTCTCCTTCGGAAATGATGATTCAACTAAAATCATTGGAAAAGGAACAGTCATAATTGGGAACAAGAATACCAAGAAAGAAAATGTTCTAATAGTAGAAGATATGAAACATAATATTCTAAGTGTGAGTCAAATTTGTGACCAAGGTCATAAAGTTACTTTCGATTCACAAAAGTGCGAGATAAGAAAAGAAGGTTCAAGAAAATTGATTGCTACAGCTGCGAGAACTTCAAGCAACATATATGTATTAAGTGAAATTGGAAATGAAAAGTGTTGTCTAGGAAAGGAAGATCAAAGTTGGCTATGGCATAGAAGAATGGGTCACATACATTTTGATAACCTTGTCATAGTCAACAAAAGAGAAGTAGTCAAAGAAATGCCCCAGATCACGAAACCAACCAACACTTTATGTAAGCATTGTCAACAAGGAAAGAAAACAAAGACCAGGTTCAAATCAAAGGAATATTCAATGACAAGACCACTGGAAATTGTGCATACTGATCTAGTTAAACCAACTAAAACAAAGGATTTAAAAGGTGAGAAATACTTTATGTTATTAGTTGATGATTATACAAGAATGAATGTAGTTTGTTTTCTCAAGAATAAGTCAAAAGCTTCTGAAAACTTCAATATCTACAAGGAAATGGTTGAAAATGAAATGGATTCAAAAATCAAATGCTTGATATATGATAATGGAAGAGAGTTCACTTCAAATTAATTTATGGAATACTATAGCAGTCATGGAATAAAAAGACAATTCTTCGTTTTTAAGACACCTCAACAGAATGGAGTTGTTGAAAGAAAGAACAAGACAGTACAAGAAATGGCTCGAACAATGATAATGGATTCCGAATTGATAGATATTTTTTGGACACAGGTAGTGCATACAACAGTTCACATTAAAAACAGAGTAATGCTAATAAACAACATTGTCAAAACTCCCTACGAGCTATGGAAAGGAAGACCAACAAATGTAAAGCACTTCATAGTTTTTGGAAACAAATGCTACATCAAAAGAGAAGAGGGCATAATGGGAAAGTTTGACTCTTGTGTGGACAAAGGAGTACTTGTTGGTTACTCAAGTACAAGGAAAACATACAAGTGTTACAACCTAAGATTGAACAAACTTGTGGAAAGCATTAACGTAGCAATTGATGAAACAAGTAGACAAGAATTAAATGAAGAAGAAAATGAATCAATGGAACAACTTTATGAAGAAGAAATAGAAGATGAAAAAGAAGTAGAAGGGGAAGATGAAGAGGATCCGATAGAAGAAGAAGAGAAAGTTCAACAAGTGCCTCCAAAGACACCTAGCAGACGAGTACAAAAGAATCATCCTTCAGATCAGATTATCGGAAACAAATATGCATGAGTTGAGACTAGAAGAAGAATCTATTCACCAGAACAAACACACAAAGCATTCTCATCTATGATTTAACCAACATGTTTTGAAGAGGCCAGCAAGGATGAATTTTGGAAAGAGGCCATGGATGAAGAATTGGATCAAATAGAGAAAAATGACAATTGAGAATTGGTTCCAAGACCAAAGGATAAGAATGTGATCAACACAAAGTGGGTATACAGGAATAAATTGAATGAAGATGGACATGTTACAAGGAACAAAGCTAGATTGGAATGTAAAGGATATGCACAGGTTGAAGGAATCGAATTTGAAGAGACATTTTCCCCAGTTGCCAGAATGGAAGCAATATGATTTCTTTTAGCTTATGCATGCTCCAAAAATATTAAAGTGTATCAGATGGACATAAAATCAACTTTTCTGAATGGGGAACTTGAAGAAGAATTCTACATTGAACAACCAAAATGATTTCAGTTGTCAGAGAACGCAGATTATGTGTGTAAATTAAAGAAGGCCTTGTATAGTCTAAAACAGGATCCTAGAGCATGGTACTCTAGACTGGATAAATATCTACAATAGGCAGGGTTCAAAAAAGGAAGTGCAAACAACAACCTCTACATGAAGGTAAGTCAATATAGTATTTTATTAATGCAAGTTTATGTTAATGATATTATTTTTGGTAGTGATGATGACAGGTTAAGCCAGCAATTTTCAAAGGATATGCATAATGAATTTGAAATGTCATTACTTGGAGAACTATCCTTCTTTCTGGGACTTCAGATACGTCAAAGAAACCAAGAAATTTTTATTTCTCAAAATAATTATATCAAAGAAACGCTAAAGAGGTTTGGAATGGAAGATTTCAAACCAATTATCACTCCCATGCAAACCAGTTGCAAGTTAAGCAAAGATGATTCAAATTCTAAATATCAGAGACAATACAGGTCAATGATTGGTAGCCTACTATATGTGATAACATCCAAACTATATGTAACGAAGTCAGTTGGACAGGTGGCATGATTTCAAGAAGCACCAAAGGAATCACATGTATTCGCAGTGAAGAGGATTTTAAAATATCTCAAAGGAACATAAGAGTTTGGATTATGGTATCCAAAAGGAAAGGATATATCACTTATTGCCTACATAGATGCAAATTGGGTAGGTTGTATTGATGACAGACGAAGCACCAATGGAGCAGCGTTTTACTTAGGTGAGTGTTTAGTATCATGGCTAAGAAAGAAACACTCATCAATATCTTTATGTACAACCAAAGTAGAGTATATTGCAGCAACAACATGTTGTACACAGGTTCTTTGGATGAAACAAACTCTGACAGATATACAGGTTGAGTATGATGAGCCCATTCCAATCTATTGTGATAATACAAGCACCATCAGTATCTCAAAGAACCCGGTGATGCACTCCAAGACAAAGCACATTCCAATCAAGTATCACTTTTTATGAGAACAGGTTGCAGAAAAGAACATCAGAGTTGAGTATGTGGGCACAAAAGAACAAGTGGCAGACATCTTTACAAAACCACTTCCACGGGAAGCCTTTGAGTATCTTCATCAAAGACTCAGATTTATTTCTACTCCAAAATGAATGCTTTTAAATACTTATATTATATGTCTTAGATGTACACGAGGAAGCACCATAAATAGGACAATTCAGTCAAGGGGAGCAACCCTGGATGGAAAGATACATTTTCCATTGATTACAAAGGGGGAGAGATTTATCATATGCAGAGGACAAAGGCATGTTTCCAGGAAGAAATGGTCACAGACATGCAAAGGATAGAGGCATGGTTCCAGGGGAGCATGAGCAATACGATTTCAGTATTGCATCAGAGTGTTGTCATAAATGCCAAAGGGGGAGATTGTTGATTAAGGTTGGTTTTCATTGATGCCAACCCTTGAAGAAATCTCTGTAGCACAAAGGTTTGGGCAATGGACCCAAGTTTATTTATGTAAAGATGAATCATTATTGTCTTTCCATGGTTGATAAGAAGTAAAAATGGATGAACTCCAAAGTGGTTCCCTTATGAAGAAATACCTCACGGGAAGACACTTTGCAGATTGAGTTATCCTAGAAGTATGGTTAGAGAACCCATGCTTAATTGTGGAATAATGAGATGAAGATTAGTGAATTTGTTAGTGAAACTATCCCACATGGATAGTGCTTTTCATGCCATTTCCAGTGGTATATGGAATGCCACATAACTCCTCACGGTTAGAGATTTATGGCCATATGAAGTTGAAGAACCCTCATGAGTCATATAGAAGCCCCCAAAAGTCAAGTGTTTGCAAAATAAATTATTTAAATAATAAATTAAATGGAGAACTCCCTAAAATAAGGAAAGTGTAATGCTACATGAAAGTATAAATAAGAGGCAAAGCTCTCTCATTTAATCACACTTGAATATCATTGAATATCTATTTTTGTGAAAGGTTATTTGGGCAGGTATTATTGCTAGAGAAACATTGTAGCAGAAAAAGTGTGGCAGGAAAAGTGCAACAGGAAAACTGCGGTAGAAAAAGTGCGGCAGAAAAAGTGCGACAAAAAAATTGCAACAGAAAAATCGCAGCAGAAAAAGTGCGGAAGAAAAAATGGTGCAGAAAAAGTGTGGCAGAAAAATGATGGCAGAAAAAGTGCTGTAGAAAAATCGCAGCAGAAAAAGTGCGATAGAAAAATCGTGACAACAACATGGTTGGGTTCTATTTATGAGAGATATGGCACATCTTGTTTGACGTATGTTTTGTGATCTAGGGTTTATCTCTTGAGATGGTATTGGATGTTCAATATTGCTGCATATAACAGATT
Organism: Picea engelmannii; assembly: GCA_009831015.1. Taxonomy (NCBI): domain Eukaryota; kingdom Viridiplantae; phylum Streptophyta; class Pinopsida; order Pinales; family Pinaceae; genus Picea; species Picea engelmannii. The sequence goes on along the minus strand of ML799450.1, from coordinate 170,114 downwards.
TGTTGAGGGATACAGTTGGTATTTTGTTGTTGGTATTTGACATATGGGTATTGGTATTTTGGTTTTGATGTGTTGTTGAAGTTGTTGGTTTAGTTTGAGGCTACATAGTAGTGAGGTTGTGGCACATGGTTTGATGTAAGGGTTTATGGTATTTGGTTTATGGATAGAGTGATGATATTTTTATGGTTATATTGGTGTATGTCTTTGGTATATGGTTGAGGTACATGTTGGGTACATGGTTGAGATAAGTAGTTGATGAGTTGGCACATACATGAGGTGTATAGTTGATGATGTTGGTACATCTTGATGAGTCACAGTTGATGTGAAATTGATGCATGGTTGATGCATGGTACACGTTGGTTCAGGTTATTGGTACAAGTTGTTTGGTGCAGGTTGATTGGTACAGGTTGTTACATGTTATTGGTATAGGTTGTTACAGGTTATTGGTACAGGTTGACAGTGACAGGTTGACAGTGGTAGTGGTTGATTCAGTAACAGTGATAGGTTGTTTACATTTGGAATTTATATTTCAAGGTGGTTGGATGGGGCAAGGATAGGTGATTATAGCCACCTTCTGGTTGTAGCCGACGAACATAGGGGGTTGTAGCCAGAGAATTGGGGAGTTGGAGCTTCCCTCAGGTAGTAGCCTAAAGAACTAAGGGGTTGGAGCCTCCTTCTAGTTGGATCTTGAAAAAAAAGGAAGTTGGTGCTTCCAATGAATGTAATTCTTCAAGACATATAAGTAAAATCATTCCGCGGTTTTCTCCCACTTTAGGTTTCCACGTAAAAACATTGGTTTGTTGTGTATGTGTGTGATTTCTCATTTGTTCATTGTTTATTTAATCTATAACTATTGGATGATAATTCTAAATTGATATAACACTTGCATTTTTGGTGAAAACAGATTAATTTGCTGTATTATTGATTCACCCCCCCTCTCAGTAATCCAACAAATGTCTTGGTATTGATGGCCAAGACATCATTCAACCACTGGAGGTTGAAGGAAGACACTGATATGTAGGATTGAGGTTTGGTGAAATAGAATTCTCAAAAGAAGTAGAAGCAGAGGATTCTTCAAGCAAAGAGGTGAGATCATAACCAACACCATCTAAGAAAAATGATGGCACATCACTTTCTGAAAGTGATAGATCTAGCAGGAGATTCCAGAGGAAATAAAATTCTCCTTGAAAATCTTGGGATGAAAAGAATGTTGCAAAGTGGTGGAAGAGAAAATATATTTACAGTGAAAGTGAGACAGACATGAAGTCACACAACTATTGACCTCATTGAAAAATGAGTGGTCACTAGATCAAGAAATGTTGGAAGTTTCACCCCGAGCTTCATGCTACACCAAGAAAGTATCCCGTACTAGAGTCTATGCAGTTGGAGGCTAGATCCTTCTTAGTTGAAAAAAATGGCCAAAAATAAAAGGGCCCATAATTCAATGAAAACAACACCAATTCGAAGAGCTCAAAGAGAGATTTCCAACTATGCAAAGGACACCTTAAAAGGACTTTGCATGAAAAATTTATGGCCATATGAAAATTTCGACAAATAGACAAATCTGACGAAACCCGTACAGTGTTGACATTAGCATAACATCAGCATGACGTCAACATGTTGGCATGGAAACACCACAGGCTGCCATGTGTCAGGTATATTTGTCATTTTTTAGGGTACAATTGGATGGGTAGGAAAGTGCCACATGTCATTGTACAAATGACGTGGTAGTATGTGCATGACATGGTGTTGACGTGGTTGTATAGTGATGACGTCGATAGAGTGATTGGACCATATGGAATGATGATGTGGTAGTACGGTGCTGACACAACAGGTGATGTGTCGGTTGATTGGGCTATATGATGATGACATCAACAAATCAAGGTGGCAGTATGACAATGACCCAGATTAGGTGTAAACCTTTACTCGAGTTTTATATTCTAAAACATGCTTACATTTCAAGGAAATTGATCATTCTCAATGTTCAATGAATCTAGTTTTAAAATCAAATTAAACTAATCAAATTTTCTCTATTATTTTTCACAAAGTACTTATCATTGCAATATCTATTAATAAACCTAACCCTTCAAGAATGATATATATAAAATATAAGATTACATTAAATTACAGATATCTTCTACACCAATTCATTTTTACCTATATATTAATATTTTTAAATTTTCTTAAATTAAAATCCATAACGTTATAAACATTTATATTAAATTTAAAATAAAACCAATAGATTAACCAAAAAAACTCACATCCACTTTACAAACATATAGATACATTAGGTTATTCATTTTAAGCATTCAAAGAGTTTCAAAACAAGATAACATACGATCCTATTAATTCTAAATATAGATCAGGAGAAGCTCCACAAGTTGGGGAATGCTTCACTACAGGAGAAGCAGAAAGTCCCTCGAAGATCAAGACAACTTGTGGCCATGGCAGGTATACTAGTTATGGTTCTTGTCATGAAAACGTTGATGGTTGCACATATTTTCATATAATAGATGATGCTCTATAGAGACCAAGGAACCAAGGTGGTTTACCAGAAGCCTCATCTATAGCTTCATCCAACCAGGAGGAGAAATTGGAAAAACTTCAGGACGATGACCAACCGTCAGGGATAGGAATGGAGGTAAATAATTCTCCATGTTAAATTCCTTCCCTTATTAATGATTATGCCTCTTTTGAAGTTTTTGAAAGGCACACCAAGTTCATTGGATTGAATTTGTTGAGTAATATGGGGTACAAAGGAGGATGTCTTGGTATTGATGGCCAAGACATCATTCAACATTGGAGGTTGAAGGAAGACCCCAATATGTAGGATTGAGGTTTGGTGAAAGAGAATGCTCAAAATAAGTAGAAGAAGAGGATTCTTCAAGAAAAGATATGAGATCATCACCAACACCATCTAAGAAAAATGATGGCACATCACTTTCTAAAAGTGATATATCTAGCACGAGATTCCATAGGAAATCAAAGTCTATTCAAAAAGCTTGGGATGAAAAGAATGTTGCAAAGTGTTGGAAGAGAAAATATCTTTACAGTGAAAGCAAGATAGACATGAAGTCACACAACTATTGAACTCACTACAAAATGAGTGGTCACTGGATTAGGAAATGTTCGAAGCTTCACCCCGAGCTTCATGGTACACCAAGAAATATGCTCATACCAGAGTCTATGCAGTTAGAGGCTTGATCCTCCTTAGTTGAAAAAAAATGGCGAAAAATGAAAGTGCCTAGAATTCAATAAACCTAGCACCAAGTCAAAGAGCTCAACAAGAGATTTCCAACTATGCAAATGGTACCTCAAACAGACTCCAGATGCAAAAGTTATGGCCATCTGAAATTTTGGACAAACAAGCAAATTTGGCAAAATCCATATAATGTTGATGTCAGAATAACGTCATCATGATGTTAGCATACTGACATGGCAGCACCACAGGCTGCCACATGTCAGGAAGATTTGGGCTTTTCACGGTACAGTTTGATAAGTAGGAAAGTGCCATGTGTCATCTTACGTATGATGTGGCAATACAGACGAAGTTGATTTGGTTGTATGGTGATGACATCAGTAGAGTAATTAGACCGTACAAAATGCTGACGGGGTAGTATGATGTTGACACACTAGGTGGCATGTTGACTGACTAGGAAGTAAGATGATGATGTCAGCAAGTCGAGGTGGTGGTATGACGACGACGTCAGCAGGGTGACTAGGTCGCTCACTAGGCAGTACGACAGTCTACGTGGAAATGGCGTTAGTGGATGATTGAGTGTTGATGCAGGTAGATAGGTGACAGTGATGTGGAGTAGATGAAACATGTCACAGTGACGTTGAATGGGCACCACGTGAGTCAGCCATAGACTTCCACCTGGAAGCCCAGGAAATTCCCAATGAGGGCTAGATTCCAAAATTTCAAAAAGAAATTTACGAGCCACCAGATCGGCTGGCAGTCGCACCATCCAGTGGCCATCCGAAAACCAAAAAAAACAGTTATAATTGGTGGTCAAGTTCCAAAATTGGCAGCCAACGGAAAAATGAAATCGGAAAGTGGGACTTATACTGGGAAATGAAAAGTCAAAGTTAAAAGAATGGGCCTCGGACAGGGCGACGGCTAAAAAATGGAGTCCAACTGACAAATGGGTACCAAATATAATTAAATGGGGGTGGTGGAAATATGGGTCGATGGACAGACGTCAAATACAGTCAAAGTTTAATTGGCGGTCAAAGTTTAATTGCCAAAGTATGAAACCACTCCAACCAGAACAGTTTTGGTGGGAGGTATAAATATGGCCCGAAATTATTAAAATTGGTAGGGGTTATAACCATACCCTATATGGGGAGGCCATAGTGTTTGATCCCTGGACCTCCCCCAATCTTAGCCATTGCCCTAACCAACACACCAGTTTGGTGCTTTGTTAAAATCGCATGCCCATAATTTATTTAATGACAAGTTTGCCATCCAAAAGAGGATCCATGTGCCCATTTGTGGGTATGAATTTTGAGGTGTAGGAACAATTAATGCAGGTGGTACGACCCTGTGTGGCTCAAAAACCGAGGCAGAGAGCCAAGGGGGGTCCAGAAGTCATAGTGACGGAATTTGACGAAAGTATAGTCATTTTTACACAATTTCTTGCCATAAATCCACTGGTGCAGTTAGAATTCGGATTCGAGCAGAGGAAATTGAAGGCTATGACCAAGCCCATGTCTTCTTAGCATGTTTTTCAAGGCAAAGTTGCACCTTTCAGAACATGTCGATTTTATAGTCAAAAGTTGCAAAATGATGAGACAAACCTGTTGGTGTTGTGTATGCCAATATTTGAGTAGTTGGTTGAGTGGCTTGGCACAAAAAATAATGTAAATTTTATGCATTTATGGTTTTTGTCTCTTTTTGGAAATTGCAAAAGGATGAATGTATGTTGCAAATTCTGGTGATCTTTGAGTGCTACAGCAAGGCATCAAGATATGAATTATTTCAGAAAATTCATTGGTTGATCCTTGCACATAAACCAAGATGGTGTGGTAAGACGCCATTTTGACACTTTGATAGAAAGTAGTCATGTGTACAGTCAAAAGTCTCAGAATTGTGAGATGAGTGTGATGATTATGGCATTTGACTTATTTGTTATGTTTCATATGTTTGCAATGGGGAATTTAAAAACCATAGAGTTTACCACTAGTGCACATTTGGTGGTATTCTCCTTAATGTTAATGATATAAAAGCTTTTAATTTCCACTCTTGAAAGTAATGAGTGAGAGACATTTTTTTTATATAGCTAAACCTTGTAAGCCTTGTTGGCAACATTGTAATGGGTCTTGTGGCCACTATTGAGTTAAATGCATTGTTTTTCGTAGGCATGTTTGACAACATTGTAATGGGTCTTATAACCACTCTTGAGTGAGAGGAATTGTTTTTCCTAGGCCTGTTTTGGAAACATTGTAATGGGTCTTGTAACCATTGTTGAGTGAGAGGCATTGTTTTTCCTAATCCTATTTTGAAAACATTGTAATGGGTCTTATAGCCCCTATTGAGTGAGAGGTATTATTTTGCCTAAGGCTTGTCTTGAAAATAATTGCAAACTTGTCCATGAGTGTTTATAAGACCTTGACAAGTATGGTATTGGTTTGAAAATTTGTGATCATTTATTATCAGCTACAGATTTTCCATAAATCCACTGGCGTAGTTAGAATTCAGATTCGAGCAACGAAAATTGAAGGCTATGACCAAGCCCATGTCTTCTTAGCATGTTTTTCAAGGAAAAGTTGCACCTTTTAGAACAGGTCGAGTTTATATTCAAAAGTTGCAGAATGACGAAACAGACCTACTGGTGTTGTGCATGCCAATATTTGAGTAGATAGTTGTTTTCCTTAGCATGAAAACTAATGTAAGTTTTATGCATTTATGTTTTTTGCCTCCTTTTGGAAATTGCAAAAGGATGAATGTATGGTGCAAATTATGGTGATCTTTGAGTGCTACAACAAGGCATCAAGATGTGAATTATTTCATGAAATTCATTGGTTGATCCTTGCACGAAAACCGAGATGGTGTGGTAAGAGGCCATTTTGACACTTCGAAAGAAAGTAGTCATGTGTACAGTCAAAAGTCTCATAATTGTAAGATGAGTGTGATGATAATGACATTTGACTTGTTTATTATGTTGCACATGTTTGTAATGGAGAATTAAAAACCATAGAGTTTACCACTAGTGCACATTTAGGGGTATTCTCCTTAATGTTAATGATATAAAAGGTTTTAATTAGCCACTCTTGAAATTAATGATGAGAGTGAGAGGAATTGTTTTCTATGCCTAAACCTTATAAGCCTTGTTGGCAGCATTGTAATGGCTCTTGTGGCCACTGTTGAGTGAGAGGCATTGTTTTTCCTAGGCCTGTTTGAAAACATTGTAATGGGTCTTATAGCCACTCTTGTGTGAGACAAATTGTTTTTCTTAAGCCTATTTTGGAAGCATTGTAATGGGTCTTGTAACCACTATTGAGTGAGAGGCATTTTTTTTACTAGGCCTGTTTTGACAACATTGTAATGGGTCGTATACCCACTATTGAGTGAGAGCCATTATTTCGCCTAAGGCCTATCTTGACAATCACTGTAAACTTGTCCATGAGTGTTTATGAACTCTTGACAAATATGGTAGTAGGTACTGCTTTCAAAAGTTGTGATGTATTATCAACTACAAATTTGCATTGTTGCAAGTGTTGGCATCAACATCCTCATTCTGAAGTACAAACGTGAAGGAGAAGAAGGGTGTGGCCTTTCAGAGAAATTTGTTATGCATATCAAGGATTCAGCTACATATTTGGATTGATGCAAGTGTCACATTGACATACTCATTCTAAGGTACAAAGGTGAAGGGGAAGAAGGGTGTGGTATGTCAAAGACATTTTTTATGCAGATCGAGCAGTGGGGAAGTGCGTCATGGAGTGTAAGACTCTTCCTAGAAGCTGGTTGAGAGATCCAAATCACAATTTCTCTCCATACTTTTGGAGGACCAAAATTGTTTTTTGTGGGGAGGTATGATCTAGGAGGATCTCCAAATAAGGATTCATTACTTTGCACACTGTGGAGAAGATTATTAAAATGTTAATTGATAATAGGTGACGAAGTTTAAAATGAATGTTTAATGTTTCATACTGTAAAAATGATTAATATTTTTTAGCATAATGTGCTCATGTATTTTTCATTTTATTTGTAAAAATGAAATTAAAATTAAGTGTGAGAATCCAACTCACAAATTAGTTTTAAGGGGAAATCAGTTTTATGTGATAATCATAGCTCACAAATTAGTTTCATAATTTTAAGAGTAAATTGGGAGTCTCATGAATTGGTTTGGGATTCTTCCTAATTTTATCACAAGTGGTTTCATAGTCTCAAGGGGAAGTTAAGGTTGGTGGAGATGCTTTCTCATGTTTGTCCTTGAGTTGTTATTTAGAACCTAAAATTATGGATCTTCTCTCCTTGAATTATGGAGAGAGGGAAACTATATAAATTCCTTATGTAATGATTATGGCAGAGGTCCATTGAAGTCCTTCCAGTGGTGTCTGAAGAAATGTCACTTATGTGAGAACCTAAGTTCTTTTTGTAAGAGAAGGTTGCTCTGGTTTCATCCCTGCAAGGAGTGTGTACCACATTTTGTGAGAAGGTTTCAACCCTGCTAAAGGAAGGATAATGAAGTGATTCATATTCTAAGAAAATCCAAAGATGTAGCTAACAGAGTTTGGTGAACTCCATTAACACATGAGTGCCAAAATTATATGTGTGTGAGTGCCAAAATTATATGTGTGAGTTTTTATTGCATTCTCCCTTGATTAAGTAGAGATATTTAATTACACATATGCACATCATGATGACAATTTGTTTGCGTTTATATGATGATTATTTTCTCATGTTCGCATGCAATTATGCATCAGTAAAAAGTCATCATTCGAGGATTTCTATAGAAAAATATCTCGCAGAAATTCCCGGATATGGTGTAAACCTTTACTCAAATTTTATATTCTAAAAAATGTTTACATTTCAAAGAATTTGATCATTCTCAACATTGAATGAATCTAGTGTTAAAATTGAATTTTTTTTGTTTGTTAGTTTGTCCGTGACATGTGGGACTAACCTGTGGCTAAGAAATCATGACTCAGGGGCATCTAAGCCATCAAAATCCCCTGGGGATCGCACCCGGTCTGAGCCACACCAACCCTTAACATGGCTGGATTTTTTGTCCTTGCAGGTTTCGAACCGGTGACTTTAACATCACATAGTGCCTTAACAACACACTCTGTCACCGAGTTTCCTACACCTCAGGGACATCTCAATTTGAAGGACATGGGGGTGGGCTTTGATCCACTTATGTGTGCATGAGTCACAATACCATTTAATATAGTATCTCTGGGTGCAACCACACATTCGACCACTACTTCAAGGTACCCCCATGGCTCTAGATAAATCCCTCATGAGAATTGAACATTGCCCAACAGTGAAAAACTCATCGCTTACCACCATTAGATTCAACCCCTTTGAACATTGTTAAAATTGAATTAAACTAATCAAATTTTCTTTATTATTTTTCACAAAATACTTATCATTACAATATCTACTAATAAACTTAAAACATGATATATATAAAAGATAAAATTACATTAAATTCCACATATCTTCTACACCATTTCATTTTTACCTATATTGTTTATTTTCTTAAATTAAAGAAAATTAAAATCTATAACGTTATAAACATTTATATTAAATTTAAAATAAAACCAATATATTAACTTATAAAAAGCCCACCTCCACTTTACAAACATTAGGTTATTCATGCTACATACATTTATATTAAATTTAAAATAAAACCAATATATTAACTAAAAAGAGCTCACCTCCACTTTACCAACATATAGATACACTAGCACAGCCAAACCCAAAACCCCGTGTACACAATTAAAACCAAGGACACTTCAAATGTGGAGTGGAATGAGAAGGTTCACATTCCAACACTTTAATCTTTGGTTTAATCATGTAAAAGTGATAATAAAAGCTTTCACAGATATTAATTTTTTTGTTAGTAGTTTAAAAGTGGTAATCATATGGTATTACAGTAATTTCTTAATATGATTAGATAAATGTGAAAAAGTAAACAGATTTATTGATGCATTCATAAATGCAAAGAAGTTATAAACAATGAATCATAGTCATATGAAGGCAAGGAAGTTATAAACAATGAATCATAGTCATTGATTTGAGAAGATCACTAAAAATATGCTAACATCTTTTATTGCTAGCCATCAAATTAAATTTTTAAATTAAAATATCATTAATTATACACATTATCAATAAATATAAACGTACAAGCTTAATTAGGTTATTCATTTTATGCAGTCAATAGTTTCAAAACAAGCTGGACAACTCCATTCTTATCGTTTAAAATATCAAGAATGCTGTACAGAATATTTTAGAGTCCAGTTGCATGATTCGGGCCGAATCGCTCCAACAAATAGGCTAGTTTCTGAGCATAGTGTACCTGTCAAAAGCCTGAGCCTCTTGTCCAGTGATTACATGTCAATAGCAATGGCCACAAATAGTATCAGTATTGGCTGTTAGTCCATGCATTTTCGTTTCCTTTGTTTCAGGTATCGTCACCGATGACGGAACCCAAGAATTTCAGATCCCTACGGCATTTCGTGGCCAGATTCGCCTGGCATTTCTAGCCGTTTCCAGACATTCTCACAAATTTGATCTCCACGCAGATGGCCATCGATGCTATAAATTGATGTGTCAATGCAACGGCTTAAACAGTTACCCAGTTTAGTATTTTGTTCGCTTTCACTAAATCGTTATATTGCAATGAAGGGTTCCCAGAAGCCCCACGTCGTATTGGTTCCATTCCCGGCGTTGGGTCATTCCATCCCCTTTCTCGACCTTGCAAGGTTACCGTCTCTACATGGCGCCGCGGTGAGCTATATCACGACGCCTGCAAGCGCCTGCCGGGTAGAAGGAGCCCTGCTCGAAGCTCAATCAGCGGGTTTAGATATTTATGCTTTAGTCCTTCCGACGCCTGTCGTGAAAGGACTGCCGGAAGGACGCGAGAGCGCCGATGTAATTCCCTCCGACTCGATCGATCTCATTTTCAATCTTGCCGTGAAGCTTGCAGAACCCTTTGAGCGCTGGCTCCACCAGCAGCTCCAAGAACAAGAAACGGGCCGTCCGCCGGTTTTTATTATCAGCGACGTCTTCATGCCATGGACTCTGCAGACCAGTGAAAAGTATGGTTGTTAGAAATTAATTAAACAACCACAGAAGTAGGTGATAGAGATAAGCGTGCAGTAAATGCAGGATTGACTGCGGTGAAAATTATGGTTGTTAGAAATTAATTAAACAACCATACAAGTAGGTGATAGAGATAAGAGTGTAGTAAATGCATACGATTTCAGGAAGTTTTCGGAAGAATCAGAAATGTCTGGAAGAAGCAATTTTAGTCATTGATCTGGAAACTAATCAACGGTGGAGCTCATCCCACCACTAAATACCCATAAGTATAATGCAATAGATAAGTTGTTTTGTGTGTTCTTCGTATCTATGTCTGTGTGAGTTCTTTGATATAGTATCAGAGCCAAGAGAGTTGTGAGGGAGAGGGCAGAGTCGTGAGGTCCAAGAGAGCTGTGAGGGCCGTGCGAGCGGGAGAGGGCGTGAGTGATGTGAAAATAGTGAGGCCAACCGTGAGCACTGGGAGGTGCGCTGATTCGTGAAAGGGAGCTGTGACTACTGATTTGTAAGAGAATTGAGATTATTTTCTGCTCCTTGTCTACTGTAAACGTGAAGGAGGTTCTTGTCTGCTGCAAACGTGAAGGCTGTTGTAAACGTGAAGGAGGTTCTTGTCTGCTCTAAACGTGAAGGAGGTTCGCCGTCAATCTGCGTGGAGATTATTTGTTGCTCCCTCGTCAATCAGATTATTTGTTGTTCCCTGTCAGAGGGCGAGTCGTGGACTCTTGGGGCTATTGGAGTCGAGGCATTCATTTTTTTAAGAGGCCGTGAAGGTATACGCTGGTAAATTTCAGTAAAATGAATTTTTTACATATTTTTTGAATGGTTGAAAGATATTTTCAAATGGCTGGAAAATTTCAGTAAAAATGAAGTTTTTGTCTTTTTATGGGTGAATGTTGGATGATTTGATAAGAAAAGTTTTTTAATGGTTGAATGTTGGAAGATTTGGTGAAAGAAGTTATTTGTATTGTGTAAAGGATAACATAAATAATAATTTAAAGATAATAATGTGGAAAGGTTTCATGGTGTGAAAAAAAAAAAATACTTGAATTAAGATTAAATGGTGGTGTATGATAAGGTGTTTATGGGTAATATGATTATATGTTTTTCATGGTGAAGTTATATATCACATTATAAAGAGGTGAAGTATATATTGTGATTTGAGTTATCTAGAATTTGAAGCATCGATTATTACAGAGTTTTTTTTTTGTGTGGTTCTAGAGTATTGGTTATTATTAGTCATTTTTAGTGCTTAAAAAAAAAAAAATTGGTAAATATCATGGCAGATTCATATATAAATGAATCAAATAAGTTAGATGGGGAAAATTATGTCAATTGAAAGTTTAAGTAGCAGACGTTGATGGAAGGATACAATGTTTGGTCGATTGCATGTGGAAACGAAGCAAAACCATTAGCCCCGGCAGCTTCAGTTCAAGATTGGAAGCGACGAGAGACTAAAGAGAATGTGCTCTTGAGGATGTTTGTCAAGGACAATATCATCCCACACATTACGGAATGCAAAACATCCCATGAAACTTGGGAGACACTTAAAGGTTTGTATGAGAGGACGAACACAAACCGTGGATTATTTTTTAAGAGTAAGCTTCTTTCAATTAAGATGGATGAGAATGAAAATATCAGTAAATTTCTTTCTAAAATCAAAGATTTGAAAGATAAGCTAGGAGATATTGGTGAAAAGATTTATAGTACTGACCTGGTCACTGTCACATTAAATGGCATGTTAGATGAATATCAAATGTTCATTACTGGTCTTCCAGCTAGGGAAAAGGCCCCTACTTTTGATGAATTGACAGGTATTCTTCTGCAAGAGGAGGAGCGCAGAAAGAATCTCAATGGCAGATCTCACAATTCAGATCTGGCATTGGTGGCAAAAGGGAAACAACCCTACAAAGGAAAACCATGGAGGAGAAATAAAGAAGGCAAACCACATTCAAAACGAGATAATGGCAGGGCACCACCAAGCACAAATGCAAATGTGAAGAAGAATGAAGGATGCTACTACTGTGGTAAGTTTGGACATTATGCCAAAGATTGTGGGAGAATGAAGTTTAATGAGTCCAAATATAACAAACATTCAGGAAATTTTGTTGATAAAGGTGGCAGAGTATGTGATGATTTCAAAAATCTCAAGTTGTTTGTTTATGATGCTGCTTTATCAGCAGACACTGATGATGCTAATGCCTGGTTTATTGATTGTGGTGCTTCAATTCATATGTCATGTAATAGGAATTGGTTTGATACATATCATGAAAATATTAATGATGTTCATAAGATCTATCTAGGAGATGATAGGTCACATGAAATTAAAGGGTGTGGAGATGTATCTGTGACTTTACCTACTGGTGAGGTGAAACAAATCCATAATGTAATGTATGTGCGAGGCATAAAGAAGAATTTAATTTCTGTATCCACCATTGCAGATCAAGATCTAAAAGTTGAATTTGTTAAGTCACAATGTGTGGTGAAGGACATATAGGATCACTACAAGATCATTGCAAGAGGATCTAGAGTTGGAGGACTGTATAAGCTTGATGTTACAAGGAGGGATCATCAAGCGTTGGCATCCACAACAATGTCAATGGAAGAGTTATGGCATTAAAGGTATGGACACCTAAACCATAATGATTTTATGATGCTTCAGAAGAAAGAAATGGTAGAAGGTCTTCCAATGTTTAAGAGTGAACATGTTGAATGTGAAGGATGTGCATTAGGAAAACACCATAGAGAAGAGTTTCCTATGCATATAGATAAAAGAAGGTGAGAAATTCTTGAACTAGTGCATCAGTATGTTTGTGGACCCATGCAAACTAGATCTCTTGGACGAACATATTATTTCCTTATCTTTATTGATGATAGAACTAGATACACTTAGCTCTATTTTATGAGAAAGAAAAGTGATGTCTTTGAATACTTTAAAGAATTCAAGAATATGGTTGAAAAACAAACAGGAAGGAGCATCAAGATTCTCAGGTCAGATCAAGGAGGGGAGTATACATTAGGGGCATTTATCAGGTATTGCAAAAATAATGGGATTCAACAGCAATTTACAGTGCCACATACTCCTCAGCAAAATGGAGTAGCAGAAAGGAAAAATAGAACCTTGGTTGAATGTGCTCGCAGTATGATAAAAGGTAAAAATCTTTATAATGGTTTTGGGGCTAAAGGAATTAGTACTGTTGTATATCTAAAGAATAGGAGTCCTACAAAAATTTTAGAGCACAAAACACCTTTTGAATCTTTTTATGGATATAAACCAGAAGTGAGTCACTTGAGAATATTTGGGAGTAAAGCATTTGCTCACATTCCAAAAGAAGATAGAAGAAAGCTTGATGCAAAGGCAATCAAATGCATATTTATTGGTTATTGTACATAATATAAAGCCTATAAGATGTTTGATCCTAACAATCATAAGGTGTTTGCAAGTAGAGATGTGTTGTATCATGAAAATGAAGATGAAGTACGAAAAGCATATGATTATGATGTGTGGAATCTACCTAAAGAAAATGAGGAAAATGCTAAAGAAGAATTCCAAGGAGAAGCTCCAAGCATCGTAGATTCTACAAGTACCCAGAGCACACCTAGAAGAGGTGAAGGAACTCCACAAAGAAGTAAATAACTAAGGAGGACAACAAGACAATCTAAGACCCCGGTCAGGTATAGAGACTATGCCTTAATAACTCAAGCTATGAATGTGGTAGAACCTTTAAATTATGAGCAAGCTAAAGACCACAAAGAATGGATGGATGCCATGAAGGAAGAATATGACTCTATAATTAAAAATGAAACATGGGAATTGACAGAATTGCCTGAGAACAAAACCCCCATAGGATCAAAATGATTGTTCAAATATAAAGTTAATGTTGATGGTAGTATAGACAAATACAAAGCTAGATTGGTTGCTAAAGGTTATTCACAGAAAGAAGGGATAGATTATGAAGACACCTTTGCTCCTGTAGCAAAAATGAATACTATTAGATTAATGATTGCATTGGCTACCAAGTATAATTGGAAGTTGCATCAGTTAGATGTCAAGTCAACCATTTTGAATGGAGAATTAAAAGAAGAGGTTTATCTTGTTCAACTAAAGGGGTTTTTAAAGAAAGGAAAAGAAAATCTTGTATGCAAGTTGAAGAAAGCTTTATCTGGACTTAAACATGCACCTAGGTCTTGGTATGAGAAAATTGATACATTTTTCTTTTAACAAGGATTCATAAAAAGTAAAAGTGATCCAAACCTGTATATCAAGAAAGATAGAAATGGTCAAATTGCTTTGATTTCTCTATATGTGGATGATCTTATCACAACAGGAAGTGCTACTGGGATGATTGAAGAGATCAAAATAAAGTTGTCACAACAGTTTGAAATGAAGGATATTGGACATTTACATTATTGTTTAGGTCTTGAGGTATGAAGAGAAAATGGTAATACCTTAATCACATAAATCAAATATACCAAGGAAGTACTCAAGAGGTTTAATATGAACACATGTAAGCCATTATATACTCCATTAGAACAAAATGTTAAGCTCAGCAATAATGACGACTCAAAAGAAGTGGATGGTACTTTGTATCAACAATTGGTGGGATGTCTAAATTATCTCACCACAACCAGGCCATATATTGCATATTTAGTTAGCATTCTTAGCCAATTTGTGGCTAAGCTTCATGAGAATCACTGGAAAGATGAAAAGAGAGTCCTCCGATATTTGAAAGGGACTATTTATTTTGGTATTGAGTATATTAATGATTTTGATGTTGAGTTGACAGGTTTCTCAGACTCTGATTGGGCAGGAGATCCAGATGATAGGAAGTCTACTACAGGATATGCATTCAGTATTGGATCAGGGATCGTGTTCTGGAGAAGTAAGAAACAACCAACTGTTTCTTTGTCATCCACTGAAGCTGAGTACACAGCATTATGCACTGCCACCTGTGAAGCAATTTGGCTAAGCAGGATACTTGAATATGTTGGAGAAAAGAAAAAATTACCAACAATCATCCAATGTGACAACCAAAGTTCCATCAAACTGGAAAACAACCCACAGTCAAATGAAATTGATGTATTGTATTGCAACACAAATGATAATGCTGCAGATATATTTACAAAGCCTCTTGGGAAGGCTAAGTGTGTAATATGTAGAGATAAGATAGGTGTTGTAAAGGTTGTTTAATTAAGGGGGGAGTGTTAGAAATTAATTAAACAACCAAAGAAGTAGGTGATAGATACAAGTGTGCAGTAAATGAACGACTAACTGCACCGACTCCACGAAGTTCCCGGAAGAACCATAAATGTCTGGAAGAAGCAATTCTAGCCATTGATCTGGAAACTAACCAATGGTGGAGCTCATCCCACCACTATATAAATACCCATAAGTATAATGCAATAGATAAGTTATTTTGTGTGTTCTTCATGTCTATGTCTATGTGAATTCTCTGATAATGGTGTCCCCTGAGTTTTGTTCAATACATGCGGGGCATTCGCCATGAACCTGCTCGACTCCGTCGTGGCTTTGATATCTCAAAATGCATTGCACAAAGAAGGGGACAGAGTTGTTCTCAGCATGAATTTGTCGAGTCCACTCCAATTAAATAAGAACAAGATAGCCATCGGATTCTTTGAGCCCAACATGTCGAAACCGTTGCAGCAGTTCGTCATCTGGAGCTTACAATTGTTGAGTCATGGCTGGGGAATGCTCATCAATACATTCGAATACCTCGAGCCTGCGCACCTAAGGCACATGAGAATCCTGATAGGGAAGCCCATCTAGTCATAGGCCCAGTGCTTCCACCAAACTTTACAGGGAAGGAGGGTAGAGGGAAAATGGAGGATATCAGTGAGGACGAGTTGGTTCGGTGGCTGGATTCTCAGAGGCCACATTCAGTTGTGTATGTTTCGTTCGGAAGCCAGACCTTCTTATCAGAATGACAAACCGTTGCCTTGGTGGGGGGTTTGGAATCCAGCGAGCAACCATTCGTTTGGGTCATCAAATTCCCCCCAAAACCCGAATCCACCACTGTAGACACAGCAGCAACAGATTTCATTGAAACCGGTTATCTTCCCCATGACTTTGAGGATAGAATTAAAAGCAAAGGGTTAGGTTTAATCATACAGGGATGGGCGCCTCTGCTTCTTATTCTTTCCCGTCCGTCAGTCGACACCTTCATGACCCACTGCAGGTGGAAATCGACGTTGGAGAGCATAACTCTGGGTGTCCCACTAATCACATGGTCGATGTTTGGAGATCAACACTTCAACTCTAAGCAAGTCGCCGAGCAATTTGGTGTAGGAGTCCAGTTTTGCCAGCACAAAGATGGGATTCCTGGGGAGGAAAGAGTGAAGGAAGTTGTGAGGCTTGTGTTGATTGAAGATGAGGGAAAGAAGATGAGGAGACGTGCAGAGAAATTGAGGGAGATGGCTTTGAAAGTTGTTCGAGAGGGAGGATCTTTGAAAACAAATTTGCAAGCTTTTGTTAGTGAGATGCAGAAACTGATGATAATGAGAACCTACAATGGGAAAACAAAAATTGAGAATACAGAATCGGTGCCAACGATTCCTATGGTTGTTTGAAGAACTGTGTGTTCAGTGAATATGCACGAGAGGTGATCAGAGCAATCAGAATACCAACAAACCACATTTTAATACAAGGTATGATCAACCGAGGATTTTCAAATTGTACAAGAAGGTGAATCAAGTCAGAATTTCAAATTGTACTCAAAGGAGAATCAAGTCAGCATTATTTACACAAAAAAACGTTTCAAGGTTTTGTTTTTCACTATATGAACATTGCATCGATGTAATATCATAATGTAATTAGTCCAGAAGTTGCTCAATACTCAGTTTCCATGTTATTTGGTTTCTTAGTGAAAATAGGTAAGGGGGTTTTTTCCATTCACTTAATCCCGCCTTCACAATTCTATTCCTCTAATCCTTTTAATTTATAAAAGTTTTAAATTTATTTTTTTCCTATCCATAATTTATGAAAAGTATATTCTCTTTTAAGAAAACTAGTGATTTAGACTCTCAATTATCCCAATTAACAACTAGTTTATATTTGTATATATAAGAATCAATAATATATTTGTATATATAAAAGTCAATAATAATTGTTTTTAATATTCATTAATAACTAAATATAATATTTTTAAGTTATTTTTTATTTTTTAATTAAAAATTTATATAAAATTATTAAAAAAATAATGAAAGAACAAATTTTTAATCAAAATCCAACATTATATTTTTACTGAAATGTTGGTTGAGTGGGGTGAATTTTGTATAATCCATTATATAATAGTCATCATAATCAGCGATTGTATAAACATTAATTTTGATAGGTTGTTGTATAGAAATTAGTTTTGAGAGGTTGGAAGTTGTTGTTTTGTTCTATGTATATTTTTTTATATATAAATTGGTAAATATATTAAAATTTTACAGAGATTTATAAATTTGTTGAATCCTTTATATTTAATAAATTAATTAAAATTATTATATGCAAGTTTTTTAGGTCAACATTGTATTTCATTTTTTAGATTCGTTTTTACTTAAACATCTTAATACTATTTTCAAGTTTAGGATAGAAAGAATTATATTCAAGGAGGAATTATATTCAAGTTTTGTTTCAATTTTTTTAAGAGTTCTAAATATGATTAAAAAATCAATTTTTATTTGAGAAAATGTTTTATGGGAAATTTATTTAGGCGTGCAATTTATATGAAAAATAAATATCTTATGTTTGTGGCATTATTTTTTTTTGTTATGAAGCATATTATCATTAAAAAAAATTCTATAATCAATATTTTTATTTTTTAGTATCACATGTCGTCTTTTTTAGTATCACTTGTCTTCTTGCTGGTCTGAAGTGTTTTTTTAGTATCACCTGTCTTCTTACATGGTCGGAAGTGAAGTGTTTTGTTTTTAAAATATATTCATATTCACAAATATAATCTATGTTGTCTTCTTGTGTTTTTAGCAAACCTAGCACAAAATTCATGGAGATCATTTGCCATGTTCCACTAAGCTCGGGTAATGAGATATAACTTTTAATATTTTAACCCAATGGTCGATGGCCACACCACTTACATCGTAAAAGTTTTTAAAAACTTTATTAAAATATCATAAATATTGGAATTTTTTAAAAAACTTTATTAAAATATCATAAATATAAGAATGAGTTTTCTATCACTTTCTTCTTAGTAAGTTTAATACATAAATATCTTTATATTTAATAATAATTCATATATCTCCCCATCTTTTGGATGCAATGTTATAAAAATAAATATCTTTGGCTTTAATAATAATTCAGATATCTTTTTATGGGAGCTGGGGGTTTTCTACGAATCAGAAGGAAAAGGAATTTTGAACTACTACTTGAATCTCAGGAAAGACACCAATAATAAAGCAGAGGCATATGCACTTTTTAAAGAACTTCAATTAGAAAAGAAATGACAAATCCATAGCCTGAATGTAGTAGTAGACTCAAAGACAATCATAAGGATGATGATCCTGAGATCCGAGACAAAAAAAACTGAGCGTAAAAAAAGTTATAGACAGAATTTGTATAGTCACAAGGACCTTAAAGCCAAAATTATTACACGTTTTGAGAGAAAATAATATGGAAGCGGACAAAATGGTGAACGAGGCCATAGGGATACCTCTTGGAAACTTAGGGGTGGAGGGTAATGAAGGCCTATCCCCCCTAGTATAATTCTTCCACATATGACCAAGAGCCAACTCGCAAAGGCCAGCGGAGTATACACTTGGAGCTCCAATGTGAGTCATGAAAGGTGGAAGAAGTAGTTGGCAGGTGAAAAGATAGGGCCTCATCAGCCAAGAACAAATCATGTTAACGAGATCTAGTACGATGATCCCATTATGGCATGAGGTGGTTTTCTTATCCATTCAACTGAGTTTTTGGGTAATCGAAGGTCGAAGTCTATGACGTGGATGGGCCAAGCGTGTAGCAACTCTGAAGCGAAGTAGGTTTGTCAGGGTGACAATGGATCCAGTCCTTGGCTCGAAGATTTGAAGGGTCCAAGTACAACGACCTAGGAAGATCTTTTGATTTATTTGATTGACACGAATTTAGCACTGAATGTCACATGGGGGGGTTTATCTCAGTGTTTCCGGGCAACGTGCTTGTTGGGGAGAATTTCCTATGAGTCTATTCCAAGTCATTTACACCCTACGTTCTCCCCGAATCACCTTGTCTGTTTAGCATTGTTTGCGCCTCAAGGATTTCAGGCACCCCCTTTGTCTCCATTTCCTCTCCCATCGCCTCGCCCTTCGCCTATTCATATCCTCAACCAGATTTTCACTTCATGGCCTATGTTGAGACCTGATTCTTCCAACACCGGATTCTTTGACCTCAAGAAGTCCAGTCCTCTACATAATTGTGTCGCTCCCAACAGCATGAAAAATAGACAGAAGAACCACATTGCACCAGGGACCACGAATTGGCAGGGAGTCAAGGGTTTACTCATTGGACTGGACCAGGCAGACCCTGAGATGGAGTGCGCAGGGTGTCAAAGGTTTTGAATCCACATGGTAGCACTAATCTCTACTTTAAACTTCGAGCTTGAGACCCTCTCTTATCGCATGCATCTAATTGAGAGGTTGCAAGAAGAAATGTATGCTCACAGGAGCTAAATCGAAGAGAAACATAGTAGTTTGGATATTATGCAAAGATGAATGGATCAGATGGAAAGAAGTCATCAATAGACCAGTACCCCAACAAACACCCAGGGAGCCTCTAAGAATGTAACTTCAACCATAGTAAATCAAATCCCGGATCTCAACGAGCCCTTTCCAGATTCAATTTCAGAGCAACATGGACATTCGAAGATAAAAAAGGAGCCGGGTAGCTGAATTTAAAAAAAAATAAATCAAGTTTCATGTTTTGTTAAATTACGTTATATATAAACAAAGTTTTTTATAGACTGTGTTCTTCAAAATACAGTAGATATGATATAACTAGGGAAGGTGGAAACTCAATGGACACAAATTTTGTATTAGCAATTCCAAGCTTCAAAGCTTCTATCTCCCAAAGGTCATTCATGACCCCTTTTTGGGTACTACAGTGGATTTATCCACACTTTTTAATATAAATTTTCTCATTTCTTGTTAAAAAAAAAAATTAATTCAGGTATCTTCCCATATTTTTGATGCAATGTTGTACAAACAAATATATTTATTCTTAACAATAATTTAAATATCTTCCTATCATTATAAAATGTAGGTTTCTATCTTTATCAACTTTATGTAAACCCACCGGAGTACTGAATAGGCTCGATGGTAGCGGGTAAATGCATACATGGTATTGAGATAACTTCATTGGGGTACTGAACAATCCTGTTGGCAGTGAAGCAATGTCGGGAAAAGACGTAATTTTATAACAGATGCATATTAATCTTTAATAAACCCTAGGTAATGTGTTCTTCTTGAATATACCTTTCCAATGAGCTAGTGTGCCCCAAACGAATATTGTATGCAAAAGTTATTCCCTTGAGAATTTGATGTATCAACTACCCCCATCAGGGCCTGCAAACGTTTTGGTGTTTCATCTTCTGGGGTTAGGGTTTTGGATTTTATTTATGTTAAAAAGGCCTTTGGAGCCTCATTTTAAACATCATATTCTTGTGAATGTGTGTATCCATCACATATCTTCTTAGAGATAAGCTGTCACCATTCTAGCAAGTTATTCACTCTATATTTTTACAGTTTTTGTACATTTTTCTCATTAATAGAAATTATGTATTATTGTATCTCTTTGTTTCTTGCAATATTTATGTGTATTTCATTGTTATGTATATAGATTCATTTTTTTCTCAAAATAATTTGGATCAATAGTATTATAGTAGGCTGCTCCTTGTCGTTTCTTAGTGCATGTGCCTGATGAGGTCAAGGTATAGAGAGTTGGGTCTCAAGCTAGTTTCTCTTGAGGACAGCCGTTATCACTAGCCCAACCAGCCTCCCATGGTGAAAGATGAGAGAGATGAGGGAGCAGGAGATTTTATTGATCTATTTCTCGAGGAATCCATCACATGACAAAGAGACAAAATGATGGAGATTTTTTCTGAAATCCTTCGATGACTACTGAGAACAACAGACATGTCTTCATCAAGAAACCACTTTGGAAGCACCTCCCCTTTGAAGGTACAAGTTAGTTTTGATATTCATGTATTTGAAGGTAAGATGGATGTGGATTCTTTGGAAAAGTGGTTAAATATGCTAGAAGGTTATTTCGCTATACATAATTTTCTGATAGAGAAATATCACCTTTTCTCTCCTAAAGGTTGTCCCCCATGTCAAATATTGGTGGGAAACTTACTGTGAGAAAAATTCCATAGAGGAGTATGTAATGTTTGAGGCCTAACCCACTTAAGAATATTTTATGTATGTCATTAAGGAACAATATTACCCTAATGGAAACTATGATGACCAGTACATGACATGGATCGCACTGCATCTTGAGAGGGGAAAACCAGTGTCAAAGTTCAGAAATACCTTCCATACCTTGCACACTAAGCTAGGTATCAAAGAATCTGAGTGTCATTTGGTTCTAAAATACCGTGGGGATCTACACATGTACATCTAAACCGAAATGGAGTTTATGTACATCTCATCACTAGGAATTTCTTATCGATATGCTTTCAAAATAGAGCAAAAATTTAAGCAACAAAACAAGCGGTATTTTGGGTCTGCATATCCGCAAAAACCAAAGTATGGTAAAGGTGTACCTAACTCACAAAATATCCAACCTTAATACAACCATTCCAAGTTGCAGGAGAAAAAGGGTAATGGGAAGATGAAGAAGGACACTGGTAAGTGGTGCGAATTGCACAAAATACTGTGGCACAATACTGATGAATGTCACTCAAAACAGTCATTGGTGGTCGAGCTCAAAGAAAAATATTCGAGCCTCATCTCAAAACTTGATTAAGAAAACAATAAAATGAGATAGATCATTGATTCAAAACCCACTACTGCCATCGCGATGACAACAATCCAACTTGAATAACTAGAGGATCATGAGGAGGGGGAGTTCCTCTTCCATTCACATATGTGGGTGAATGGGACGCCACTACATTTCATTGTTGATAGCAAAAGCAAAAAGAAACTCATATCAACAGAGGTCTTCAAGAAGTTGGGATTACCGACAACACCACACCCGCAACCATACAACATCAGGTGGCTTCTCTAGAGTCGATATATCTATGTTAGCCAAAAGTGTCGCTTGTCCTATGGCATCAAGCCCTTCAAGGATGAGGCACTGTGTGATGTTTCCCCATTGGAAGTATGTGATGTTCTTTTATGAGAACCATATATGTGGAAGCATCATGTGGTTTACAAGTCTCAAACTCGTAATGTCATTGTAACTCTGGGGGGTCAATTATATAGGGTACTAGAGGTAGTTCCAACTACTTTCCCGCCAAAACAATGCCACAAAGTAGTCTCTCATATGACAAAGTGTAGCTTCTTCATGATCTGATAAGAAGGAAAACAAAAGGACACTACAACCACTGCAGCCTCATCCCAAGACCTTTCTATCCAACAAAATCATATTGACAAGATTGTATAAAAATATATTCTTACTTCACCTATGGGGGTACGTCCATATTTCCTAGTCAATCAAAGTTATAACAAATCCCTTCAGACTCTTCATGTTGCATATTCACCAATAAAGTCCTCCCACACTCAGTAATATCATGCAGCTAGATCGATTGAATGGATCCAACCCCTCTAGCAACAGGTTCATGATAGCCTTCAACAAGCTAAGAAGGACAACGTCTTCAGCAAGGCAAGCAACTTAGTAAGGTTCAGATTTAGGGAAATCTTCCTAGGGAACTTGATGCAATGGAGAACATTGCTTCCTAAGGGTGGAGGAATGATCCAGATGGATATTGGTGGCCACCCACCTATTCCACAATCTTGAAATACATTTTTCCACCTTGGTAATTTTTCTACAGTTTGTTGGGTCCCAAACATCCGGGATCGTTTTGAGGCCCTAAACGAGTTTTTTTTTTTATGTTTGGGGGCCCATGAAATAACCAAAGTCTTTGACTTGTGCCCAGTTGAAATTTGTTCTTCTCGTCTAGACCTTTCCAACGTGTTATCATTCTCTCCAAACAAAGATCGTATGCAAACGTTACATCCTCGAGAAGTTGACGTATCAACTACCCCCCTTGGGGCCAACAAATCTTTTGGTGATTCATCTTCTGGGTTAGGGTTTTGGATTTTATTTATTTTAAAAATTCCTTTGGAGCCTGATTGTAAACATAATATTATTGTAAATGTGCATAGTCATCACATCTCTTCTCATACATAAGCTTCCACCATTCTAGTGAGTTATTCACTCTATATTTTTGCAGTTTCTATACATTTCTCTCAGTAACATAATTGTTTTTTACTATGTCTGTCTATTTCTTGCAATATTTATGTGTATTTAATTGTTATATATTTTCCTTCATTTCATTCTCAAAATAATCTAGATCACATATGTAAGTAAAATCGATGCCACAGTTGTCGAATTTGTGTTTATGTTCTTTGATCTGCATCTGCCGGGAAATTCCAATGTTTTTCCATGATATCCATTATGGATTAGTCCAAAAATCATATCAGTCCATGTTACTACATCTCATTCACACATTTACTCAAAACACTCAAAGAACACACATGCTTTATGGCCAAGGCATGCCAATCATTGTGCATGTTGCATTGTCTACATTATTTCCCACACTCTGTGTTTGGAAGCAACCTATGACCAACCACCTCGACCATAGGAGTAACCAAAAACCATTCGTTCCTCCTATGATCCACCTTTCCCTAATTTATTTACCTCTTTCTATGTCAATATATTTCTTCTTTTATTGCTAGTGAATACTTCTTCACATGGTATCCTCTGCCTCTATGGATTCCCATCCTCTACAAGTGTGTCCCTTCCCATGGGATTTAATCGATCGCTCGCATACATTCACATTCCTCTAGACAAGATTACTCTTGGTCGTGCTTTTCCTACAAATAAGATAAACCCATAAAACATAATGAAAAAAATTTCATATTTATGGTTTCCCATAGCATTTTAGAATGATAAACTTCCTGCAATTTGTAGCACACCTGAAATAATTTTACAACCGAAGGTCCAACAACAAGTTCCCTGCCCCTTTTTTTCATCCTCTATCGCTATTGTTTCATGTGTTCATCCCACTTGATAGATCAACCCTCAACACACTATCAAAGGCATGGATTGCGACCTATTTACATCCCATGTACCGATATTCCTTTGCGTGTGTCTCCTCGAATCATGGCAACCTTGTTTTGACACCACTTTTTGGAATTAGCTTGCAAACATTTAGATTAAGGAACAAAGATCGAAAGAAAAAAATAATGCATGAGACACAACATAGAAGAGATGAATATGGGGCAATGATATCTCATTATTCTCAACCAAGTGGATAAATGAATTTACAATTTTCATAGAAGATCTCACAGGATTCCATCTTTAAACAAGAAAGATCTCAAGTGTTTACATGCCAGCACCTCACGTGATTCCATATTTAAACATGAAATAGCTCAAGTGTTTATAGGCATAGGAAAAGAAAAACACATGAGAAACCTGAAACCAAAAGAAAGTTGAATCCTTGAGAAACCCTAAACCAAACAAATGTAACTGCGAGGTGTGTTTTCACCACCCAAAAATAGCCACTTTAATCAAGAGTCTTTTGATGATCTGTTCTATGAAAACTTGGATCATAGTTGAGATTCAAATTGGCAATCGATCCAATGATGAGGGATTGATGCGGTTTGGAAAATTGTATCATAGATGAGATTCGAATTGACAATCGATTCATTGATGAGGGATTAATGGTTTGGAAAAGAGAAAAGTGTTATGAAGCATTTGAGCAAAATTTAAAATAAAAGTGCCTAGAAAAAGAAAAAAAAAACATGCACATAGGCCATGAATTCTACCAACAACCCAAAAAGGGATCGCAATCTCTGCAATCAATTCATGTACAAACAGATATTCGATTCCCACGTTCTAGATAGGCTAAGTGGCATTCAAAAGTTGCAAATCTCTACCATAAAGTTCAAAAAAGCATGGGAACAATGCTCAAATCACCACAAGGTTTCAAGCATGGTCACCACTACCATCGTGGACCTTAAAAGTGTTAAAAATTTCTTGCTAAATTGGGATTCAACTTCTATTATAATTCTTTCTCACTTGGTATTCTACTTCGATTATAATCCTAGTAGATGTTCTAGATGTTCTAGTGGAATATTTACTGCATTGTATTCCAATGTGAAAAGACATTGGTGGGAAGGAATAGAATTGAATTTACCCCTAGAGTGTAGGGTCTAGATGATGAACATGAAAGATATGCAAAATGTTACGACTCTCAACATACGTACACCTATAAATATTTTACTAATTGAAAAAATATTTCAACATTAATTAAAAGATAAACAACTTGACATTGTTACCCTCTCATTTTCTCTTTTAACAAGGCTATGCAATAACATTTACACCTTCCGAAATAGTTTGGAAATATAGATGCTATTGTATATTAAGTCAAACTATAGGGAAAGCATATATTCCCAATTCTGCATGATGATTAAGGAAATACATGATTGCAGTTCCCTAGTGACCACCCATCTTCACTTTTCTTGGAAAAGGGGTTATCACATTATTTTGTTATTTTTTGGATTTTTTCAAAAATCTAATTAAAATTTGGTAAAAAACTTTAATTGAGTGTAAATGTGTTATTTCAAAGGTTGTAAAATAAAATTGCAAATTGATTTTTATATTTTGAATTTACTCAAATATATTTAAAATAATTATAGATTAATTTCCACACTTTCAATTTACTAATATTCATAAAATAACCATTTGAGCAATGCAAACTTATATTTGAATAATTTGAATATCCCATATAAAACATTAAAAATTGATCCCACAAATCTTAAGATAATGTATTTACCGTATAATTATTAGCATTTCATTAAATGAAAAACTCATGTTTAAATTTTTTAAAAAGATGGTAAAAATTTGGTCACACAAACATCTAGAGAATGCGTGAATAAATGAAGCAACCCAAATAGAAATTTGGTCGCAGAAACATAAGAGATCATGTGAAATCAATAATACAACACAAATAGATTTCAAAAGTCATATAAAGTAAAATTTAAAATGAGATTAACTGATGGGAGAAAAAAAATTGTTGTACAAATAAAGAAAGAAATTATATTTATATTTACATATTATTAAATTATATGAATTGTAATTGTCAAATTATTATTTTTTGAAACCCAACAAAAATTGGATAAGCTTAAATTTAAAAACTATTAAATTCAAATAAAATGTGATGTAAAATTTAAAAATGAAGTGGTGTAAAAGGAGTTGTAGTTTTTATGGTGAAAGTAAAAAATTTAAAAATAAAGTGGAGTAGAGGATCATACTTGGTATCTTCTAGGATAGCCTTTAGAATTTTTATTTGATGAGTGTTCCTTGCATAAACGTTATTCTTTTCTCCTCCTGTGGTTATTTGATATTAATATTAGATCCACCTCTTTCAGCCATATCTTTGGTTTTTAAATTTATTAGGTTGGCTCCTCTCTATCTAGCACGTTCTTCCCATTTGGAAATCAGCTCGAGGAAATCCTTAATAGCATGGGTATTGTTCCTACAATGTGAACACCAAGGTCCTCTTGGAAGTGGACATTATTTTTCCAAATGTCCTTTCTCATCACAATTGTAGCAACGAACTAATCCCCTTCTCCCAGCTCATCCACCTAAGAATTCTCCTCCGCTTCGACAGCCCCTTCTAGGTCCTCAAGGTCCTTCATTGAACCTGAATGCAAACTAATCCAGTTTGTCCGCAAGTGCATCCAGAGCTCTGCATTGATTAGTGTTGTGGGAGGGTGAACCACATAATTCACAATACATGGTTTTTTGTGTGGTAGTGTACATTTGTAAGATTGGACAATGCCTTGGAGAATGCATGTGACTTCTGTAGATCTCTCAATAATCAACACTATGACCTCTTTGATTATTCAGAAAGGCATGATATTGAACAGGCCCATGAAATGACACTACAACAGTAACCTATGAAACTCTTCTTATTGACCTTGCTTATAGAGGAACTATATTATAGGGCTTCATACCCCTTAATCTAAGACATTCATTTTCTACATGACCCTCTGTGTAACAACCCGTACCCCAAACTTGCGGTCGACCAACTTTGGGAAGGGTCAACTCTTGAATTTTCTTAGTTAACATATAGATTTGGCCATATAATTGTACAATATTAGCATCTTTAAGAGGCCTTGTGTTTCTTAAGTTCCCTAGATAACCTGCCATAGCCTCGATTTTCATAGCTTGCTCCAGTGATTCACCCAAAGTAGTTATCGTTTGTTGAGTTAAAGGGATACAAGTTAAAGTTAATAGCCCTTGAATAAACCACTCTCTTTGTTTATCCTCATGGATAGGGTTGGATAAATTCGTTATTTCATATTTGAATCTCTTGTTGTATTCCCAAGTAGATTCACTATCTCTCTGCTTTATCTCCGAAAATTCAGAGAGATATTGGTGCTCTAACTGTGGTAACCAAAATTCTTCTATAAACCTCTGCTTCACCTACACAAGCATGTAGGCTTGCCCCTGAGATCTTGGCTCAATTTCCTTCATGTACCATTTCAGAGCCCAACCTCTTAGGGTAGTCTGAAAATCAACTAACTTGTTCGCATCTAAAGTTTTGTGAGACCTCCAGATGGCCTTGCATTGAAACCAGTGTTTCTCCACATCCTCATCACCTTTACCCCAAAATTCATGGTATCGAGTTAGGGATCATGCATGTTGATTCACCATCAAGGGATTTGGAAACCCTACTAAAATGAACCCCAAGCGTGTTAGTTGTGATATAACTAAAAAACTTGCTACACTTCCACCACTACCACTACTCAAACCTACTCGACTTGAAGAGCTAAAAATAACATAAATTACATGAGGGTTTGTTATAAAAATTACCATATTTGTAGATGGCGTTGGGGAAATGGGTGATTCATAGTTGGTTCCTTTACCTCTAGAAAGAAATTATTTGATATGGGGGGTGTCATACAGTTGCATTGATACATTCCTCCCATGATGAAATCTAACATCTTCTAGTGTTGCAGGTTTTGATTCTACCACAACTTCCTCAAGGTTTCTGGTTGATTACTCTTCTTCAGTTGTGGCATCGATCGTTACTCTTCCATATGTCTCGTCTGAACTTCCTTCCTCTTTTCCTCTCCCTCTAGAACCTTCACCTCTTTCAATGAGTCTCTCATTCAACCATCGACTAGACAATCTTCCTCGTCTCTATAAATTCCACAACTTTTCTAACTCTCTTCTATTACTACTCTCAAAGTATATCTCATTTCGCGACTTATTAGACCTCTTCATCACTTTTCTCATCTATTTCCGCTACCTATTTTCAAAAATAAAAACCCTCCTCTGAGCTCATTCCTCCCTTGCACTTTTCTCTCAACGACCGCCCATTTATCCCAGAAAATATTCCTTTACTAACTCATGAACCCTCTCATAAATCACCTTCCCCTTACCACAGGGATTTATGCTGCAATATCACCTAAAGGAACATGTAACCTTCCTTATTCTACTGATAAAACCGTTATCCATAAGGGGATTTCCCCAAAAAATATTCCTATATCTTCTTATCTAAATATTTCTTCAGCTATAGAGAAGGCTTGATTATTCTTTGCAGAAAACTTGATAATATAACCCTCCAGAATAATATGCACCCAAAAATACACAACATGAAAAACCTGATGATATAGACCCTATAGATCTGTTAAACCATTAGGGTTCTAGTTATAACTCTTTTTGTCTCTATATTTGTGCTCTAGATATTTTTGCAGTCGATCCAACTATTGAAATACTTCTTGAAATTTAATCCAAAAGATCGTGTACTGGGTGCTAGCAGGCTCAGAATAGAAAATTAGTGATTTTCACAACCCTAAAGCTTTTGTGTCGCAAATCCACTTCCTATTGTATGAATGTGTTAAACCTCTTTTTCCCACCAATTCACGACATTGAAATTATGGATCCAATGAGGCATCTTCTAAAAACTCACTTTGAAGCCTATGTCCCTGAAACAAAACCATTTGTTGGTGCAAAATTGAGACCAGGTTTATAAGAGGTTATTGTTGATGCTCATATATTTCATGACCAAAACAACAACCTCATGAGGACATTAGTCCCCCTTCGTTTTTAGAAAGGTGGTCTTCCTCTTGGAGTAGGGCGAGTGCTAGGAAGAAAACCCCAAATATTTATTCCTTGCATTTATATGAAAATGGTTATTCTATAACCCAGTATGAACTTTATGTACAACAAGAAGTTCTTTACAAATAAAAGATTGAATAGGAGCTTCAATATCAGAAAATAAAATACTCAACACCACATATGTAATCCTCTATAGATACCATAAGTAAGGAGAGAATGACGAACTAGCTAAATCAAACAAAGTTCTCCTTAGAGTACTTTGTTGGGTTGGCAAAACAACATTTCTTCTTCTTATTTCAGCAATAAGGTTGATCTTAGGTGATAAACCTCTTCTTCTCCTAGAGATGTGAGGGTTTAAGGACATGAAAAGAAGATCAAAAATTTAGGAAAAATAAAGTTGTGGTTGATTCCTAGGATGTCTTTGCCTAACTTCCCAACGTTCTCAGACACTTATGTCTTGCTCAATCACTTCTGACGAGCATTCAAGCTCAACCCGGGTATTAGCAATCTCTAAGATGGTACTAAATAATGTTAAATCAATGTTGGTCTGATCTTTAAGACCGGGCTCAATATTGGGCTTCCTTGCAACAGGTACAATCATGAAGAAAAGAAACATTCAAAGAATCAAAAGAAAAAATATAAGTATATTCATTGATAATCAAGCATACAATCAACCGGAGAGATATGGAAGATCTCCCCAGTATGGTGGCCAAATAAATGTTGAGGAAAATATATGAATTTATCTTACTCAAGCATTTTCGAATACTGCCTGACTAAGACAAGATAGACGTGAATATCACCCTATGCTTTATAGCCTCAAAAAGTATTTCCCAATCTACAAGCATTAATTACAAGAGCTTAGGATAATTTTTAAAATGAAAAGATTGTTGCAAAATATGATTTTTTTTATATAATTTTCTGAAAATATACAAATTATAGAAAATAAATGTGGAGATCAAAAGAAAAATTAACCAAGTCAGAGATTAACACAAACAGGACAGAATAGAAATCGGTTTATTTCATTCCAAGAAATCAAAAGTATCTTTATTTTTACAAAAATCCCTATGAGTGCATGGACCAAGGTCAATCTTAGATATCCCCAATGAAAACCATACAAAAGGACTCTGACAAGAAGTAAAAACTGAACTTTAAAATATGGATCAACTTTCCACAAACTGTTGCCAACTTGACTCTGCACAATATCCTTTATCAGTTATGAAACTCAATCCATAAACAGACAAGTATACACAGACTATCTAAGATAGATCAACACCTCTAAAACAAGCATATCAATGATATGATTCATCTTTGAACCTTATTGTCTACAATAGGACCCTGCTGTCAAAAAGAGAATTAGGCCTTTAATGAACTGAAGAATTCATGAAATATGAACTATCTCATGAAAACACAAGAGAAAACCTTAGTATTGATTTCTCCTTTTATTCTCCCCTTGTTATTCCTTCCCATTTGGCTTTTATGCATTGCAAATCAGTTGAAGTAGTTCAACTACTTCATTTAGTTAAGTTAATTAAACTTAACTAATTTTAGTTTAGGGGAAGTAATAATAATAATAATAATTAAGAGTCTTTATTAAATAATAACTAAGTAGGTGGGACCCCTTGTGACTCCCTTTTATTTCTTTAAAAAAATAAACACAATTAGACAACCAATTAAACACGTGCCTCCTTGTAAATCCCATAAATATTTCCAAAAAATGAATATTAAATATCAGAAAATTCAAATTATATCCAAAATATGTAAATAACCGTATTATCCAAAAAATGGTTTGTTGTCCAAAACTTTATGTAGTCTATTGTCTTCAACAAATCGAACACATAAATCAAAATCCATATTTTCCACTTTGAGAGGCAATCCTTCTTATGTCACTATTGTCCCCTTTGGACTTCCCAAAATTAGCCTTAGGTTGGATGGAACCTTGAGGATTAATATCACTAATAACATGAGAGAAATAATCCCTCAGGTATGTCACACACCCACTACTACAACTAGGATTTTCCATTTGTCTTTTCTTCGAGGGACAGAATCCCTGAATTTCTATGGGGCCTAGCACAGACCATCCCTTCCCTTATCCTCCTCCATGTGATCATTGGCTATGACCACAGGCCTTACCTAAAAGGTGTTTTTGGCTTTCGCGATTTGGAGAATCGTGATGCAAGCGTTCCCCTGTTCTTTGTCTTTCGAAATGTCGAAACCCAAAAGGATCTAACAGATCGTTAGCTCCTCCCTTTGGTCGCTTGTCATACGACCGATCCTATGACCTGGTGCTAATCCTCTAAATGCTTTCAGGGTTTCGCGATACGGGGAATCGCGATGCAAGCGTTCCTCCTTTCCCTTTTTCCATCCCTGAGACTCGAAAGCACGGTATCATCTGGATCTACGGTCCAGATCGTCGACTTGATCAACGACCCGGATTAAATCCCAACATTATACCTTTCGGGATTTCTGGTGGGGTCTTCACTTCTATTCCTCCGATGTCCAGAACCCCGGTGGCTTTAGACCTTCGCCACACATCCCCTACAAATGGACGGTCCAGATTCTTTCGAGACCTGAAATGTCAATTCCCGAGTTTTGACCCTTGATTAACTGCTAGCATCTACCTCCTCCTTCTACCACGTGACTCTGCCCTGTGACCTGGGGCTCATCCACAGAGCGTGTCAGGGTTTTGGGTACCAGGATTTCGCGACTTGCGAAAACGAGGGGTCTTACCCTTTGGTTTTCGGGTGCTGAAACGTCAAAACCTATTCACGCAAAACCAGCTCATCCATAGAGCGCATCGGGGTTTCGTCTACCGAGATTTTTTGACTTGCGAAAATGAGGGGTCTTACCCTTTGGTTTCCCGGGTGCCGAAAATCCAAAACGCTGAAAACCTGAGAGAGCTACTCTCTCTTGTACAAGGTTTCCAGACTCAGATCACATGATCCTTCAGCAGTTTCTTGGGTAATTATCCCTAGGCTTGGTGACCTTACTGAAAATCCTTGCTAATTCGCCGAGCTATGAACTCTATGTCAGGGGTAAAGTAAACTCGTGGGTTTACTAAAATGGTAGTCTTTTCAAGGGACTCACTTCGGCTCTGGAATGCGAGGGAACTTCCCGGGAGGAGGTGCCTTCGGGAAATCAAACCAGGACATAGCGCGAGTCAAGTGGATGGAACAAATCTCAAGGGAACAGACTTATATTCTGGACTTATTCATTCTATACCTAAACCAATTATGGTCATATGAGTATCAGCATGCATCCATTATTTTCGATCAAAACACAAGGCAAACACTTCAATACAAAAACCATTTATGAGCGTATAAACATGAGCATGTATCCAGGATATTCAATTCAAGATACAAGATATAAACACTTATCAGAAACACCAAGTGTGACACGACTGTTGATAGGGGTGCTCGTTTCCACCCAACCATAGGCTCAGTGACTCCAAACGGATTTCCCACTAGCCACCCCCGAGCTAGACCACGATGCTTGAGATTCAGTCTCCTACTTCCAGCTCAATGGAAGTCAAGGATGAAGGTTACTCTCCTCCTCTGTTCAGAACTCCCTGTATTTCTCGAGTTTCTCCCGATTGTCTTCCGTGATCTCCTGTCGCGCGTATTGTCTCTTCTCTCCCCTTACCACACTTCCTCTCTTTCCTTTTCTCTGCAAGATTGCATGTGGCGTGAATTTCCCCATCAGTGGTCAGGTCTGGGAGATGTTACGGATGGGCGGTTCACCCCCATCCCCTCATTAACTCTTGAGGAGCCTCCCCACTTACCAATCTGATGGGAAATCCATTCCAGGGTCAGAGAGTTGCTTTGGTCTTTGAGCAAGTAAAAACCAGTATGGTACTGACTCAGTGAAAGTTAACGCAACCATTCTAGGTCCCTTCCACCACCTCTCATTAGCCATTGTAGTCTCTTTTAGCACATCCCCCTCCCAATAGTCATGCAACACATAATCATAACATAATTTACATTCATAAGGTCTATCAAATCTAACATTCACATATTTGAGTTTGCCATAGTTCTTGGCCAATATAGCAATTTTTACAGACTACGGGAAACAAAGTGTTACAAGGTGCATATGGGAGGACACTGATTTTGTTGAGTCACTTGAAGCAGATGAGGGGGAAGCAATAGTTTTACCTTTGTCTTGCACATGGTGAGCCTTGGTTTTGAGTCATTTTCTAGCATGAGAGGACTAAATAGGTGGGTGTACAAGGGAAATTTGAGCATTTGGATTTACAGGTGGAGGAGGAGGAGGAAATGACAAGTTGGTCCAACCACGATGGTGGGAGACTGTCGTATGAACAATCTCCTACCATCCATCATTTTTTGGAACTTCTAGATGCATAGATACATGGGGAGGCACACAGATACCAGGAACATTTTGGGGTTGGAAGGGAGCCCTCTCTGGTCTAGGATGAGTTATCCCTTGCCCAATCCAATTGAAGAACCTAGCTTGAAAAAGTTGGTTCAACTCCTGAGGATCGACATCAAAATGAATTGAGAATCTAGGCCTTCTAGGCCCTCTATTCCAGTTACCTCTTCCACTATTGTTTCTGCCATGACTACCTCTGTTGAAGAAAATCATTATGTATGCAGCAATTTATTAGCAACTAGCCCTTAACAGACCATACATGACATTCTCTTTATATGAAACAAATTTTGGCTCAGAAATTGACATAAGACCCATGCAATTCAATCCAAAAAAATTATTTAATAATTGTCAAATGAGTCGGGGTTGAAATAGAGTTCATGGGATATCTGGGGGGATTGTAATGAGTGAAAATGTGATATCATGATAGGGAATAAGAACACGAGTATTGCTCAACAATTCATTAAATAACTGACTGTGAAATCAATACCAAAATATATCAGCTACCACTTATTTATGTGTCATATTTTACCACTACCATACAAAGTTTTTAATTTATTTTAGAGAATAGGGCGTGTAAAATGAAATTGGGATCGTGAGGGGGGTATAAAGAGAGAAAAAGTGAGAGTATGAGAGGGAATAATACAGATATTGTTCATAGAAAATAAATAAAATCAAACAACAACCACAACTCTATCCAGATCATAATCCAATAAGAATCCATTCTAAAACCAAAATTATTTAACTGTTCCTTATTTACAGACAAAACGCTTGTTTTCTTCAATAAAAAAAACAATTCAATTGCCCAGAATTCTTCAATTATATCAATCTTTGCATCGTATACCATATCTATGCAACATCACATTCACATCGTTGCCAACATCATAACCATTCTAACCACAGTCTTGCATGCTCCAATGCTAACCTTTTTCTTTTAAAACAAAACATAATATGCAGAATGATTCCAATTATCCATATCCAATATTCATCCTTTGCAATAAAATAATAATAGACCTATTACTAACCACCAACAATCGAATTTCCAACACTGACTCACATAATCCACTGTCATCAAAACAATAATCGAGCCCAATTTAATCACACACAGGTCCTCAACAATATAATTGACACCAATCTTGATTCGAAAGCAACATTTCATCAAAGAACATATAACCTCGACCCTGAGATCCATGTACATTAAACATGTACAAACTTCCCTTTAAAAGAAATGCCCAATAAAAGACAGAGCCATATAATACGCGAGGAAAACAGAACCATGTCACACACAGGTGTCTCCTTTAATCTTGACATGACCAAGATCATGTTTGATGGACCAATCACACACAGGTGCCTTTTAAACTTAAATGGGACCAAAATTGTGTTAGGGTTTAACAAAACAATGGAGGGAATAACAATAAATCGACCAAATGGAAAGTCCTTGGGGCTTTAGATAACCCATGACCCTTTTCTTTTTCAACAAATTTATCAAAGATATGTAATAATAGAGGCTCGATCAGGAGATGATCTTCGAAACTAGAGATATCTCATGTTCATTTTTTTAAAATTTATTGTAGAGAGGTAACAAGAGTTTGCTTAATCTTCGAAAACACATAAAGATCGTAACTCTTTTACCTATTAAAATAAGTTATCACAAAGAAGCAACCACAGGTAATCAAGACGATTCTTGGAAGAACAGAGATCCCATTCTCTTTAAAAAACACCACAGTTGTTTAAATCATAACCCAAAAACTTAACAGTGAGGGTAATAAACATAGCAGTCAACCACCTCCAACTATAACGAGAGAGGAAAATTATTATAAACATTGTGGAAAGAATGCCATAGCACAACCTGTGGCCACTCGACACTTATACAGGCTTCCATTTAATATTTTGGACAATACAAAGATTTCACTCTGCAACGCTTTCATCAATAGTGATAGTGAAGTAAAGGCCATAACAAACGATAGCTCAGGGCTCATCCAAACAAATTTAGAATAATGCAACTCCCAACAGTTGCATTGCAACCTGGAGGAATGAATCAACAACGACCGAGATGAAAAGGAGTGACGACAACTAACCAGGACTGGTGGTAAAAAACTGCACAATAAAAACTCAGAGCTTGTTACCAATCGTCATCATTTTTCACAGAGAACCGAAATAAAAACCCAAGTTGACTAACATTTATTTTTAAACCAATAACCAATGCACATGCTTTACAAAAAAATAACACCCATTCCTTTATTTTAAAACGCCAACACTCCACAGTAATCATAGATAAAACCATAAACACAGTATTGATACATAGTCGAAACTCAAGAAAAACACAGACCTCATGCAATCCTGAGCCAACAAATCGATTCATAATACTGAGGGACCATCATGGATGGAAAGTAAAGGAGCCACACCTAGAAAAATCGCCTTGAGGGAAGAGTTAGACTGTGTTTTTCCTTTCAAAACCAGAAATCGCAGAGCCTCCACAACCACCCTATGTCTAGGGTGATGGGCTCAAGGGTGGTTTGGAGTGACGTGCAGTAAATGCACTTCACTTCCTCACCTGGCCCTATTTAATTTCAACGTATGATCCATCCCATTACCATAACATCAACCATTAATTCAACAACAATCCATTGCAATATTTTCAATGCCATATCCATTGTATAGTGCGCCACTTGAATCATATTAAAACATTAAAAATAACCATATGTTAAGCAATACCATATATGCTTCACATATCATCCTTTACCCAAAGAGAATAACATAGCATCTAGGTCCATCACCTTCCATTTGCCACCATCATATATACCTTAAGGTTTATATATAATCTCTTTTGCCATAACCTTAGGACTTATCCATTTCCTTTTTGTTTTGTTCAATCTCCCATCTCATCCTTTAGCATAGTAACATATATCTATAATAAACAACCATTGTTTAATGCATAACATAACAGTTGTAAAACAAATTAATCCTTATATCCATAGCACTGCTCTGTATTGCAAGTGATCATCAATGACATTTAGCAATAATATGCATTTAGCAATAATATATCAACCAGCCATGTTGTCATAACAAATGAAACTAAGACTTGCATCATCAATTGTAGAATATTGTGTAGGCATCATCATAACAACAGCAAACAGATAAGTGTAACGCATCCATCATAGCGCCTCTAGTCTACAAGGGGGTCCCACCTACTAGTTAATTATTATTATCATAAATAAGTAATAGAGCTTAGCAATTATTTGCGAGCAGTATTCATTGTTGTGATTTTAAGTGTCAACAAACATTCATTAAGGCAATGAGTTCAACTAATGCCAATAAAACCAACAATCCAAGCTCATTTGTGGTTCTATTCCATTCTATAAATATATAAATGATTCAGGACAGGTCAAGATTAAATAAAACATGCTTTCCTCCAAAGTCATGATGTTCCCACAAATAGTGAGATAGGCTTGATAGATTTAGATTGCTAATATATATATATATATATATATATATATATATATATATAAGAATGTACAATAGAAATCACAAAAGTATACCAATCTTAGTACAATTTGTCTTCTTTACAAAAAATATTCAATAAAAGGAGTAATTGTAATAGTATTAGGGTCATACACTTTTTCTAACATATGATACAATAATTTCTTGGTCTCTTAGAGCATATATTTTTTCCATAGTTGATCTATGAGCATAGTAAATGTGATAGGAATGTTTATGGTTTTTCTGCAAAACTTCTATCAACCCAAATGAGTATTGTGGATTTTCATTCTGTTGTAGAGCCCATCTATTAATGTAGTATATGTAAAAAAAAGTAGGAACCTATTGTTTTCTCACTATTTGATTGAAATGTTTGGAAACATCATTCATCCCTCACTTTATAAAGCCCTCTAATTATGATACCAAAGCTTGACATTTGAAATATTCAATATTCTCATAAACCATTTTACCTATTTTATAATTCCAATACCAAATACATATGACATTTGAAATATTCAATATTCTCATTTGCATAATCCATTTTACCTATTTTATGGTGACAAATGATGACAAATTTCAAATTGATCAAGGTTGGAATGATGTCTACTTCAATCATAGCTCTATAGAGTAAAGAGTTGTGGGAGATTTGGAACATTGTCTACTCCAACTCTATTAATTCTATGTGACTAAGCCACTTAAAAAATGATTGTAAGATATGTGAGTGGGCATGGATCGATAGGAAAGATAATGATTGAATCTCTCTAGTACTTCTTGAATTTTATGTTGGTCTGGCGTTTTAAACCACACCCAATTGGTGTATGAGACCCCCTTGTTTGTGGGACAATGGACCCTCTCCACTCAGTGATTTGACTGATAAAGTCTACGGAGGTATACATACCCTACCCCCCTTTGGATTTGAACTTGTGACCTCTTAGGAGGAAACACATGTTCTTAACCATTAGACCCACTCAAGCTGTATTTAAATTAGTGTCATCTAAACATGTTACTATTTTGGATGTTATATTAGAAAAATTGCTAGAATTGCAAATATCAATTATTGAGATTGAGAATGTTTAGACTTCTCCTTATAATTTAGTATTTTATTTTATGGTCTAAATGTTATTCATTATGGTTGTTATAGATAAATTTGGGTTTGATGCTATTTTACCATGTTACTAACACCTAGATCTATCCAATTCTACTTCAACTTTTAAAAGTATAGAGTAATTATTCTCACTTGTAATTTCATTTTAAATTATGCACAAATAATTGATTATCATAAGCTTCAAATATTTTATTTTCACCTTAAACTATATACAACTACCATATTAAAACCTTTCCTTTAGATTTTTCAAATAGAAACACAATTTGTAATAGTAAAAATATGTAAAAATTATTTAAATAAAAAATCTTACCAATTATTTTAATTGTTTTGAAAATTAATGTAAAAATTCTTTAATTAAAAGCTTGCCATAGTCAAGACAATTTTGATAGACTTTTTAATAATACTTCTCATGAATGCATAAATCTAGCCATCATAAATAATAAGAAAAAAATAAAATAAGGAAATCATTTCAAAGTAGAATGCATATAAAAAACAAGATAAGGATATCATTTGAAAGTATATATGTTGAGAATCATTAATGTGTTTCACCTATGAATTTAATTTTATTTTTTTTTATAAAATTTGTTTTAAATAATTATTTTTTAAACAATGAGTAAAAATAAATAAAGAGATCACTTGAAAGAAGATATCTTTAAAATTATGTAAAAATTAATTTCATTTAAGATAATTTTTATTTTTTTTATTTTTTTTTATAAAAAAAAAATTAAACATTTTTTTATACATATTTTTAAATTTTTATAGGTCAAATACTTATTTTTATTGACAATTTTTTTAAAATGAAAATAAATATTATAGTTTAGGTTTCATATTTAATTTAATTAGATTCCTCACTTGGTGTTGAGTAATTTGAATGGATTAACAATTCAAAATTTAAATTGAATAGGTTCAACAATTGGTGGAGGGGTGATTTGAATGGATAAACAATTTCAAATTTAAAACCACTGAAATTATTGAAATTGGTTTTTTGGTGAAATTTAAAGTAATATTTATTTTTGCATTTTACAAAAAAAAAAAAATAGATTTCTTTACACTAAACAAGTGAAAAGCATTTATTCCATTTATCAATTAAACATAATATAAACATAATTCTAAAGAAAGGACAAACTACTTTGAAGCTACTATCTTTGTTTAAAGAAATGTTCCAACTACAAAATATTATTAAGTGTAGTACTAAATAGTTCAAACCCAACCCAAACATAGGAAAATAATAAAAGAAGGCAAGTAATATGTATTTTTGCATTCTACACACAAAAAAAAAATACACTAAACAGTTGAAAATAATTTATTCCATTTATCAATTAAACATAACATAAACATAATTCTAAAGAAAGGACAAACTACTTTGAAGCTACTATCTATGTTTAAAGAAATGTTACAACTACAAAATATTATTAAGTGTAGTACTAAATAGTTCAAACCCAACCTAGATATAGGAAAATAATAAAAAAAAGCAAGTAATATTTATTTGCTACATTAAATAATGGATTATTATTATCAAATTTATATAAAAGTGACAATAAAAATTTCCACAGATGTTAATTCTTAATATGATTAAGTAAATATGAAAAAATAAACAAGTTAACTTATACAATGAATCCTATCCATCAATTTCAGAGGATGACTAAGAATATGCTAACATATTTTACTGGTAACCATCAAATTAGGTTTTTAGATTAACAGATCATTAATTATGCACGTGTACAACATAAGAAGAGAGACTAGCTCTTGAGAGCTATTATCCTTCTAAAAAAT
Organism: Picea engelmannii; assembly: GCA_009831015.1. Taxonomy (NCBI): domain Eukaryota; kingdom Viridiplantae; phylum Streptophyta; class Pinopsida; order Pinales; family Pinaceae; genus Picea; species Picea engelmannii. The sequence goes on along the minus strand of ML799450.1, from coordinate 129,821 downwards.
GATGTTACATCTGCAAAAAAAAATGTTAAAGTTAGTAATTACCAATTAAACATAATGTAAACTTAATCCTAAAGGAGGGAGTAGTTGCTTTGCAGCTATTATTTTCATTTAAAAAAAATTGATGTTACTACAAAAAAAAAATTGTTACACTTAGTAATTAGGTTGAAAGGCGTACACCTATTGGCAATGGGCACAATTAATCACCTTTTAATCTAAAATTTTAATCTGATGGCTAACAATTGAAGTTGTTGGCATATTCTTAGTCGTCCTCCCAAATCAATGAATGTGATCCTTTGAGACTACCATGTTTGGATTTCCGGATTTCCTCAACTATCTACCCATTTCATTTTCTGGCTTTCCTCAACTGTCCAAGCGTTCCATTTGCTGGCTGTCTGCACGTTTCATATTGGATAGCCGAGGGTTCTTGTAACTAGCCGAGACGAACCTCAAAGAAATATAACGACCCATAATCTCTTTCAGGCCGGCTACAAGCACTGGTCTGGTCTGCTATTGAGATAAAAATCCATATATTTATGTTATTGCTATTTATCTATAGATCTCATTAGAATGAATAGGAAATAATATATACGGAATGTCTGGATTGCAAGGGGGGTGAACGAACAGGGCAGCCCGGCGGGTGTGTACAAGCCGGAGAAGAGGGCAGAACTGGTGAAGAAAGGCTATCGTTTATGGGTAAGCGTGGGCGACCAGTGGAGCGATCTTTCGGAACCCTACGAAGCATCGCGCTCGTTCAAGCTTCCCAATCCTATGTATTACATTAGTTAAAATGGCGTGCCAAAGTTCCCTCGAATTTCCATGACCAATAGAATCCATCTTCGTTTAAGAAATGCAAAAATTTCCTATGCCATGCCATTCGAAATAGAAGTGTGTTATTAGGGAAAATGGTTTTCCTATGTTCTACTTTGCTTTCATGTTTGATGTATGTGTTTGTGATCGATTCACAATGCTAATTGGTATTACTATTTGTGATCGATTCACAATTGTAATGGCTATTTTCCATGAGATCGTGGTTTTTCCAACATAAATGTAATTTTTCTATAAGATACTTATTTTAAATTTGGAGTTGTCAAAGTTATTCTCTTACCTTTTTACTATAAGTCTTTCCTGCTTGCCGATTGTTACAGGTCCCCGGATACAGTTACTGTAAGGTGAAACTATATCAGCATACTATTTCATTTTAAAATCATAATTAGGGTTTCTGTTAAAATTAGGGTTTACTTGTAAATAAAATATGTAAATTAGAGTTTGTTTGTAAATGAAATAAGTTAAAAGAGAATTAGAATTTGTCTATAAATAAAATATGCCTTTCAATATTCATCAACCACAATTATGTGGCTGTGCTAGTTACCAATTAAACATAATATAAACGTAATCCTAAAGGAGGGAGTCGCTGCTTTGCAGCTATTATTCTCATTTAAAGAAATGTTACATATGAAAAACATTATTAAGCCTAATAACAAAAATATCATATTAGTTTTTCCTTCTCTGGGTTGAATTGAAAATTGAAATTGTTTGTTTTTTTCAAAAAAAAAAACATACAATCGACCTACCGAACGATGAAAAAACTATTCATATGTAACTGCGACATTCTTCCCCTTTTTATCCACTCTGTTTTATTGAATATATTTTTTCGATAATCTACGCACCCCGGATTTCTCAAGGAATCATTGGCTTCTATTATCTATCACCAATTTCATCTTTCGTATTTTGAGATTTAATCAATTTCTGCATCTCACTCACGAAAGCTCGCAAATTCGCTTTCGAAGATCCTCCGTCTCCAACAGCTGTTGAAGCCATCTCCTTCAATTTATCTGCACGTCTCCTCATCTCTTTGCCCTCATCTTCAGTCAAGACAAGCTTCACAACTTCCTTGAGTCTTTCTTCCTCAGGAATGCCGTCTTGGTGCTCACAAAACTGGAATCCTGTGCCAAATTGCTCCGCGACTTGCTTAGAGTTGAAGTGCTGATCTCCAAACAACGGCCATGTGATCATAGGATCGCCGAGAGTTATGCTCTCCAGTGTGGAGTTCCAACCGCAGTGGGTCATGAAGGCGCCTATCGACGGGTGAGAAAGTATAAGAAGCTGAGGCGCCCATCCCCATATGATTAACCCTAACCCTTTGTTTTTCATTCTGTCCTCAAAGCCGTAAGAGAGATAGGCTTGAACGCCTGCATCTGCTGCTGTTGTGTCTACCATCGTGGTTTCGAGCTTGGGGGGGACTTTGATGGCCCAAATAAATGGCTGCCCGCTGGCTTCCAGACCCCTCGACAACGCAACGGTCTGTTGTTCCTATAAGAAGGTCTGGCTTCCGAACGAAACGTACACAACCGAACTCGGCCTCTGAGAATCCAGCCGCCGAACCAGCTCGTCTTCGCTGATGTCTGCCATTTTCCCTCTGCTCGCCTTTCCGGCAGAGGTCGGCGGAAGCGCTGGGCCTATAGACCAGATGGGCTTCCCGGTCAGGCTTCTTAAGTGCCTCAGATGTGAAGCCTCCAGGTCCTCGAATGTATTGATGAGCATTCCCCAGCCATCATTCAGCGATTGCAAGCACTGGATGACGAACTGCTGCCTGGGGTTCGACCTGTCGTGATCGAAGAAGCCGGCAGCTATCTATTTCTTATTAAATCTTAGAGGACTGGGCAGATTCATGCTGAGAACAACAGTGTCCCCCTCTTTCTGCAACGCGTTGTGAGATATCGAAGCGGAGAGAGAGTCGAGCAAGGTCATGGAGAAGGCCCCGCATGTATTGAAGAGAACTCGGGGGATACCATACTTTTCATCGGTGTGCAGAGTCCATAGCATGAATATGTCGCTGATAATACAAACCGGCCGTGGTCGATCCGTTTCTTCTTCGTCTTTTGGCAGCTGTTGGTCGAGCCAGCGCTCGAAAGGCTCTGCAAGCTTCTTGGCAAGATTGAAAACGACATCGGTGACGGAATGACATCGGCGCTCTCACGACCCTCCTGCAACCCTTCCACGGCTGGCGTCGGGAGGACTGCAGTCCGAATATCCAAACCGACAGATTGAGCTTCGGCCAGGGCTTCTTCTAGCCGGCTGGCGCTGGCAGGCGTCGCGACATAGCTGACTACGGCGCGCTGCAATGCCAGCAGCTTTGCAAGGTCAAGGAAGGGGATGGAGTGACCCAACGGTGGGAATGGAACCGCTACGACGTGGGGCTTTTGAAAGCCCTTCATTGTAATAAAATGGTAGAAAGAAAGAAAGAAAGAAAGTATTTTTAACGTCCACGAGGCTAAAAATAGCCTATGGGACAGATTGTTTTTCCATCTGGCTTTTGCATTCGGCCCTTTTCCTGTGAAGTTTTACAATAATCGCTCCCAGCTTCTCAACAA
>ML799450.1:93124-104058 GCA_009831015.1 Picea engelmannii | reverse complement strand
GATTATAGGTTGGTGCATGGTTGATGCACTTGTTTATGGTACAGGTTGATTACAGGTTGAGGTACAGGTTGATGCATGGTTGATGCATGGTTTAGATTTATTGGTACAGGTTTACAACGGTATATCTCACAGTGATAGTGTGACATTGGTTCCATCATTCTATTTCTACTTCAGGGTGGCAGGACGGAGCAAGGACAGGTGGTTGTAGCCACCTTCCGGTTGTAGCCATAGAACATTGGGGGTTGTAGCCTCCTTCTGGTGGTAGCCAGAGATTTGGGGTGTTGGAGCTTCCCTTAGGTTGTAGCCTGAGAAACTAGGGGGTTGGAGCTTCCTTCTAGTTGCAGCTGGAAAACAAAGGAAGTTGGTGCTTCCAATGAATGTAATTCTTCAAGACATATAAGAAAAAGCATTCTGTGGTTTTCTCCCAATTTGGGCTTCCACGTAAAACACTGGTGTACTGTGTATGTGTGTGATTGTTTATTTATTATTGCTCATTATTGGATAATAATTCTACATTGATATAACATTTGAAGAAAAAGGATTATAATTACGTTATTACTGATTCACCCCCCCCTCTCAGTAATCCAACACACCTCCCATTCCCTCCCTACTGCAGAAAATTGGTTCCTACAACCCCAATAGATGCCTTGGGTGAGAGTTCACTTGCATGTATTTGATGTCAAAAGGGTCAGTGTCTAAAGGGTTTTGTTAGTTAAGATAACTTGAAACTAGGGTCTTACAACCACGTGCCAACAAATAGTTTCGTTGCCAGGACCTGAAATCTGTGATCGAGGGAATGTTTTGGAGGTTGAATAGGAAAGAAATATTTGAATGGATAGAATGGAAGGAACGAGAATTTACTCGAAAATAACTTAGAAACCCTCAGATGAGATACTATCAATGGATTCAAATTTATGTGTACACAAAGATGCATGAAATTTTCTTTGGTGAATTTTTTATTATTCTAACTGAATGGTTAGAAATATTAGTGGAGAATATTGGAAAGTACCGAACCGCAGCACCAAGGAACTAGACTCTTGAATTGGTAAGGAAACTGAATTCTGTAAGTAATAAGACTTCTCACGTAGTTGATTTATGGTTCGATAGTATATTGGGAGGCTATATTACATAATTTGAAGTGGATTGTACCCAATCATATAGTGTTCTAGAGAGGGATTGCGTCAAAGGTCCACGTAGAAGGTTCATGAAATCATTGGGTACATGGAAAAAGATGTTTTTGTGTTACAAGTGTGTGATGAAAATGGATTCTGATTACTAAGGGGACTCACACACATAGGTGAACCAGGGGATGAAAAGAGGATCGTCTAAAGGTAGGAAAGAGTGAAGAAATAAATGAAGAAGGAAAGGATGGACTGAGGATGCAAAGAACTAAAGAGGTTGTATCAGAAGAAGAATACAAGTTTGGAGTATTGCATAGTGGAAGGAGGTATAAGAGGCAAAAGACTGGGGCTGAGAAAGGAGAGTCGCACAGTGAGCCTGAGTGGAGAGGACTATGCACAATAGTCCAAATCATAGAGATACCACACATAAAAGGAGAGGAAGAGGAGTTCTAGTCCGGTCCTATAATAGAAAATTAGTTAAACCCTACTAAGACTAGATCTTATGTCCAATCCATGACCCCAAGTGTGTCACCACAATCTGAGATAACAGTTGAATATTTATCAAAAGCACTTGTAGTTAGCAGGGGAAATCAGAATAGTAGTATTCAGAGAAACGGAGGAAGCACGACGATTCAGAGTCAACCAACATCACCAAGGGAAGGTGCTATACATAACAACATGGAAGGGATAGACAACACCTTGATATTGCCTGAGTTCTAGGGAGTTGGGTCGGAGGACCTTGAACAACATATATTCGTCTATGAGATTATTTGGGCCGCAAAGAATGTCCAATATGAGGCCGTAAAGATTATGCAGTTGGAAACAACCTTTAGAGGTCACACACTAGTTTGGTACATGAAACTATAGAGTACCACACGTACAGGAAAAGAGAGAACACTAGCACAAATTAGACATGCATTGTTGAAAGAGTTCGAGAAACCAAAGTTTGAGTCGCAATAGATTACTGAGATGAAGGAGACCAAATAGGTACAAACTGAGTCAGTATGGGATTTTGATCAAATATTCAAGGATGTGATGGGTAGGCTAACATTTCAAATCCTTGATCAACAACATAGAGATTTGTTTACTGCGGGACTCTTACCACACATCTGCGGTCCACTGATACAACAGAAAGTTCTGTTGCATCCTGAAGCTTTAGAGATCGCAATGAAACTGGAAGCTTCATCTATAGGAGTCAATGGATGGATGGAGAAAGTACACAAGCAGTTAGTTTCCTTGACAATTCAATTGGAAAAACTCACAAAAGGGAAGGAGACACAAGAATAAGTTTGGTGTACCAAGTGTAGAACCTAAGGCCACCATAAGGATGAATGCTCAACATTTGCGTAGTATTTGGAGAATAGAGCACTGAATCCATTACCAATAGGGGGATATTCTGAAATATGTAAGAAACATGTACATCATTCGATGGAGTTTCCATTATTGCAGAAATATCAGAGTACACCTAGGAATTTATTTTGCAACTTCTGCAAGTCACTTGGACATGAAGAGAAGGATTATCGTACATTTGATTTGATGAGGGATCACACTTCAAATATGTACAATATTCATGAGGAGAATGTTGTGATAGAAGGAGGTGGTCCACAGTATAATAATTAGAGAGGATTGAATATAGGAAACAGAGGAAATTTTGGCATAGGTCAAGGAAGAGGAGGTAGAGGACCGATAATATGCTACAACTATAATCAACAGGGACACTTAGCTCGTGATTCCAGAAATACTCTACAACCTGCATGTACTATAGATAATTGGACCATGCGACATAAGACTGTCCTCAACTACTTGCAAAATGGAAAACAAGAGGAAATCAGAACCAAAATCCAAATCAGAATGTGCAGAAAATATCAGTTAAAAAACGAAATGAAAAACCTATAATAACAGTTGTTATGCGCGGAGGAAATAGAATAGGGGCTAATGCGATGAATGGAGAAAATCAAGTTGAGAAATGGGTAAATAAATCAACAGGACCTATGTCAACATTAGACCCTCGGCAAGAAAAGGAGACGTATCAGAGGGAAAGAATAGGACTAGATTGGGTAGCATCAATGTCATATGTGCCTCATGTCTGTGATCGCACTATGCCATAGAAACCACTTGGGAGGATAAGTACCCTAAGAGATCTCCTTAGAAGTTGTGTAGAGTTAATGAAAGATGAAACTGCATTGAATGCACTATATGAAATGATTGATCATTGTGCGCAAGAAAGGGAAAATCCTATCACACATAGGGTGGTGAATCGGGTACTGCATAGAAATAGGACCAATAGAGAATTCAAATTAAGTGCACAGATTGGGGAATACGATGTGGAAAATGTGATCTTAGACTTCAAGTCTATTGTGAATGTGTTACCAAAGAAGACCTGGGAGATGATGGGGAAACCCAAGTTAATCTGGTCTCTTGTTCAACTAATGTTAGCAAACCAACACAAGATAGTCTCAATTAACCGATTGACAACACTACTTGTGAATATAGATGGAGTGCGCAATGTAGCATACTTTGAAGTCAATGAGATCATGGACAATAGTCAACCATATACATCACTTATGGGACTTGATTGGGCATTTGATAATCAGGAAATTATTGATTTGAAAAGGAGGGAAATGATATTTGAGGTAGGAGACTTAAAGGTCACTGCACCCTGGGACCCAACAGAAGGAAAGAGCTACCTAGAGCGAGCGAGAGGAAACAATCTATTGCAACATAGATTCTTCTAATATATGATACAATAATTTCTTGGTCTATTGCAACACCATATTTGATCTTTGAGCATAGTAAATGTGACTAAAACATGCTTATGATATTTTAGCAAAAATACTATCAACCCAAATGAGCATTGTGGGTTTTCACCGTGTTGTAGAGCCCAACTATTAATGTCGTATATGTAAAAATTAGGAACCTATTCTTTTCTCACCATTTTATTACAATGTTTAGCAACACCATTCATCTCCCACCCTACAAAACCCTCTAATGTCGATACCAAAGTCTGACATTTGAAATCTTCAATATTCTCATTTGCATAAACCATTTTTACCTATTTTATAATTTTGATATCAAATCCATATGACATTTTAAATATTCAATATTCTCATCTGCATAATCCACTTTACATGTTTTATGGTGAGAATTGATGACAAATTTCAAAGTGATCAATTTTGCAACAATGTCTACTTCAATCACAAGTCTCTAAAATAGATGATTGTAGAAGATCTCGAACATTATGTTCTCCAAGTATGTCAATTCCATGTGACTAGGGTACTTAACAAGTGATTGTAAGAGGTCTTAGAGGTGTAGATGAGTTGGTGATAAGGTGCACTGTTAAGGAACTTGTTGTGACATTGTTGGTTCAAACCTTGCAAAGCCATGTGTACCATGTGTGGGACTGCAAGGGTACATATGGAGGTTATAGTTCTAGCGGTTGGAAAACTCAACCTTGTGTCATGGGAGTATGAGCCCGTCGAGTTGTCGATTCTACCAGATACCAAAAAAAAACAACAACAAATGATTGTAAGAGACGAGAGTGGGCATGGATTGATAGGAAAGATGCTTGAATCTCTCTACTACCTCTTGAAGTTTTTTGGTATGATGTTTTAATGCATGTATCTCCAATGGCATTCAAAGTGTGGAAGGAGCCTTCATGAATAGCATGGGGGACTGAATTCTTCATCTTCCATATGTATAAATGCAATATATTAAAATACGTTAATAATAAATTAATTTTAATATTAAAGTTATATTGAAATTAATGTATTCCACTATTTGGATCTTTTTGGTCAACTTTTTCCAATCATTTTTTCCCAAATGGTCAAAACTTTAGAAAAAATGTTGGAAATTAATCAATTATACTTTTAGACCTCTCCATAAAAATTAATATTTTATTTTATGGTCCAATCATTGTTGATTATGGTTGTCATAAGTTAATTGGGGTTTTATCTTAGATGGTCATATTAATAAGAACTAGATCTATCCAATTCTACTTCAACTTTTAAAGGTATCGAGTAGCAATTCTTACTTATAGTTTACTTTCAAGTTATGCACAAATAATACATTATCATAAGTTTCAAGTGTTTCATTTTCACTTTAAACTATATATAACTAATACATTAAAACACTTAATTTTCAGTTTGGACTATATACAATCATGTTTACCCATTTTAAAAAAAATTGGATAGATTCAAAAACCTTCAATAATATTTCTTATCTACACTATTTGAAATAAAAAAAACTTACCATCACTTTAATGTTCAAAACAATTTTGATAGACATTTTAATGATGCTTCGTATGAATGCATAAATCTCACCATCATATCATAAATAATAAAAAAGAACAATATAAGATCACTTGAAATTAGATAGGTTTAGAATCATGACGTTTAAATTTGTATAGGTCCAGATACTCATTTCTATCATTAACAAAAAATTAAAAATAAATATTACTCATTTCTATCATTAATAAAAAATAAAAAATAGATATTAAAACATAATAAAAAATAAAAAATAGATATTAAAACAACTTATGGTATTGTACAAACTTATTTTAATTAAGTTTTTGAAGGGGTAGAAAGTGGCTTAATGATTAAATAACTCAAAAACAAATCTATATATTGAATACTGGTTATCTACACCATTTCAAACATTTTAAGTAGGAAAAGATCCTTTAAATGATATAAAAATAAACTTACCTATCGCTTTAATATTCAAAACAATTTTGATAAGCTTCTTAAAATGCTTTTTATGAATGCATAAATATTATCAATCGTTAACAATTAAAAATAATAAATAAAAAGATTAAAATGCTTTTCAAGATTATCAATCATTAACAATTAAAATAAATAAATAAAGATATCTCTTGAAAGTACATATGTTGGGAACACGTATAAATGTGTTTCATTTACAAAAACAAAAATTAAACAATTTTTTATATAAATATTTTTAAATTTTTATAAAAAAAAATATTTTGATAAAAAAATTTAAAATGAAAATTAATATTAAAATAGACTTAATTTAATTAGGTTCATAGGTTCATCAGTTGGTAAGGGGTGACTGGAATGTCTGTACCATTCCAAATTTAAATTTAAAACTGTTAACTGTTTTTGCATTAAACACAAAAAGTGGATGTGAGTGAATGTATTTGTGCTAAATAGTTGAAAACTCTTGGTTTGATTTATCAATTAAACATAATCATAATCATAAAAAAGAATTAACTATTTTGCAGCTATTACTTTTATAAAGTTATTCACCTCATAATTATGTATTAAACATAATTCTGAAAGAAAGAATAACTTCCTTGTAAATATTATCCTGGTTTAAAGAAAAAAATGTTACATATATCATCCTTGTTTAAAGAAATGTTACATCTGCAAAAAGTTGTTACACCTAATAATAAAAATATCATATTATTTTTTTCAAAGTGCGAAACATTTCTCTGGGTTGAATTGAAAATTGAAATTGTTTGGTTTTTGAAAAAAAACATACAATGAATATGTCGCTGATAATACAAACCGGCTGAGGGCGGCCTGTTTCCTCTTTGTCTTTTTGGAGCTGTTGGTCGAGCCAGCGCTCGAAAGGCTCTGCAAGCTTCTTGGCAAGATTGAAAACGACAGCAGCTGAGGGAATGACATCGGCGCTCTCGCGTCCCTCCTCCAGCCCTTCCACGACTGGCGTCGGGAGGACTACAGCCCGAATATCCAAACCGGCAGATTGAGCTTCGGCCAGGGCTTCTTCTAGCCGGCTGGCGTTTGCAGGCGTCGTGACATAGCTGACCACAGCACCATCCAAAGTCAGCAGTTTTGCAAGGTCAAGGAAGGGGATGCTGTGACCCAACGCCGGGAATGGAACCGCTACGACATGGGGTTTTTCAAAACCCTTCATTCTAATAAAACGATATGGAGAGCTAACAAAATAGTGAAGTGGATCGCTGTTTCAGGCTTTGCATTGACACATCAATTATAGAACTCGGCTAGAAAACATCGTGAATTACTTTGCAAGGACAGAACGTTTAGAAGGCCTCAATTATCAATTCTATAAGTGGTAAATAACTTTGTGGACAGTGTCTGTAAATGGAGTGGATTAAATCTGTAGTAATCTTCTCTTATTTTTTTACAAGTTTTTTAACTGTGCGGTTTTAAATTTCAGTTCAATCCAAAATTTTAATTGATTTTTTGAGTATTTAGGTTGGTTTAAAATGGGACAAAACTTTTAAAATATGATTTTGAAATGTATCAAACTTTTTGATCCATAAAAAAGGAAATTGAGGCAACCACTAAAAATCTGACCGAACTCAGACCCATTTTTTTACCTGAAAAACAAGTCTGTTTACTACCAAATTAACTTACTCGTCTGTAAATTGCCCTGGGCATGGAAATTGCCCAGTTGCCCTGGGAAAGCGAATCTGGTAACTAAGACACCGTCAGGATCTGAAACTCTTGCCCTGGTGGGCAAAGGCAAGCGATTCTGGGAACTAAGATGCCGTCGGGATATGAAACTCTTGACTTCCATCACTTCAAGGTGCCAGCCAAAGCAATGAAGTTTTTAGGATTGCTTTAGACAATATTCGTAGCAGCACGGTGTCCCGAATTTTTGTGTTTTTTAAATGGCAGGAATTTTTAAATAGAAGGAATTATCAGGCAAAGACTCAAAATCAAACATGGTGCGCTGGTCGAGGTAAAATAGGCCAATGACAATATTCATTTCAAATAGGCCACTGATAATATTCATTTAAAATAGCGCTAGAACGGCGGTTACAAAATAGCTTAAATTTTGTAGTGTAAATGCTTGATTTTTTGGTATATTTTTTTATCAATATTTTTTTTTAAATCTATTGAAAAATTGTTTTAATTTTAGATTTGAATGATTGAGTGTATGATTAGTGTACTTTTAAAGTACTGAATTTATTTATATATTTAAAAATACAATTTAAATAAAAAAAAAATGGTGATTTCATTCGAATCTGATTCACCAGATTTTATTGAAAAAGTTCAAAAAAATCTTTTTTAGATAATACCATATTTTTTTACATTTTTAGATAAATACCTTTTTTTTCTAACACTTTTTGGAAATTTTGGTCAAGTCTTTATCATTGATAGTGTTAAACCATAATTAAGTAAATCCTATGACCATTGTCAAATGTGTGTCTTGTTAGGTAATCCTATGACCATTGTCAAAATGTGTGTCTTGTTAGGTTTTTATTTATAGTATGTAAAGATTTAATAGTGACTTTCTACCCATGCATTCTAGATCTCTTAATGCTATCTCTTGTCCAAGAAGATTAAGCAATCTTCGAATTCCACTTCCTGCACAATCCATAAATCCAATGCTCTCTTCATTATTTTGTTGATTAAAAATACTAATACATTCCATTTTGTTTTGATATGCATGGTGACACGATCTTCCATCAATGACCCTTAATAGTGATTTTCACCATAAAACCCAAAACAAAAGAAATAACTTCAAATGTTAAATCGACGTTAAACTAAGGAGCCACAATTGTATGCATTGATATTTCTAACAAAACGATCCTTTCTCATTTCTTTGAATAAAGAGAAATCTTCAAAGATATACAAAGAAGAGATAGGGAGACCAACGTTTTGTAATCGAAATGAACACAACATTAAATATGCTTTCACAAATCGCAATGTCCAAAGAACCTTCCAAATCCATAATGTGGCAACCAGATTAGCAATCTTCTCTTCCTTTGACGTGATCATCGAGCACCCACATTTTGAAACAAGGTGAATAATGTATGACACTAGTAGGATTATAGCATCATATGTAATTGGCAATCTTGATGTGTCATTTAAAAATTTCCACTACAAGGCACATTTTGAAACAAGGTGAATAATGTATGACACTAGTAGGATTATAGCATCATATGTAATTGGCAATCTTGATGTGTCATTTAAAAATTTCCACTACAAGGTAAACACTTTCTAGCAATGGATTTTAGCACTATAAGATTAGAAAAAATAATTGGAAGTTTTTTGTGAAGATTTTAATAGATTTTTACTACAACTATTAGAATATTAGAATTTTTAAGTGGTTGAACATTTTAATAAAGGTTTTTTTGTCACTGCAATTATATTGATAATATGCATCAATGCACTAAATATATGCCATATGCATTGGTGTCCCAATATTTGATATGCACGTGGATTTCAAAAAATTATTATACACACTAGTGCATATAATATGCTTCTGAAGGCCTAGTGCATATTTTGGATATTGAAAGAAATATTGTTCTTATACTGATAATATGCACTATTGTGCCAATATTTGATAAGCATTCTGGCTCTAAAAATATTTAATATGCATTGGTGTATATTATATATGTTTGATGCCCCACTATGTATTTTATATAATGAAATCACTAGTGCATATTACATTTGTGTAACAACTTCTGGTGTGTGTGGGTATTGTGCGAGATTTTTAGTTGTCTATGAGGGGAGATGTTATTGTTGTTTATGGATTATTGATTGTTGACTAATCACTGATATCTAATGCTTACAAGTATCATTCTCCACAGATAGTGGTTTAGGTTTCCCTTAGTGGCTAGTTGTTGATGAATTACACCTTGGTATGTATTGTGCTCTCTTTGAATAATTATTAGGCTTTGTATTATGTGCTAGCTACCCTCCAAGTAGACATTGAGTGTTTTATATGGATAGTTGGACTCTTAATTTTGGGATGATCCCTTGTTTGATACTTACTTTCCATAAGACATACATGTAACCTTATGAATATACCCTAGATGGTTTATTATGAAGAATCCTTATTGGATATGATGTTAATGTGACAAAGGTATTATTGGTGTATTGATGTTTTAGTATGACTAATATGAGATGGTGTTCTAGACTCACCATCCCCTTGTGCTTGCTTCTACTAAGGGTTGAGTATGATGGACCTAGGAACCTATCTAATTATCTAGATTGTGATGAGTATTGATATTTCTTAATTAATTAATGATAACATTAAGTATTCTTGATCATAGCTATGATGCATTAGTAATTGTTGGATGATGGTTAGCTTGACCAGTCCTTGATTGATACCATGTACACTTGTTTTTTTAAATGTCTATCGATATTTTGATGTTATACGATGTTAGTGATAGGGTCAGTACAAGCTAATGATGGTCTCTCATGACGCGTTAGTGGCAATGCAAACCTAGAAAAGCATCAATCTATTAACTTGGAGGGATTATTCAAGGTACTTTTACAATGAATTGGAATATAGTGTAAGAAGATGCAATGTAGGAAATTGAATTAGATTTTCGAATATACAATGTTTATTCATATAAATTGTGAATAACTAGGTCAAATTTGATTTTTTCTGAAAGTGGTATCTTATTTTTCCAACAAAATATAAGGTATATGTTTTTGTTCATGCAGGTGTTGACTTTCTTAACGATGACATTTCGTTCCAAAAACATGTATTCTTGTATAGAACCTGTTTTTCTTGTGCCATGTATTTTTTGGAAATTTTTGAAATTAATTTATATTTTTTAAAAATTGTTAAAGTCAATATATGCCTGAAATTATAATGTCTTTTGTTCATGCAGCCTAAAAGGGTCTTAAAATTATCAAAACAATTTTTATTTTTTCTTAGATCATAGGTATCGGTCTCGTATTGTGTCGCATATAACTCATTTGAGTAATCGTTAAGCTGAGAAAAAGTTATAGCATAAATAAGAGAGGTGTGTATTCTAGGCTTTTGATACATGTGAAGACAAAAATAGATTAAAAATAGTAAACAATAATATATATATATATATATATATATATATATATATATATATATATA